>JAWRVZ010000071.1:1940000-2377500 GCA_037043235.1 Rhodeus uyekii | reverse complement strand
TCTATCTATCTATCTATTATTCTTTCTTTATCTATCTATCTATCTATCTATCTATCTATCTATCTATCTATCTATCTATTGTTCTCTCTATCTCTCTCTCTATCTATCTATCTATCTATCTATCTATCTATCTATCTATCTATCTGTCTTTGTCTGTCTATCTATCTATCCATCTTTCTATCTATCTATATATTATTCTGTCTTTGTCTATCTATCTATCTATCTATCTCTCTATCTATCTATCTATCTATCTATCTATCTATCTATCTATCTATCTATCTATCTATCTATTATTCTGTCTTTGTCTATCTATCTATCTATCTATTGTTCTCTCTATCTCTCTCTCTATCTATCTATCTATCTATCTATCTATCTATCTATCTATCTATCTATCTATCTATCTATCTATTGTTCTGTCTTTGTCTGTCTATCTGTCTTTGTCTGTCTATCTATCTATCCATCTTTCTATCTTTCTATCTATTATTCTGTCTTTGTCTATCTATCTATCTATCTATCTATCTATCTATCTATCTATCTATCTATCTATCTATCTATCTATCTATCTATCTATCTATCTATCTATCTATTGTTCTGTCTATCTCTCTATCTATCTATCTATCTATCTATCTATTGTTCTGTCTATCTCTCTCTCTATCCATCCATCCATCCATCCATCTAAATGTTTGTGAAAAAATATCAACTGGTTTCATGGAGCTCTTTCGGTTGTAAAATGGCAACTCAACTGGGTGTTAAAACAATCAAATAGGGTGATTCATTCACAAGAAAAGGAATAATGGGTGGTGTTGGGTGATTTAGGGTTTCAAGAGCTGTTGTCGTGTCCCTACCCACCCCCCCTGCCCGGGTGGAGGACAACAGCTGGCGAGATCTGGTGCCAACCCTCCATTCCTCACTGAGCTGAACAGGGCGTCTTTCTCTAGCAGCTATTCTACCCATGCCAGCGGCAGAACAAGGCTTTGTTGGCGCTCTGCATTAGATCTAATGATCCAGCACTAACTGCCATCAACTGATTTTGCCATTAAGACAAAGGGTGCATTCAAAGAAGAAGCAGATAAGAAGAGTGCCTTTGTTTCTAGATGAGGTCAAAGCCATTGATACTAGACTCTGTAATCATTTCACGGTTTGTTGACAGAAAGGTAACCTAATACTCTCAAACGATAACATTAAAACCCAGTAGAAAAGAAAAATCACCAAAGATATCTCTTTAATATACTAATTGTTTTGTCTAGATCAAAATTAAATCACTCGGAGAGTGATCAAATTAAAGATCAAAAGTGAAAGATCTCTGTGTGAAAAACATTTCTCTACAAATTCAGTTCCATCAAAAATGTCTATATTACTATTTACTATATTAAGCTATACATAAGTTTGAGTTTTTACACATACTCTAGGTTATGTATACAAAGTGCATGACATAAATTTGACCAACAGCATAAATCTGTCTGTGCACGTACTTTCTAAACATGATTAGTAAGGGGAATACGCTTCTGAAATACAATAGGTGAAACTTCGAAACTCTTGCAAATCCTTTTCATCCTAGTGATTTGAAGAGCGTACCAAACTGCCAGAGTCACGTGATTTGAGTAAACAAGGCTACATTACATCATAACTGTTTCAAACCTTTTTGAAATTTCAATGGTTCGACCACTGTGATTAGTATGTGATTAGTATGAGCCCATTAACTTGAGCCCATTAAGTTTTTAGACATTTTTATAACACATTTTTATGCGTACTTTTGGCTGAAGTTTTGTTGCATTCATTTGTTGTATTTGGACCAGCAGGCGTCATCAGCGTGTGCCATGTTCGAAACAATGAGCGAAGCAACTGGTTCAATTGATTCAGGGTTTTGAAAAGCTTCGTTTCTCCCATCACTACCACTCATAGTATACTCTCCGCTTGCACATCTGCCTTGAATTGTTATGCACATACTAATTTGTCCACAGGGTGGCAACACTGGCCCAGGCCTTTCCTTTTGTTTGAATAATGCCTACTCTACTAAATAGTAGGCAAAAAACTATGTAAAAATAGCAACATCCAAACTCATCTGATGCCGAAGGTCACATGACTGACAAATACAAAGTTCTGTCATGAAACACTAGATGGCGTAGGCTGACTCAATCTACCTGTAATCACACCATTCTCTATAGGGCACAGCTGATTGGTTGCGGCTGTATCAGTAACCAATGAGCTCGCTGCTCAACCTTCAAATTCTGATCAGCATTTGCTGTAGCAGTTGATGTGCGCTTTCAGGAACCCTCCACCTTCCCCAGCTCCACCTGTATAGATCTGTTATGGGTAATTCATGTATGCTATATTATAGCAGTATGTCTTACTCGGCAGTTTATTGTGTATATATTAACAATAGAACGTCCCATACTTTCTTTGTAGCAGGAGAGGCAGCAGCTGTTACAGTAATGTAGTATCAGGAATACAAATTACATCTATCTCCATTCCTCTTCTCACAGCTGTATCTCTGTCAGTTTGACAGCTTCATGGTCAGACTCTTTCAGTTAGCATTTTTTTCTCCCTGTCCAATTTTGCCAGTTTCCATTTTCTGTTTCTGACTCACTTTTACTGTTAGCCTCCAGTCTAAACAAATCTGTTTAAAAATAATGTCTTGCATCCTTTGATACAATCATGCTAGCATTTAATCCAGTCATAGTCTGCTAATGGCCTGCATTAGTCCAACTCAACATCTTTTCACATCTAATCTTCCTCTCAAGTTGATGTCAGCTATATTTACTTGTGTTGGCCATCATCCTGGGTGGCAGTGGTGTGAATTACAGCACCTCGTGACAGATGAAATGCACTTTTATTATTTGTTGTACGTCTGCTAATTGAGCTGTTTAAATGCTTGAGATACTCCCGCTAGGTTTCACATACCATGAATTTCGTTGTTATAGTAAAGCCAATTTTCAAGTTTGCAAACAGTCTGTTTGGTGTGTTTTCCCATTCGTCCAGAGATCGAGTCACGATTGCACTAGCGTTTTGGCCCTGTTTTTGCCGCATATTTATAAATATCTCTGAGAGGATCCAGATGGCCCTCAGGGTGGGCTTCGCAAGTTCACCCATTTCACATTGTCAGTTGTGTAACAGTTGTGGTGTACCCACTCCCTTTGTTTCTTAAATAGCTCTTGACTTAAAGGGTCCGGTGTTAAAGTGAACATCTAAAATATTCAAGCAGCCTGTCATGTTACAGTTGAGTGAATTGAAGTCGGCTGCATAAGCAGTAAATTATTTTACCGTATGATGGATTTTATCCATATACTGCATTATTATAATGAAGCAGCTTGTGCTTCTGCGTGTGTGTGTGTGTGTGTGTGTGTGTGTGTGTGTGTGTTGCACATATATTGTGGTGTTAAATGAAGTGTAAAAGCTTACTTTAAAGCAGGGTCCAGTTAGAGGTTGCATTAATCTGTCTAGAAAACCTTACACAATCTCCACAGTGCCAAAAATGTAATTTAGTAAACTAGATTATTTAAATAAATTAATTATCTGAAGACAATGTGAGTTGTGCAGAACTCAACACAATGCTAAGTTTTTCTGATTGGTTACTCTGCTGATGTAAGTGTATTTCTTCATGATTGCCAGGGTGTTTTTTATTGGTTTAAAGGTGGTTGGCAAGTCTTTATGATATGCCAGTTTGATATTGTGGGCAAAAATCTTTTGATATTGTGTGTTTTGGTTTTTCTCAGTGCCTAGTTCCTCGCTATACGCAATGTTCACAATTTGCGTAGGGACCCCAAACCACCAGGGGCCCTCCTTGCCCTCAAAGATGATTAAATTACTTTACTTAGATTTTGGCTTCCAACAATTATGAAACCATGATGCGCATTCCGTAATTTTCCTGTTCTATATTTTTCCTATTGTTTGCACACAACAAAACATTATCGAACATTATCATTATCGTTTCAACGTACTAGTTTTTCTTCTTGTGTCTTCTACAACATGCAATTTTATTTTATTTTTAATAGGATCACATTTGAAAACCCTTCAAGACACAAATGGTCTAATGTTTGTAATAATTCTTCTTGATTATGGTTATTCATATCTGATTATGTTTATTTGTGTTGCCTGCAGTTCCAAAGAATGACCAGCGAGTCGTGGATAAAGCCAAAATGGCAGTGAAAACATCCGGATTACAGCGTTCTAGTTCGGATGCAGGGAAAGATCGTGGTGAGCACCGAAAACCTCCCTCTGGTCTTGTCCGTCCCTCTGCCGGCACGTCAAATTCCTTTGGTTACAAGAAAACAGTGCCAACTACCGGCACTGCCACTGTGCTAACGGCTGGTGGAAACCCTGTCTCCGGAGATTCTGCGATTGTGCACAAAACTTCTAAAACCTCTGGTATCCCAGTGAAACCCTCTGCTGGTAGTGTAGGTGGAGGACGGAAGACCAGCCTTGATGTATCGAACTGTGATCAAGGCTTCATGGCTCCGAATGCACGCAACAACATCCAGTATCGGAGTCTCCCAAGACCCGCTAAGTCCAGTACTTTGAGTCTGACGGGAGGACGGCCGGGTGCTCGTCCTGTCAGCAGCAACATGGACACTAGTCTGCAGGGCCTAAAAACTGTCCCCACCCCCTCCAGACTGAAGGAGCCAGGCAGTGTGAAGAGCTCCCATCGGGCCAGCACAGGAGGGTGCGGTCCAGTCAACCAGACGGACCGCGAGAAGGAGAAGGCCAAAGCCAAGGCTGTGGCGTCTGACTCTGAGTGTGGCGGAGGGGGCTCGCTAAAGAACGGCACATTGACACCAACACAGAGTGCGCTGGAGCCTCCTTCCAAGCTACTGGGACTTCGGCAACCATCCAGCCTGGGAAAATATTCAGAGCTGCCTTCTCCCAACTCTCAGAGGTGAGAGAAACCTCCTTCACATAACTTTAACCTCACATCTGCTCTTATTGCCGGGGGTTTTGCACTTGTTCTTTCAATGACAGAAAAACGACTTGAAATTGACTATAACTCATCTATGCTAAAACATTTATAAGGTTTTAACCATTATATTGCTATAATGTGCACATTTTTTTTTTTTTTTTGATTTTAGGATTTTGGGGAAAAACGCTTGGGTAATCCTTGGATAAAAAATCTTTCTTTTTAAATAAATTTAAATAAACCAAACATGAAATATAAATATTAGATAACGAGATTATAAATATTAGACTAAAGTTTTTTTTATTTTTATAAAATGAATTAATACATTTGATTGATTGATTAGAAATGTTACTGGAATTTTTCGGTAAATATATTTTTGAAAATATACAAATATGAATTAATACTGAGTGTATAAATTCTACTAAAATACCCTAATGTCAGATATTGGTATAAACATAATTATTAATAATTTTCTTTTAATTATTTCTTTACATTTTTTATTACAAATATTTAAGTAAATATTTTTTTCAATTATTAGTAGTATATTTACGTCACTAACTGACACGTTTGAGTTTGCTTCTTTTTAATTCATCTCTATTTCTCTCCAGGCCCTCCAGTGCCAGATCTCTATCCAAATCTGCTCACCTAGACAAAGTCAACTCCAACAGCCTGGACTGTGGGATAATCAATGTGGAGGACCAGCTTCCTCCCAAAGTGCCGCCCTTCTCCAAATTACAAGATCTTTCAGGAATCAGCAGCTCAAGCTGTCTGACCCCCAGCCCAGCTCCCATCCTCAACGTCAACTCCTCCGAATGTTTCTCCAGTGCCACCGTGGGCCGAGGGGGCAGTGCTGGGGGCTCTCCTTCGCTCTATCCCCGTCTCACTGGGCTGCATCGTAGCATGGAATCCTTGCCTCTGCAGATGAGTGTGTCTCCAGCAGGGGGCGGCGTGATGGATCCCAGGCCCAGACATGAGGACAGAGGGATGCTTGGTGGCTGGCCAACAGGAAGCAGGGTCTCACTCACTCTCACCACAGACAGGTGAGGGTATATCTGTGATGACATGAGCTATGCTAGTGTAAATGCTAACAAAATTAGCTTTTAGCATGTTATAATGCATACAAATTTTTATTATATTATACAATCATATTGAGTGATTTTTTTAAAATCATGGTTATTCGTAAAAAAATAAAAAAAAAAAAATAAAAATATATATATATATATATATATATATATATATATATATATAAAGAAAAAAAAAGAAAGCGTTTTACTTTTTTTTATAAGAATTACCAATATATATTATATTAAATTATATTATATTATATTATTCAGTTCACAAAAATAACAAATAAGAGGCCTTTTATGAGTTAATCTTCATAAAATAACATTAATTTTTTTTTATATATACAAATAAAAAACCTCCACAGTGGTTGTTTCCTGTCTCTGCTTTACAACAGCAGCCCTAGCATTGAAATGAACTATTGGGTGGTGTGATCAAAGCAGCAGCTCATCATTGGGTGTGCCAGTGGAAACATCTAAAAGCAGCCCACTCTTCCTGTTACCGATCTTATTTTCACTGCAAGCTTCATAGAGCTCTCTGCCACCCATGTCCTCATTTTGTGTGGTCTCCTTCATAAAACCCACCGTAAAATTTTGTCAATGCTTGCTTAGTCAGATTAAAAACTGGACAATAACTCATGGCCTTAATCTTGCTCATTATTTTTATTGGGCTGCTTCAGAGCTGATGGGCTAATGAGGGTCATGTGTATGAGGCAGGACGTCTATCATTTGTTTAATTTGCAGTGACTAATAACGTTTCCATTTAGCAACTCATTTCTCTCCATCACAGCTCATATCCATTGCTTTCTTTATCCATTTCTTCACTAAGGTTATTAATGAAGACTCGGCTCTATATATTCCTCCAGTTTATGATCATGTTCTGAGGAAAATGCGAGTTATGCCACAATTGTTAGCAGATTGCAATATGACTACTAGGCATTGCTAGGTGTTTTAAATGGTTGTTAGCATGTTGCTATATGCTATATGGTTATACGCCTGTTTTGTTGACTGTCAAGCAAAAATCAAATGTCAGATTTGACTCGGCTCTATCTATACCTCTAGTTTATGATCATGTTTTGAGGAAAATGCGAGTAATGCCACAATGGTATGGCATTCTGTGAGTGGTTGGAAGGTTTTAGTGTTTATAGTGTTTTAGCAGTTGTTAGCAGATAGCAATATGATTACTAGGCATTGCTAGAGTGTTGTTAGCATGTTGCTATATGCTATATGGTTATAGCTATGCCTGTTTTGTTGACTGCCATGCAAAAATCAAATGTAAGATAACTTCTAAACGTAACAGCTCACCTCTTTTCGATAAGTCACATGATTTGGGAAACATTCATTAGCACAACGGGTTAGCAGGGCAACTTACACACTGAAGTTAAATAGTTTAGGTTAAGTGCTTCTTAATCTTCTTCCACAGAGCCACATCACAGCATTTACATTTATACCGCACATTTGTACTTCGTTCACATGCACCCAAAATTCAAAGCAGAACAACTGCCTATTATGTTAACACTCAGATTATATCTCAGCTAATTATCCCTCTGCCTGAGCTACTAATTGCTCATTTTGCTTTACAATTTTCTGTGTGTGATCTCTTCATTTCCATGCATAACCGTCCTGCTCTTTTTGATTCTTTCAGCTCACAAAGGGACAGAAATACTCTCCCAAAGAAAGGCTTAAGGTACTGTTCATTTAACTTTACCTCCGCCGCCTCATTACGGTGCCCCTCTTGATGGGCCTAAGGGTTTGATATAATGCAGTACATCCATGAAACTAACTCCACACCTTCATTTCCCATCAGCCAGCACATCTCCTCGCAGGCTGAGGAGGACAGCAAAGAGAGACGTCACTCGCACACCATCATGAGCTTGACAGAGACGAACAGTCCACCACAGTTTCCTTCACCAATACTGACAGGAAAGATGCCACTGACAAGCATCAGTAAGTGTCTGCACACTTTTTACTAAACACTGATAATACATTTGATATATTTCTGAGTGAAATTATTCACTCAAGCATTGTATCGATGTGCAAGAAAAATATTCCCTCACCCACGCGCATTTTTGTGTGGAAAAGATCTAACGCTCGGCATCGTTGTGCGCATTTTTACTGGAAATATCCTAATGACCAGCCTCTCATAAAACAGTCACGCGCTTCCAACCCCTTTATCACCCCTCGTTCATTCTCTCAGCGTTGCTCGGTTTGGTTGCGTCATTCACCACAGTGATACTTTTATAAGTGATTTACAGCGGTTTTACCTCCTGTTGTTAACATTAATTGTGATCGCTATTGTTCACGTACTGAAAAATTACATTAAATATTATATTAAATAAATATTATATTAATATTACATTTTGCTGAAAGATTATGACAACATTTTTTCCTTAGGAAATAACGTACACTGATTAATGCACAATATGACTGTCTACATATATTAAGTCAATTAGGTTCATTTTTATTCCTTGTTTGCTTAAAGTCAACATGAAACAGAAATTGTGATACATGATACACAAAAGTCTGCGTGAAACAGGTTCTCAATAAGATAGATTCACAGACATGTCGTCGCAGCAGAGCATGCGCCGTTTTTTCTCCAGAAAAACAAGAAATACAAGAATGCAGTTTAGCAAGCCTTACATAGCAACACACAACAAACATACAGACATGACATACACAGTACATGTGGTCACATGATGGGATTTTTTGCATGGATTGGGAGGAGGAGATAGATAAGGACAGGCAGACGGATGGATGGGGGCGAGGGTGGGGGCGGGTTTGTATGGTGTGAGAGAGTCTGAGATTGTGTTGAGAATGTGTGAGTGTAGCCAAAGCTACCGATGTTTTCGAGATCAGTTTCTATGGTTTTGTCCAATAAGAATAAATGAAGGGCAGGACTTGATATTGTCCACTTATAATTTAATTATAATTGAAATAATTGAGGTTTGCTATTGGTGGATGTCAAGTGACAGGTTTTCCCGCCCTCATATCATCAGAGAAGAGAAGAGAAGAGATGTCACTGCTTGAGGGAAGAGAAGATTACGAGGCGCATGATATGCATGGATAAATCATTAATGATAAATGCTGCCATATTCCATACATAAATTAGAATTGTCTATTTTGATTTCATGGTGATTTTAGCCCATTGAAATAAATCCCAGCAGGCATGCAGGACATCTCTCTCCACTTTGCCTTGATTCATATCATATAAAAACACTGGCTCCCTCTGCTGTCTGTTATGTGCAGTGACACCCAGCCCCACCTCAGGAACGCCAAGGATGACCAGATCCAACAGTATTCCCACACACGAGGCCAGTTTTGACCTGTATCAGTCCTCACCTCTGGGCAGCACCCTATCGCTCGCCGAGCGGCCCAAGAGCATGATCCGATCCGGCTCCTTCAGAGATAGAGAACCAGGCGATGACGGTGAGGCATTGGATTATATGGTTCAGTCTATATGAGACATGCTTCAAATCTCAGAAGGGACAAAACATTACCATTGTCCCCTTGATCAGTAAAGTGCAAATTATATTTCATTTTTTACGGATGCACAGTTGCACACATACCCTTTCAAAGTATTCTCTTTTCGGCTGCGTCTAAAACCGTAAAAATGCTCCAAGGTAGCAAGGCATCAAGGCCCGTCTGAATCCAATGTTAGCTTCACTTCCTGTCTCCTGGGGTATCTTCATCTGATCAATTTTTGAAGGCAGTATCTGTGTGCCTTTGATATCCCACAATCCGATCCACCAAATACATCATAATACCAGGTGTACACGGATCCACATTATTCGTGGTTACAAAAATCAGCGAACCTTGTACAATATGCGTGTACTGTGCTGATGACGAAACTCACAAAAAGAATATGGTTCACGGACCCAGAGTGTGCAGAAAAGTGAAGTATTCATGGGTCTTCGGATTAAATATAATGGATTGAATCATCTACTTCAGCATTTTCTAACTATATTTGTGCAAAAAGATAGCTGTGTAAATTGGATGTGATTCTACAAATAATAAAACACAATACAGGATGTGTACGATAAATAATATGAATTTGCCACTACACAATCTATCCACAGGATGTTAACGCTTTTTTTTCTCTTTTTCCTGCTATAGTTCATGGCTCAGTGCTCTCACTGGTGTCTAATGCCTCCTCCAACTACTCCTCGGTAAGTATCTCACCAGTTTTTCCCCCAGAACACGTGCCATTCGGCGCTAGACTCTCATGAGTGCAGCTCAGCTGGAACTGTCGGTCTGCTCCTGCTGATTTATTAGATTCTCACAGCAGGGACACTAGTAAAAGCTTTCTCTGCTTTCCTTACTGAAAATGGAGTTGTTACTTGAACTGTTGCACATGACATAGGTGCTGATGTGATCTATTGGTTGAATGAAGAACAGGCCTGTTTTTGTACAAAAATACCTCATTTTCACATTAAATGTGTTCTGAAAATGTCACTGTTCATTCACTGATTCATCCGTAAGTAATACTACTATCATACACAGCTAATTAACCCAACTGGCCTATAAGTAGTGAAATGTGTCATTGCAAAAATCATTTGATGCCATTCCTATCAAGGCTTGCACAGTTAATTGGATAAAAAAAATATAAGTCTAAAATTTAATTAAATGTATTATATACTTTGAAGTTCATGTAAAATGTGAATACAATTTTTATCACCAAATTTAGGGTCCACTTAAAGTGGAAAAGGTGAACACACTTTTATGCGTTATTCTATTTTTTAGCTTTTGATATCTATTATTGTTGAATCTTTTTTATATTCTCTTCAGAAGGGAAATATTGTCAAAATAGTTTGACCAAATCGTGCAGCCCTGTTCCTGTCTTATTTCTGTTTTTTCATCACTATGGACTTCCATTTATTCAGCATCTTACTGTCTATCTCCCATTCTTTTCTTCCGTACAATCTCTCAGGCGGAGGAGAGAATACAGGGCGAGGTGAGTGTCTGTCTCTCTCTCTCGGATTTTCCCTCTCTGTCATTCAGAAGTTAATGACAATCATGTTAATCTGCTTTTTGATAATACATATTCTCAGATATCAAAACAGCTAAAGCCAGCTAATGTCAGGTGTTGCTCAATGGCAGAGCATTTTAAATGTCGCTGCTATGCTTTTTATTGCCTTTCATACATGATGTAATATAGATGTTTGTGAATGTAAAAGGTCTAATCAGAAGAGAGTAGACCAATCACAACAGACTTAACCGTCTAGCCAATCAGAGCAGACCAATCACAACAGACTGAACCGTCTGTCCAATCAGAGCAGAGTAGACCAATCACAACAGACTGAACCGTCTGTCCAATCAGAGCAGAGTAGATCAATCACAACAGACTGAACCGTCTGACCAATCAGAGCAGAGTAGACCAATCACAACAGACTTAACCGTCTAGCCAATCAGAGCAGACCAATCACAACAGACTGAACCGTCTGACCAATCAGAGCAGAGTAGACCAATCACAACAGACTGAAGAATGCTGTAATGTGATTTCTCTGCTGTTGTCATGTGATGTTTCATTCAATCAGTAGAAATCAGTAGCTAACCACATGCCACATGTTATACTTATCTTTTCCTCCATGTTCTGTGCTTAATGACTGTAATGTGAAGGCATATTCACATCAGATGGGATAAAACAAACACAACAGAAGTTTTATGATTTCAAAAATACTTGATTTTCTGAAGAAGAAAAAAATCAAAACAAATATCCATGCAGATATCTAAACAAAGACCGAACATTTATTCAGCATCCAAACAATTCTGAAAATGACCTTACTTCAGAATTATTATTTTTTATTTAAATGAAAAGAACAAATTTAAATTAATTCATTGCAAAAAATGCATTGCTAAATTGCACAAAAAATGTTTTGACATATTCCATTGTCTAGGTTTAGTATATTGATGATGTCATGATCATTTTATTTTCCTGGTGGGAATACGCCTTTACCATTTCATAAGTCTGTCTACTTGATCTATGGATGCAAAAAGGAATGCATCTCACCAAGTTACTTCAAAAAAAGTTTTTCCCCCACGTGGAAATAATGTATTTGGTGAAGTTTTGCATTCCAAGCCTGATAGCTTGAAGTGAGTCTGATTACTCATTGTGTGTGTGTGTTGTTCTGGTCTGGTGTGCATCATAGTATGTGGATATAATCACCATTTGTCTTTTTGTTGCCTTCAGTTGCATGTATAAAATGTATCAGCCCATTCCATGTGGAGATAACATAAACAGACACTGTTGCTATTGGGAGTGTTAAATATCATCTGTCACAGTTTTCCAGCAGCTGCAGAGCTTAAATTCCTCGAGCTACATCAGCTCATTCTGACTTTAATACTTTAATTTAGGAAAAACAATTTAGAGATTTATGTCAAAGTAAATAACATGTTCATTTAGAGGAAAAGTTCACCCAAAAATGAACATTCTGTAATTATTTACTCAAGCAAAGACTATTAATATCCTGTAAGGACAATCCCTTATTACTTACTTTGTTCCATGGAACACAAAAGAAGACTTTCAGATCTTTTCTGCTCTTTACCTTACAGTGATAGTCTATGATGACCAGGGTTGTCAAGCTCAAAAAATGAATACCCATGTCTGTATGAATTGCACAAATTAGGTTTGAGTGCTTAATTTGAGGAGAACATTTTACGTTTTTAATAACTTAGTTATCTCATGACTTTTCTTGTTATATGGAGTACTTTACTGATATTTGTTGGTGCTTGAGAGCCCTTACACATGACCTAACCTGTGTAATGTGGAATAAATGTGTGCAGGTTTTGAGTAGTGAATTATGATGACACAATTCTCATTGTCAAACTATTCCTTTAAATTTGATGGCACTTTATTTATTGAATTATTTGTAGATTAACAAGTTAGTGTGTTTCTTCACAGCAAATCCGTAAGTTGAGGAGGGAACTGGAATCTTCACAGGAGAAGGTGGCCAATCTGACCTCTCAGCTTTCTGCAAATGTATGTGTATAGTCAACACGTATAAAGTTACTGCTGTTTTATATGTATACTGCTGTTCAAAGTTTGGGATCAGTAAGGCTTTTTTTTTTTTATTAAATAAATTAATAGTAGCATTTATTTAATGCATCCTTGCTTTAAATTGATCAAAAGTGACAGTAAAGACATTTAAAATGAATCAAAAGATTTATTTTTAAAATGTTTTTCTGGTGTGTTTTCTATTCATCTAGTAATTCTGAAGAAAAAATAATAATTAAAAATTTCCACAAAAATATGAGGCAGCACAACGTTTTCAACATTGATTGAAAGCTTCTTTCGAAAACATTTAAAAGTTTTACCAGCCCCAAACTTTTGAAAAGTAGTTCAAACATTCCATTTCAATATTTCATTTTACCTTTAATATGTATGTAATGGAATTTAACAGTTTTTTTTTCTCTGTAGGCGAACCTGGTGGCAGCGTTTGAGCAGAGCCTGGCCCTCATGACCTCTCGACTCCAGAGCCTCTCTGTCAGCGCTGAGCAGAAGGTACAATATTCATCTTAAAAACACACACAAACTCCTGTTCGGTCTTCACCACCGATTCATTGAAAAAGATGAAACGCTTGCTTACAGTAATACCTCGGTTTACGAGTTTAATTCACTCCAAGAGCTAGCTCGTAACTCAAAATTCTTGTACACCAAAACAATTTTCCCTACTTTTTCTTTAAAATTCACTCGATTCGTTCCACATGACCATAAATGCCCATTTTAAATTGTCTTTTTGGTTTTACCCTCTTAATTACAGTTAAAATTATAACCATTAAGTTCTCATATAAATACTAATTAATAATTGACAATTTACTGTAACGCGCACTTTAGCTATGAGTAGCGTCTCTCCTGGTGTGAAGGAGACAAGAGGAGGGTTTTACTGCTTACAGGGAGGATTTTTTATCTTCTTTCTTACTCATCTTGAGGGCCATTGTCTATATGCTGTACTGTACGTATATATATTTCACTAAGTGAACAATAGCGATCACAATTATTGTTAACAACATGAGGTACACCGATTTTACTTTCCATGCTCATACACCGATTTGCTCATCACTCGTAAACCAAGGTATTACTGTACTGGTAACAGTTAAGGCCGTGGCATACCGTGCCAATGTAAAATAACTAGTGTCGATGACGGTGTTGTTGCCTCGCGGCGGCTGCGTCTTGGTCAGGCAGGGAACGAAACTCCCGTTCCACCACATCCCAAATATGCTCTATTGGGTTGAGATCTGGTGACTGTGGGGCCATTTTAGTATAGTGAACTCATTGTTATGTTCAAGAAACCAATTTGAAATGATTCAAGCTTTGTGACATGGTGCATTATCCTGCTGAAAGTAGCCATCAGTGGATGGGTACATGGTGGTCATAAAGGGATGGACATGGTCAGAAACAATGGTCAGGTAGACTGTGGCATTCAAACAATGCCCAATTGGCACTAAGGGGCCTAAAGTGTGCCAAGAAAACATCCCCCACACCATTACACCACCATCACCAGCCTGCACAGTGGTAACAAGGCATGATGGATCCATGTTCTCATTCTGTGTATGCCAAATTCTGACTCTACCATCTGAATGTCTCAACAGAAATCGAGACTCATCAGACCAGGCAACCAGGTGAGCTTGTGCAAATTGTAGCCTCTTTTTCCTATTGTAGTGGAGATGAGTGGTAATTTTAATGAGTGGTAATGGTCTTCTGTTGTTGTCGCCCGTCCGCCTCAAGGTTGTGCGTGTTGTGGCTTCACAAATGCTTTGCTGCATACCTCGGTTGTTACGAGTGGTTATTTCAGTCAAAGTTGCTCTTCTATCAGCTTGAATCAGTCGGTCCGTTCTCCTCTGACCTCTAGCATCAACAAGGCATTTTCGTCCACAGGACTGCCACATACTGGATGTTTTTCCCTTTTCACACCATTCTTTGTAAACCCTAGAAATGGTTGTACGTGAAAATCCCAGTAACTGAGCAGATTGTTAAATACTCAGACCGGCCCGTCTGGCACCAACAACCATGCCACGCTCAAAATTGTTTAAATCACCTGGAGTTTGGAGTTTGGAGTTCAGGAGATTGTCTTGACCAGGACCAACCCCTAAATGCATTGAAGCAACTGTCATGAGATTGGTTGATTAGATAAGTGCATTAATGAGAAATTGAACAGGAGGTCCTAATAAACCTTTAGGTGAGTGTATGTAAGAGTCACAGAGAGTGAAAGAGCAATTTGGGTCATATTATGACTAAATGGAGAATGGGGGTTGTTGGTTTTTTTATACTCCAAATTTTTGAGTGCATGAAACACGGATGTTCATGGCACATTGCTCTCTATGAAAGAGGCAGACGGCCTAGAGAGAATTTTTTGCGAGGCATTGACCCGGAATCATCGATTTATTACAGTGACTGTGACCCTTCAGATTGTTTCAGTGATTCAGAGAAAGCAAATGACGTTAAGGTGCCAGTGATGCACAGCTGGAGTAGTGTAGACGTCCCTGGGGCTACGTCTGCCGTAAATGTCATTGGTCAAGTGAAGGCAGTAACTCATTGTTGAAAGCAGAAGTTAACCTACATTTGTTTGTAAAACACTCAGTACCAGCGCTTTGGGGAATGCTGTTTCAGTGTTTATGCTTTAAATTGATAAAATTAAATAAATCTTTATGTCTCCATAGGACAGTGAATTAATGGACCTGAGAGAAACAATCGAGAGCCTTAAAACCAAGAACATGGAGGCACAGGCCGTCATCCATGTCGCCCTCAATAACCCCGATGTTGCCCCCAAAGGTGAGGACAGGACAAATGCACCTTGAATTGTGTTTTACCTCCATATATGATTAATCTGTCACCAAACAAACATTCTTTATCCTTTCTCTCAGAGTTGCGAATCAGGAGGCAGAACTCCTCTGAGAGCATCTCTAGTCTGAACAGCATTACCAGTCACTCCAGTGTGGGCAGCCTGAAAGACGATGCCAAGAAGAAGAAGAAAAAGAACTGGGTAAGCGGAAAAAAGAGGATCTGTTCTTTCTTTGACTTGCTGTATCAGTAAAATGGAAATATTGTGGATATTTTTATCTACGAGAGTGTAACCACAGTTTTCATGTATTCTTCTTTTGTAAATCTCTAAGGTCTGTGAGGTAAGTCTCTCTGAGGGAATGTTCCTTCTCATTATGTCTTGTTTCTAACCGCTCTACAAAGCTCCATGTCTACAGGTTTCCATTGGTACAGCTCCTCTGACAGAAACTGCAGCTTATACTTTATACTTATGTGTAAACAATTATATTTTACAACAGCTAAGGGGTGAATTCACTAAGCAATTAGCACAGGGTTTTTAAAGGGTAAGTTCATCCAAAAATGAAATTATCCCATTATTTACTCACTCTCAAGGCATTCTACTTGTATTTGACTTTCTTTCTATATTAGAAAATATCCTGGCTCGCCAAGCTTTAGACTTGTACCTTAGATTTTGAAGCTCAAAAAAACCCATCCATCTATCACAAGGATCCTACATGTTGGCGAAGCTAAAGCTGAGGTCATAGTAGACGACGCTCAAGGTTGAAACCAAAAGGACTAGGCAACAAACTCGAGCTCCTCCTATACTTCTCTTTAAAAGAAATTTATTTTAGACTTCTAATTCGCAGTGGTTTGTTAAAAATCAAGCCAGTGATTTTTAAACTCTGGATTCGCATGGATTGCTTTTATGATGGATGAATGGATGCAATGTTTGGTTGACTCGATTATAAAGCTTGGAAGAGCCAGGATATTGTTTAATATAACTCCGATTGTGTTTGACTGAAAAAAGAAAGTTAGATACACCTAGGGTGGCTTGAGTAAGTCATGGGATATTTTTCATTTTTCGGAGAACTACCGTAACTCTTTACAGTGCAAAAACCCAGAAAACAAATTTTGTTGTGTCCAAAATTCACTATGTTCTCAACCGTCTAGTCACCGATGCTGGATGACATCCTTATACAATTCAT
Organism: Rhodeus uyekii; assembly: GCA_037043235.1. Taxonomy (NCBI): domain Eukaryota; kingdom Metazoa; phylum Chordata; class Actinopteri; order Cypriniformes; family Acheilognathidae; genus Rhodeus; species Rhodeus uyekii. Next base: position 2,360,589 of record JAWRVZ010000071.1, on the reverse strand, counting down.
ACACTAGAGACTCTTACAGACAGTTTCCTGCATGAAGTGTCCAACATTCCACACTTTTGTGGTTATTTAAGTGCCTCATGCACTTTTTCTTTTGGGATTTTTGTCAAAATGTTTACTATTTATACTGCAAAAAGTGCAATCAGTAAGTAAATTGGGATGCTGTCTTTGCTCACAGTTCATTCTTAGTGAATTCCCTCTAGAATGCCTAATTTACTAATACTGTAAACATGTGGAAATATTGTGAACGATTCTTTCGGCTATTGCTGAAGGAGACAACAAAAAACACATAGCTGCAGCTAAACACTTGCACTAACTATGGCATGTAGAGACAGATCACTTTGCATGTTAAAATGATCAGTATTTTATCTGTTTCAAGGCTGGAGTTTACAGAAATGAATGCATCACGTATAACTATCCACACCAACAGTCTGTCTGAGAGTTTCAAGTGCCCTTGTTTAAAAACATCCTTTTCTCTTGTGTTGCTGCTGAGTATGAAGTACCATAACATGAAGTACTTGAATTGAGCACTACAGAAAGTTGAGCGGTTCGCAGAATGTATATTGATTTTACACTTTCATACAATAATAATTATACATATTTTATTATACTCTTAAGAAGCTAATAACATTTCATCTTTTTAACAGTATTTTAAATAAAAGTTTCAATCTTTACGCGACCGTTCAAAAGTTTGAGGTCCTCCTGTAGATAATTATTTTATCCCTTAAACCACATCTTTGTTCACCAAAATGACATATTTTTAAAAGATTCCTTGAAATAGCTTGAATATAACTACACCCTTGCTTAATTTAGGATACACTTTAATATGCTAATTAGTGTAAATGTAAGAAAAGACTTATGTTTTAAATAATGGTTCTTTTGAAATTTCTATTCATCAAAGAATCCCGAAAAGAGTCATGTCTCCTCAACCATATAAAGTAACATTTAAACATTTATTTATGAAGATTTATGAAGAATTACATGACATTGAAGACTGGAATAACAATGCTTAACAAATCCAGCTTTACCATCATAGGAAAAAGTTCTATTTTAAAAGCCATTAAAATATAAAGTACTTATTTTAAATTGCAGTGATGTTTCACCATTTTTGATCAAATAAATACAGCCTTGGTGAGCAAAGAGACCTTTTCACTTTTGAACAGTAGTGTAAATTAATAAACTTAAACTAAATTAATTTAAATATATATTTTCTTTTTTGGAATGAGCAAACATTTGTATAATTTGCACATTACTTCATTGTCTTTCTCTGGATCTCTCTGTAGTTGCGAAGCTCTTTTGGCAAGGCGTTCAGCATTAAGAAAGGTGCTAAATGTGGCTCAATGTACTCTGATATTGAAGAGATCGCCACTCCAGACTCATCTGCCCCCAATTCACCAAAACTGGCCCATGAAGATGGAGAGAATCCATCTCCTTCCCTCCAATCCACCCAATCAGCCACCTCCTCCGTGTGAGTAAAGCTTTAATAGTTTTAATAAAAATGTAATAGTACAGGGGAGCAAGAGAGGGTGAATGCTTTTAAGTGTAATCACATTTAAAACTGTAATGACATTGTAACAGGATCCATGAAAGTAATGAGGAAAATGAGGAGGGTGATGAGAAGGTGGTATCGGAGCTGCGATCTGAGCTGTGGGAGAAAGAGATGAAACTGACGGACATCCGGCTAGAGGCATTGAGCTCAGCCCACCAGCTGGAGCAGCTTCAAGAGTCCATGAACAACATGCAGGTTAGTCTCCAGTCTAGTAACTTTTTTGGTACAGTCACATTTACTTTTGTTGAGGGAATTTCCACTGGAAAAATCAAGTCATTTCAATAGGGATTCACACAGTCTGGAATTTTGCATGAGGGTGGAAGATTTCCCAGCACAGATTTGCAGCAGATTCAAGTTAGGCATGCAAATTTGCCACATCGGCCAGCTGAAATGCTGTGTGAGCTTCATTCATTGCTACACTATTGACAATAGAGCATTTTGCCTACAAATTTTAGCAGGAATTTCTAAAATATGTGAAACTTTACACAAGAACCGTAAATAAATTCACTGTAATCAATGTGTGAAAAGCACCGCTGAAGGTTGAAATACACTAAACGACTTTTAAAATCTAAACAGATTTTAAATCATTAGGCATCAGACACGTGCTGACTTTGTAAATGGTTACAGAGGAAAAACAGGACATCATACACTAAACGAGGATCACACACTACCAGACTTTCAAATAATTTTGAATGCAGAAACACTTTCCAGTCACATCTCATTGCTAGGAGACGCATGTCAGTTGTTTTATCCATGCCAATGAGTCAAATAGCATAGGCTAATTTGTTACATGTGGTGTTCTTATTCATTTTTGTATTTGTATTGTATTTTATAGCAACACTGGAACATAGAGGACAGCTTCAGTTTCAGTAGCAAGACGTCATATACCACAATATGCGTTAAAATCGGCTCAAAATATCAAATAAGTTTTGAAATCCTCTGCTAAAAAGTCAGAGTCTGTGCCCATCATACAGTTTGCAATTTCAGTGAAATAGACTCAACTCAACTGCCTAAAATCTGCAGACTGGTGCAGACAATCGTTTGGAAAACCTGGAAAAAAAAGTTGTGTAGTGTGTTCTAGCCTTAAGAGAAAAATAATCTAATTCAGTGTATCATTGTAGATGATGGTGGAGAGTCTGAAGGCAGAGAACGACCAGCTGAAAACAGGAAGTGCTCCGTCATCCCTTGTCCTCCCTTGCGGCCCACCTTCTACTTCCACTTCCCAGCCCTCTGGCCTCGCCAGCCTCCTGAACTCCAACCAAAGCAAACCACAGATGAGCCTCACCAAGTCCTTCAGCCTCAGCCTCAATGAGTGCTCCAACCTTGGTGAGTTTGCTAGTTGTACCTTCTGATAACTTTGGCCACTTAAAAGTGAAAGGTTGCAACTCATTTCTCATTTCAAATCATTATTTCTATCTTGCAGAAGTTGCTCCTATGGAGTTACTAAGCCTGTCATCTCAGAGAGACGAGGTCTTTACGCGTGTGGTGGTCCGTATAGCTGATCAGCAAGTGTCCAGAGAGGTGAATACATGAATAGAATTAAAATAGCTTTATATGCATGAATATTAGATCACATTGCCTAAGTGTGCAATGTGATACATAATCAGCAGGTGAGGCAGCAGGATTTCTACATCGGCTCGGTGAGAATTAATGGGAAAACGAAGTGGTCGACGTTAGACACGGACATCTCGACAGCTTTCAGGGTGAGAGGTCATTCTGAAGCGTAGCAATGTTTAAAGATAATTTAGCATACAAATAATGTCAAGTCATTGCTGTTGATATTTACTTGCAAACATACTGTACCGCTTCTAATGTGTTCTTTGTCTTCATACAACAGGACTACATTTCCGAGGTGGATCCTGGTACGAGTATGGGTTTGTCTGTTGACTCTATCCACAGTTACGATATTAATCAGAGCAGGAGAGTGCTTGGAGCCGAGGCCCCTGAGAGTTCCCCCTGTGATTGTTTAAAAAAGGGTCCTGGACTCGTCGTTGTCAACCTCAAAGGTGAAAAAAAACTTACATTTTCACAACTCTCACTCTGCTTTTTTATGTCTAGCGGACTTCTGTTTCACCTAATCTTGCTTTCTGTTCCAGGTTTTAAGGAGAAGTGTGTGGATAGTCTGGTGTTCGAGACACTTATTCCCAAACCAATGATGCAACACTATATAAGTCTGCTTCTGAAGCACCGGCGGCTGGTCCTGTCGGGTCCCAGTGGCACTGGGAAGACTTATCTCACCACCCGTCTGGCTGAGTACTTGCTGGAGAGGAGTGGCCGTGACCCCGGCCCCGGCCTTATCACCAGCTTCAACATGCACCAACAGACCTGCAAGGTGGAAATCAGTTGATGGAAATCAGTTCTTGTTCCATACTGATTTGTGTTGCAAGCCGTTGTAAAGCCTCACTTTGTTCTTCTTTCCCTCAGGACCTCCAATTGTACCTGTCTAATCTGGCCAATCAGATTGACCGTGATTGTGGCACTGAGGACATTCCATTGGTCATTATCTTGGATGATATCAGTGAACCGTCCACCATCACTGACCTGGTCAATAGTGCTCTGACCTGCAAATATCACAAATGGTAAGTGAGCAAACTCCTTTGTTAAGAAAGCAGTAGAATATTAATAGAGAGTCTTATTTCAAGGCTAATGAAATATATAACTTGTATAACTATATAAACTTTTTTAAAGTATTGTTCTTGGATATTTATTGGATATTACAGCCCGTATGTCATTGGAACAACCAATCAATCTGTTAAGACGTCGTCAAATCATGGCCTGCATCTCAGTTTTAGGTAAGTTCTTAATTTCTTTAGCACTGATTTATTCTAGCTTGTAGATTATACTAAAACTTAGTAACATTTTACCTGATCTTACAATAACATCCTCATAAAGAAATTTGAAATCCTAAATCAATATTCCAAATGTTCTTCATTTGTGATTTGTTTCCATTTGTTTGAAGAATGATCACCTTCTCCAACAACGTGGAGCCTGCAAATGGGTTCCTAGTGCGCTACTTGCACAGGAAGTTGATAGAGACAAAGGATGACAGCACAGTTAACAGAGCTGAGGTGCTGAAGGTTCTGGACTGGGTGCCAAAACTCTGGTACCATCTCCATACCTTCCTGGAGAAACATAGCACCTCAGACTTCCTCATAGGTACACCTTTAAACGTTCTCCATATCTGATCACAAATTGTTCTTCGTGAACAACATTATTTAACCATTTATATTTTGTGGTGGAGATATAATATCAGCAAATTCATCTGGAACATGCACTACCTTTTAGAGGTTATGGTTTAGTTTTAGCACAGATTAAAGCCAAGTTTCCAAAAATATCTCAGCTATGGCTCTTGTCTCCGCAGGTCCCTGCTTCTTCCTGTCTTGTCCAGTGTCTTTAGCAGAGTTTCGCTCCTGGTTTATTGACCTCTGGAACCAGTCCATTATTCCTTATCTTCAGGAGGGAGCTAAGGACGGTGTGAAGGTAAGCTATTGTCCACACAGGCCAGCGTTTGCCAACCCTGTACCGTTACCCCAACAGTACACATTTTGGATTGGGTTTGTCTTGTCACATCTGACATGGGCAAATAACTACTAAAGCTGGGGTGTCAAATCCTGCTCCTGGAGAGTCACTATCCAGCAGAGTTTAGCTCCAAACCTTATTTAAACACACCTGAACCAGCTAATCAAGGTTTTTTAGGATCACTAGGATTTCTAGGCAGGGGTTTTGGAGATGTTTGGAGAAACTCTGCTGTAAGTTGATCCTTTTTACAAGTGACTGAAGTGAAACAGACTTCATAGGGAGCAACTCTCTTAAAAGTGTAGTGAGAGATTTCTGAAAAACACTGTTGATATATGAGATCACCAAATCAAACACGCCCCTACCCAAAATGATCACACCCCTATTTTGATATTCGTGCCCTCAAATCCACAAATATCCAACAAAGGAACCTTTCTGCCTAATGAGTGTATACGCCCTCTACTGCTGATTGGCTACAAGTGTGTTTTGGTGTTCGTTCCAATCCACAACAGTATTTCTCATTTACTGCACCTTTAATGGTCACTTATGTGTACCATATGAATCATGCAAGAGACTCAGCTAACACCCCCAGTTGATTTTAACAGAGTATTTCTAAGCTAACAACTGTTTGTTTTTAAGCTTGTTTTTCACAAGATTTTTTCCACCTTCATCTTGTTTTTTTTTAGTTTTCTGTTTATCCTCTGACTTTCTTTACTAAACTTGTAGAAAAGCATTCTGGAATCCTTGCTGAAAAAATACTGCTACTCTAGTTTGTTAGTCCTATCTGTTGTGCTAACCCCTTTAGGCTGGTTTAAGAGTTTATTTTACCTTAAAATTGGGCCAAAATGAAGTAGCTAACTAGGATTAGGAAGAGAGCTTATCAATTGCTAAAACAATTGTTTTGTAAATTAAGTGACACTTTTAATGTTATTGTGCCATGTACACGTTCAATGGAGTCTTGGAGCTAAATCTCTGCATTCATGTATATTTTAGGTCCATGGTCAGAAAGCAGCATGGGAAGATCCAGTGGAGTGGGTGAGGGATACGCTGCCCTGGCCTTCAGCTCAACAGGACCAGGCCAAACTCTTTCACCTCCCTCCGCCAACGACAGGCCCCAACGCTGCTTCATCACTTCAGCAGCCCAGTGACGACAGGTCCAACAAGGACACATCCCTTCCCACCATGGAGTCCGATCCACTGGTGAGAATCCAGTACAGCCACACCTGAGCCTATGTGAACAAGTCTGCATGTGTTCTGACAAGCTGTTCTTGTTTTGTCCTTCATTCAGATGGCAATGCTGCTGAAACTCCAGGAGTCTGCCAACTACATTGAATCGCCGGAACGGGACATTTCAGGCAACCCCACTTTCTAGGATGAGCTAAAAGACTTGAGAGCTTCTCAATGGCTAGTGCTGTTCTTAAAACACTGTTCTGTACAGCGGATTTGCACCTCTGTCTCCTTCAAAAGGTTTGAGAGTCAAGAAAAGGAGCTCTCAAGAACATCCAGGTCAAGACTCTCAGTCTGAAAGAAAAACAGAAGAACTGATCTGTCAAATCTGAGCGAAAATCTTTTTTGCACTGTCGTCTTAACTGGTCCTTCCTTTGCTTATCTAATCTGCAAGTTGCATGGCAATACTTGCAACTGAGGATTGTCAAGATTGGGTGATTGTGGGGATGAGATGTTCTTGTCTGCCATACTGGGAACAAAATGTGCTCCATGTTTGTTAAATTTTACTTTTTATTTTTTAAGTAATATCTGTCCATATGGACCAAAAGTCTAATTATTCTTATTTGCAAGAGTACCAAACACTCCATCGTCAAAATCAAGTCGCCTGAACCCTGTACACAAAGGTGCGGTTACATATAGACCAACTTGCATGGATGCAAAATGTAATGTTCAAGATGGTGCTTAGAATTCAGCCTTAAATGATGTCCCTACATATATCATGAAGTCAGTTTCATAGCAATCGGAAAATAACTCTATATTACCTCAGTTTGCACAGTGATGCAGTTTCAAGGTGCAGTTCATACCCTTAACCAGATTGCAATTATTCTTATCAAACACACCGACAAGAAGGAGACAGATGTAGACTGTAGATCTCTAAGGGGATGCACTTTGATTTGTAGCTTTCAAGCAAGAACACTGACTGTTTGTTTTTTTTAAACATGGGGCTCGTTCACTCTGATGATTTTCAGTGGCAAAGCAACTAGAAGTCATTCATTTTCAATGATTGTTGGAGGCAGCATGAGCAACAGAGACTGGATAAAACTATATGCAAATGTGATACTACCAATCAGAAAGTAGATTGTGATCTGCTGCTTGATTTCCTAACCCTAACCTTTCTGCTATTCATTGTCTCTGAAATTTGCTGAATTTTGAAGGCATTTGTAGATGCAGCAAAGCAGTGGGACTCATGTAATCCTCCACCTGATACACTCGGGGGCGACCTCAGGTGATTTCATTGCTGACGGTAATAACAGGTGCTGTTACTGGTTCATGGGAGCAGTATGCAATGTCTTAATTTCAGTAATCGTTTATTTGCATTGAGTGCTTTTGACCATAAGGCCCGGGTATACTTCGTTTTCCACGTTAAGCTCAACAATTGAGCATGCAGCCTTTTAAACTATGATTTGTGACTGAGTGTGGATTGATGATGTGTTACTGGACCTTGCTTTTCAAGTGCTCAGATCACTTATGCATGCACTGTTATTGGAGGACACAAACAGCAGGCTGAACACGGACGTTGTGCGTGACTGAAACGAACTGGAGCAGAACGTGGACAAGGGAAGTACACTTTTGGCTTTAGTTCCAACACCCAAGGTGCTCATTCATCATCAACATAATCGAAGGCTTTGTTCTCACTGACACCCCAATTCGTTTGCTGATGTCATTACTGTAGCAACAAACGTAGGCTCGGTTTCCACCAGGTGTTAACGTGTTTCAAATGCGTCTCTTGTGATCACCTGTGTTTGGATTTTGTTGAGAAACTATATATTTTTTTTTTTTTTGAACACGCACTACATAACTTTCGCAGGTGTGAATTAACCTGTATTCCGCAGCTTATGAACAAGCGGGAAGGAAGAGAATGCAAAAAAATACGAATGACAGCTCCGATTTTATTCGTAATCAATTTGTTTTCGTACAATTCACCAAAGTACAACACATTCAGGACGACCCTGTTTATTCCTGTATTTAGTGCTGAATCAGCAAAAACACATCTTAACACCAGGTGGAAACAAGTCCAAAGATATGCTGGATATTGACTCCACTGCCTAAACGAACGAAATATGGGCCTAGATTGCGGTTGAAAACAAACCAGAATCGTTTGCAGTGTGAACAAAGCCAGAATGTTTTAAACAGCTTGTTTTGTCTGGAGGAGATTCAATAACTTGTTATTTTTGGCCTTTGTTATGTCTCGAGGTTCAAAGCAAAATAACATCAGTGCTAGTTTACGTTTTCACACACACTGAAATCCTTTCGTCTTCTGTAACGATGTAGCCAGTTTTGGAAATGTTGTAATAACTGGATTTTATTTACAATCCTTTCAAGTCACATGATGGCCCCATGTCACTGTCTTTTATAATCTCTCAAATCATTCCAGTAATACTTAACTTTAATAACTACAAAATCTCAACACACACTGAAAATAATAATGGTGCATTGTAACTCATGAATGCGTTTGCTGTTGGCTGATTACAAGTGCTCCAGAGCTATATGTGCATGAAAGCTTTACCTTTGAGGAAAATTATAGCTAAAAAAGGCACCTTATCATGAGACGCCAAAGGATGTGTTGTCAACCCGTATACTAATTATTATTAGCTAATTGAAACTGAATTTCTCAAGTACGTGTACTAACTGGTCTTAGTACCAGTACTATAGAAATATCAGATGAAATGCGTGCCGTTGTAATCGCAGAATGTAATTTGGATCGAAACGTCAGTTTGCCAACACACCTAGTGTTCTTGATGATGCTTGCTGATTCTTGTGCTTGTGTTTACTTGTCCTGTTGATTTCAGACGTACGATAGCTCTCCAAATGAATATCCACAGGAGTGTTTTTTTAAAGGTCTTTTTTGTACGTTTTATACTAAAGGATCTTAGTCTGATGTTTGTAAATAGGATTTTCAAAAAATTGCCAAAAAAAAAGCTAACAAAAAAGGTTAGAATAAACATTGCAAGGATAAAATATAACAGCTATAAACTGAATGTGTCAGGTTAGATTTACATTACAGTGAGGATCGCAGTCATCTCCCAGTTATTGCCTTTCCTGTAGGGGCAAGATAACTGCCACAAAGTAACTAGATCATGTTGCCTATGTACATTTTTCACTATAAAAGTGTCCTCTTTATTCTCTTCCGGATCGTACAAGGTATTGAAAGCTTTTACGATTAGTTGGTCACAGCAACCCATCAAAAACGTACAAAAAGAAGTGGCAGCCGTGCTTCAAATCACACAAGTACCTCAAAATCTGTCTTAACAGCTCATTGTATGATCAAAAAACTTCCCTTAATAGCTTATGGATAGTTTGGGGCTTTGGGGAAGATTCCCCGTTGTTTGTCTTGAAAATGTGCCTAATACAAGCCAACTCGTTGGACATTGCAATACCTAAACTATTATGTTTTGCAAGGGATTGTTTGCTGTGGAGAATAGGAATGCGAGCGAACGTGCTATCCTTTTTTTATGCTAGCTTATAAAATTACCTAGAGATTTGAGCTTGCAGGGAGTCTCATTTCCAGACGCCCTGGAAATCGAGGATGCTTTGCCAGATAGCACAAACTGAAGCCATTTCCCACTGTCACAGATAGCATCATAGTGCAGTGTGCTTTATCATATCTTCATAACAACTGACATGGTTCGGACAAGCTAAAATAGATTGTCTAACTATGTATCGATTAATTTATTCATCCTTTTTACTGGTTCACGAATAACAATGCTGAATGTTCATGCAGGCACAATAATAATACAAAACCTGTGCTTTGTAAATTCATTTTTTCCATTTGTTTAAGAGTAAACATAATGTTTTATATTGTTTAATCAAAACAGATTGATGATTTGTCTCTATGCAGCGTTGGAATACCATTTAAGCCTGAGTTCAGTTGTCAGTACCAATGACAGATTACAATGGTATACTGTGTGTGATAAGCTAATGTGCAGGTTTGCTGGTGTTTTAATGTCGTTGATGTGTATCGCCATTGTTTGTCTGGAAAAACACATTGGACCTACTCGTCCCACTGGGATTTCAAACAAAACTGTTTTTCTTTCAGTTTTTTTAAAGAAATGGATCTTTCTTTCTCTTTAATAAATCTTTCTATTTTGTATAGAACATTGCAATTGTAAACATTGTAAATAATAAACTCACCTGCGACCACAATCACAGTAAAATATGAAAAATCCGGCCCTAGGACGAGACACCTGTTTTTTTTTTTATTGTTATTATTATGTTTTGCGAACTGTCTGCTGGAAAGGTGTTATAAAAGGCATGTGCTGATCTGAGAGAATTTAATCCCATCATATATTCACTCACGTTTTCAATAAACTCATGCCATCCCTACACTAAGAGGTCTCTTTCACTGGTCTCCTACACTTATTTCAGTAACAATTTACATTAATTAAATAGAACATGACAACTGGGTGTTTTTAGAAGTCGGCTTGTATTATTTAACTTTCCAAGTCAAAGACTTTTATTCTGCTTTTTGAGGGCTGTCTCCCTCTTCCGTCTGAATCATGTAACCACAGTATCGATCGCAAATTTGCAATTACAATTTTAGACAAACGAGGGCGCCAAATATCAAGAAGCAGAATTAAATTCAAGACCTAAAGAAAGAAAGATTTTTTTTTTAATGGTCTAGTAAAACAAGAGTCAGAAATAATTGGCTCTAGACACGAAAGCAACATGATACCGAGTTAACCAGTTACTATGAATAACTTGATGAGGTGAGAGCAGTTTAGGGTTATTCCTGAGTTGATAAGAACATATTTATATGTGTACTGAGGGCTATTTAAAGAAGAGGAGGAGTCCCGAAGGTTCATACTCAGTGGTGGTATAAATTAAACATCCCAAAAGACATTGACATTACAAAGACCGGCAGTCTTGTTGAGTTTCTCCCAAGCATCATGCCAGCCAAACCAGCACCTATCAAAAAGTCAGCCAAGAAGGCTGCTGCAAAAGAGGAGAGGCCGGCAGAGGCAGAGACGGAGGCCGCCCCAGCCCCTGCTCCTGCCCCGGTCCCTGCCCCCGAGCCTGAAGCACCTGCGGTAGAAGCCCCGGCTGAAGCGGCAGAGCCGGAATCTGCCCCCGCCACGGAAGCACCTGCTCCCGAAGGTACTCCACTCACCCTGGCCACTGGGCTGTATTACTTTCTTAAACAATTTAAAACTAAAAGTGCCTAAACCTAACTATATCTCATTTAAAAGACAGATTATTTTAGTAAGACTATTCATGCTGTTAAATTGATACTCATCTATAATAGCCTGCTGTTCATTGACCTCTATCTGTCTTGTAATGAAAGAATGAATGCATCATCAGTTTCGAGGACTCACAGCCCTCCTATTGAACAACATGCGTTACTTCCACTCAATTCATTAGGAGGAACGGGAGGATGTTCTTCATTAAAATTGACCAGGCTAATTTACCATAACATTATAGTTACTACAGTGTTTGCTTTACAATAACGTCCAATGCTCACGCAGGAGCTTTAAAAAGACAATGCATTTTAAGAGAGTCTAACTTAATATGTACCGTAATACCTCGGTTTACGAGCGACTTGGTATATGAGCAAATCGGTGTACGATTATGGAGGGTCGAATCGGTGTACGAGCATTGTATCGGTGTACGAGAAAAAATGTCCCTCACCCATACGCAGTTTTGTGTGGAAAAAGTCCTAACGCTCAGCATCCTTGTGCGCATTTTTACATGAAATATCCTAATGACAGCCTCTAATAACACAGTCAGGAGGTTCCAACCCCTTTATCACCCCTTAACTCATTCATTGGCTGCATCATTCACCACAGTGATACTTTTATAAGTGATTTACAGAAGTTTTTACCTCATATTCTAAACATTAATTATTGTTCACATAGTGAAATATACACGTGAAGTACCTCTAAGCAGTAATTGTCACGGTTCATGAATTCAGTGTCTCCTAGTTCTGCCTGAGTGTGTATGTGTGTGTGGTCACTGAACACCTGCTTCTCATATCATCTGCCTATCTCCCCGCTTTCGCGGCTCCCGCGCATTCGTTAGTTCGAGGCTCCCGCGATTTCGTTCTCTCGCAGCTCCCGCGAATTCGTTCTCACGGCTCCCGCGAGTTCGTTCGTTCGAGGCTCCCGGGAATTCGTTCTCTCGCGGCTCCAGCAAATTCGTTCGTTCGCGGCTCCCGCGGGTTCCTTCTTTCGTGGCTCCCGTGAATTCGTTCGTTCGCGGCTCCCATGTTCCACGACTTTAACTCTGGATTATCACTTTGTTTGTTTTCGGCACTATTATAATAAATTCATTCATTTGTTTTCATCCTTGCTTTCCCCGCTCCCCCCTCCTCCCCCCTCTCTCTCCTCCAAGCAGGCTGCTCAAACCTGAAGTGCATTAGAGTAAATTGTCAAGTATTTTTAGAGTTTAATTGTCAATTATTAATTAGTATTTATATGAGATCTTAATGGTTACAATTTTAACTGCAATTAATAGGGTAAAACCAAAAATTTTTTTTAAAATGGGCAATTGTGGTCATGTGGAACGAATTAATAGATTTTTAGTGCATTCTTATGGGGAAATTTGTACGAGCACTCGCTCTTGGAACGAATTAAACTCGTAAACCGAGGTATTACTGTACTGAAAAGTTGAACATTTGACTTTGTCTACAGAAGCATTGTAATTTATGACTATCTATATACTAAAGTGTACCTAGTATATTCTAACATTTATCTAGCATGTAACACTAGACTCGACCCCTGCTGCTCAGGGTTACACTGCTGACACTTAACATGGGAAATAGAGCATAGGGCAAAGTTATAACAATGGCACCCCGTCAAATTTCCTTTGCTTTCACATGAGTAAACATAGCATTTTTTAAGCATCTCAGTGTTTCATTTTCAGTTTTCACATTTTAAGTTTCATTGACCGACATCTCAGAATTAAAATGAGTTCTTCTCAAATGTTGTGACTTCTTCAGTAAACTGGCATGCTGAGTGCAAAAACTGTTAATCACCAACAATGTCTGTGGTGCCATTAAGATTAGCGTGTGGTGGAAGTGTGTGGTTCACTGTGTGCTGAAATGACTGTGGCGTGACGTTTATGTCAACGGTTGCTACCAAAAAGAGCTGCTGCATGAGCGCAAGGTATATATAATATCTGCCGAAGTTCCTTTTGCAGAAGAAGGTGCTATTCCTGTAACTGTGGCTCTATGACGCTAAACTACCATTACAAAAAAAAAGTTTATTCAAAACAGTATGTATCTTTTTATCTCTCATGAGTGGCGCTGCTCTAATGGAAGTCTAATGATTTGCTATTAGGCTCTGCTGACGAAGCTGCTCCTTCTACTAATGCTCCAGCTGAGGGTAAATCATTTTGCTTTTGTTATTAGTTTTAATTTTTCAGTTTCAGTTTGGATCAAGACTTACACCCTTCAGAAAATGACAATTCATAAGGCTACAGTTCTTTCTCATGTTTTGTGTTATGATTTTATCAACATGTAGCCAGTAAAATCCATGAATAAATGTAACTATTAATCCCATTAATCTTGCAATTTTGATCATCAGCTGCTCCAGCTGAAGCTGTACCTGTAGAAGAGCCACCTAAACCACCAACACCACCTCCTCCAGCAGGTAATCCATCCATCCATCCATCCATCACTTAATCCATCTACCCAATCCATCCAAAAATCCATCTATCCAACCATCATTCAATCCATCTAATCCATCCTTCCATCTACCCACCCAGTCAGTCCATCCATTTTCCCCCAAACCCATCTGTCCACCCTGTCCATCCATCCATCCATCCATCCATCCATCTACCCATCCCATTCAATTCAATCCATCATCCACCCATTCCAGCCATCCCATCCAATCTACTAAATCTATCCATCAATCAACTCCATCCATACATCAATCCAATCCATCCACCCATTTATCCATCCATTTATCCTTCACCCACCTAGTCCATCCATCCATCCATGTATCAAATAAACCCTAACCATGTACCCAATCCATCCACCTAATCCATCAATACATCCACCCAATCCATCAATACATCCACCCAATCCATCCAAAACATCTTAGCCAAAACATCAATCCACCCACTCAGTCCACCTAATCCACTCATCCAATCTACTCAACTAATCCATACACCCATTTATCCATCCACCCAAATTCGCTAATCCAATCCAATCCAGTACGTCACATATCAACTTGATCAATCCATCATCCACCCAATCCATCCAGTCAACCCGATCTATCCAACAGTCCCTATCCATCCATTTCTGTAGACATTGATGTGTTTTTCTGCTGTGAATGAATTGTTTTTATGTCTCTAATGAATGTGCAGTGCCCACGAGTGCCCCTCAGAACCTCAGCGTGGATGATGTCAATGATACCTCAGTCACACTTAAGTGGAGATCCCCGGAGAGCCTTGGCTCTGGACTGGATGGATACATTGTGGAATACTGCAAGGAAGGATGTGTGTATATCCTCTCAGTATTGCTGATAAGCTCTTTAAATTAGGGGTAGTGTTTCAATCAACGTGCCTTCATCTTGAAATTGAACCGTGTAGAACTATCAAATGTCACAAGAAAAGTGAGTTCTATGACAGTCTGCTATAGCACCTGTCTTTTAAATGTCACCACAGACTGATTTATAGCTGGCTTCTGTCTCCCTATTAGGAAGGGATGCTTTCAACCAACTGTCACCATATCTGCAGATCCCACATTTAGATTTGTGGATCTATACTGACTTCACTACGAGTGTGTTTGGAAATTCATATTGGTTCTTTAACTGGGTAGTTGACGCATAACATCACACTTTTAGGATGTTACATAATTTATGAATGCGTAATCAAAATTTTAAGAATTTAACGCTTAGTGTTTAATCACCTTTTTAACTTCACAAGTTGATTTGACATGGTCCTGTGGTGTGAATGAAATGAAATGCAAAACCTTTTATGATTGTATGTTTAAAAAAAAAGTTTATTGTTGTACATGGAATATCATGCCAACTTTCCAAAAGTCAAACTGCAATTAAATCTTCTCCTAGTTTATATTATGTAATACTATTAAATAGTTCATTATAAAATAAATATAAAAAAAATGTATTGATTTAAAAAAATAATGATTAAATATTAATAGTATTTAATAATTTAATTTAATGTTTTTTTGTGAAGTTTTAAAAATCAATTTTTACACTTTACAGCTTCTGAATGGGTGGCTGCCAATACTGAACTCATCACGTCCAACCGGTTTGTCATCAGCAGCCTGACAACAGGAGACCTACTTAACATTCGCGTTTTGGCCATGAATGCCGGAGGCCGCAGCGAGCCCGTTGCCCTGCCTCAGCCAGTCCCCATCCGTGAGATTATGGGTGAGTGTCTGTGTATCGTTGGAAAGATCCTGGATGTGTAAGGGACAGATGAAAGTGACGAATCATCTCTGGTTACTTCACAGAGTCCGATTACTTGAAACACTGATTACTTCATAGTGTTATACATTTTCAGTGTATTCTCTGAGCCCTGGCTCATGTGGCTTACTGCCGAAGCTCAGATGACAGTATGTGTTTCCCCACAGTGAGAGGAGCTGATGGAAGTGCTCAGACTCAGCCTCTAGTTGCCTCTCTTGTCCTCAATGGATTCAACAGCTGTGGGTATATAAATCCCATTGGCTTGCGTCGACAAGAGCTTTCATTAGCATTTAAATTACAAACATAAAGACCTAAGGCTGTTAACGCAATCTGAGCTCAGGGCTGAGAAGCACAGTAAGCACATACTATACATTATACTGCTAAATGGAGCATAGTGCTTGCATAATTGTGTATATTTATAAGAATTTTTATCTAGCAAAAGGATTGCACGAACTGCTCTCATTGCTAGTGCAGTGTTTATGTTCAGGGCTTGGTTCTTTGCCCTTGCACTTGATCACTTTCAGTGGTGGAGCTTGACCTTGACTAATCGGGCCAGATTTACTTTTGCAGTTAAAATCCTACTGTCAGGATTTTCTGGGTTGGAACTGGGCTTCTTTTAAGTTTTTGCTGTGAGTCGATGTTTTTTTTTTAAATTTTGATTCCGGTTGATTTCCAACACCTGGAATGTAATTTTCTTGTGGCTGACCTTGTTGGATTTGTAGGATACTTCCTTACAGGTTGCTGAATTTATGGGTGAAGAGTATTTAACTAAATCATGCATTAATCATTTATTAAGGTCAATATACAGGTATTTGTGCCATTATTTATCACCTAACAAAAATGTATTAGCCGATTTGCATCTGACATGCAAACAAAATCTAAAATAATTTTATAATAAATGGTATAAATAATAAAAAATATTGTCATCCATGGGGTGCGAGTGCCATGCGGAAACAGACTCAGAAATTCAAGTTCCAAACGAATCACAATTTTTTCAAAAACCGAAAAGCTGACGAGACTGGGATCATGATTAGACACAGATGGGACCACAGGCAGGACCTGGAAGATACATAAAGGGACCCGGATGTGACAAACGCTAGACAAGATTGTGACAGATATAGAGTAAACAGTAATGTTATTTAATGGATAAATATATTTAAATATGTAAAAAATTAGCTGTAAAATATGTGTACGTTTCATTATTATTATTAAATATATTATTATATGTATACATTTATATGTATTATATGTATACATCTTTGTCACTTCCTGTCAGTCTAGTCATTGTTTCACTTCCTGTCTATCTTGTCATCGTTTCACTCCCTGCACCTGTCATGTAATCACTTAATCATTTGTCATTCCCTTGTGTATAAATCTCTCTTGCATTTCCCTTGTGTTTGTATAACGAAGCGAGGACAGGGAACATGTGCAATGCGGAGAGTACGACGAGGGTAAACTTTTGCTTTAATAATAATAATAAATGAAAACAAAACACTTTAAATATAAACAAAAGAAGCACACCTGTGCAAAAAAAAAACAAAAAAAACAAACAGAATGAACTGCAATGGAATGACAAACACCTGGGAGACAAATGAATAAGTGATGACACAACAGGTGCAGGAAGTGAAACAATGACAAGACTGACAGGAAGTGACAAAGAAGACCCAGACCGGAACAAGTGTTACAATTTTTTATTAAGTTTACTTTTCCAAATGATTATATAAATCATTAAGACAAATTTGTGTTGGTGCAAATAATTTTATTAATCATCTCAGTTTGTAACAAGTGATAGACTTGTTGACATTTATATATTTACATATTTTGTTTACATATATTCTATATATTATTAATGATAAATAAAGATACTATCAAGATAATAAATAAACAATACATTAAAGAGACAATGACCAAATTTTTTGGGGGGAACTATTAACTCAACCTCAGGCTTTTCCAAACCTGCATGAATTTCTTGCAAAGTTTGTTTGTTTGTTTGTTTGTTTGTCAATGGGGACCAGCAACTGTTTCTTTACCAACTTAATTAAAAAATATATATATTTATGTTGAAGGAACATGAGTAAATAATGACAGAATTTTCATATTTGAGTGAACTATCCATTTAAGTTAATTACATTTATTGTGTAAAGGATAATTTTACTAAAAAGTACAAGCTGTATAATTGTACTAAAATTAAAAACCTTATATTGAACTCAAAAGAGGCGATCTGATATATAATAATTTCATGTTTCAGTTTTATTTATGAAATGTGGAATTGCTCAGAAAATTAGATATCAGTTATATCAGATCAGACATAACTAGGGTCGCTGATAAGAGAGGACAACTGAGACATTTTGTTCAGGTCAGAAATTTTCAGGTCAAGGTGGGCAGTTAGAGTTTTACAAATCTGTTTCTACATGATGGCTTTTGTTTGTTTAGTAATTATGTCACTTTAATTCTATGACTGTTTTAACCCAGCAATCAAATAGCTCTATATGTTTTTTTTCTTTCCAATTACCCAAATCAGATCCTGAAATCAACTCATGTTGTTATTAGGTTAAACAATCGTGACCGAAAAGAGATATGCAGGCGTGTTGGCTTGGAGAATCAAAGGGTCTGTTCATTCATTTGGGTTTAGCAGGTGAATGTTGTGGTGTGTGGCAGTGATTCAAGACATCACACAGGATTACATATCAGAACACTGACTGCAAAAAGGGATCGAATAGGGATTAGAAAATTTAGGTCAGGTATGGTAAAGTAAGCCGAAGGAGAGCTGAATGTGAACATTCAAAGCCAACTGCGCTATCCCACAATGCCACCTAAATCAAGCATTGTGTCAGCATGTCAGCTCAACAATGCGTGTATCTCCACAGATGTCAATTGTTTCCTGTCATAATGACTGAACTTGTTGCTTTGGAGTCCTGGGAAGTAAGGATTATAGAGGTCTGGTGGGCTAGATTTGGGAGGCTGTGCCCTGACGGTAACAGATGTGCTCAAAGAGGACAGCCAATAGAGAATTAGATCAGATAAAAGGTCCTGGGTGGCATATGGTGGAATAGAAAAACACACTGCATCCTCATTGACTGCACAAGTTGAACAATTGCTAAGCCTTTAACTTTTTGAACTGCTCTAAAATGTTATATAGTTACATAGTTCTATAGTTACATAGTTAAATCTTATGAAAACAAAAAAGCATGGCTAATTTGTCAGGTTTGTGGAAAAGGATGAGGCGAGGACTTATGCTAGAAGATAAGGAGCTTTATTAAACACTCAACAAAACAACCCTGAGGGGGAAAAACAAGACTTGACTTGAATAGGCTAACTACAGCAAACCAAAATACGACGACGAAACGGCACAAGACAGCAAACACAAAGGGATTAAATAGATACAAGAGGAAGGATAATTGATCATGAAACAGCTGGGACAAATCAAGGTTTAACAGGGGAACAAGGTGGGCGGGTTACTCAATGACAAGACACGAACACGCAGCCAATGCGAATGTGCATCACCTGAGACAAAGACAGCGCGAAAACAACATGAAATTGTTGTACACCGACACGGGAGAGCGTGGTTCAAGCAAAAGCGCAAAAACACACCCACCCACATAACGTAGAGTGCACGAGATCGAGCAACCACCTGTCTCATGCGTTCATGACAAGGATGAACACACGGGTCATGAATGTCCAAACTCCGACACAAAACCGAAACTGAACAAGACCAGTCTCGCTATCGGACATCATAACCCGCACACAAGACAAGAACACTCAAAGCCGCGCACACACACGCAAAACTTTGCGGTAGTGTGAGAACTCCAAGAACACCAAGAAATTATTAGACCAAATGTGGCAGAACCCTGACATAATTGATGCCAATAAAAATAATTCACTTTGGGTATGAACATCAAATATAGACCATTAAAAGAGAACAGTCGTTTAGCAAAGAAAATACTATTGAAGGCTATTAATAAGTTTGATGCAGCATTATGATTTTAAATCCTGACACCTGACATCTGTTTTCCTCAACATCAGTGAGCAGTTTCTGGGCAGTTCCCACTCTCATAATATCATTTAGATGTCTTTGTGTGAGTCGAGAGGGCTTAACCTCCCCAAAGTTCCACCTGGTGTCCAGCATTTCCCCCCACCCAAACTGGACACTGCGGTGTGTGGAAGCAACTCTGGACATGTGCCTTGCCTTTCTCACAGTTACGGCTCGTGTCAGGACCTTCATCCAGCGTTCACCACCCCGGCATGGCACCTAGCAACCGGTTTAGAACTGATGCGGATCAGGGAAATTCGACTATTTAATTTAAACAAAGCACTGCAAAGGCCTGTGGTGACCTCCTGTACAGGAAAAGGAAAGGATGGTCAGTAGAAGAGGACTCTGAGGTACGTTGCTAATCTAACGAGCTGTTGAAGGAGAACATGTTCAAAAAAGACTTGCTTTCCCTGATTTACAAAAAGTTCCAGCACTAATCCATCAACGCTTTGAAGAAAATACTTCAGTTATAGAAAATGGAAGCCACAGAGTGTTATCCCAGAATGTGCCCTCCCTATACGAGATGATACACCTGAAATGAGGAGCCAGGCAGTACTCCTCCACAAAGTGAAAGAAAACCACACAAGATTGTGGTCTACAGAGGAGGATGAGAATCTGCGTAGGGCAGCAAATGTTACTTGGAGGACAGAATTCACTAAGAAGGAGCACGCTAACATTATGAGTAAGCTTGCTGAATGGAAGACATTGGAATCTATCCATAAGAGACTGTCAAAGCTGAAATGGACCGCATTGAATGCTCTAGCCAGGGAAATTCCCCATATTATTGATTCCAGTCCTCAGTCCCCAGAGACAGCAGACATCGGTTGCCACGAGGAGATGCAATCACATTGATATATTGAAGCAGGGTTTCAACATTTCTTGAAGAGCCACGTGAGGGCAAACACGCTTAAAATAACAAACTGCAGTGCTTAAAATATCAGGGATGTGCTGTCAGGTAAGAAGAACAAAGAAGTGGGTGCTATGGTGCTAGATCATCATATATCTAAACTCTGCCCCCAACAGCAATGAAGAGCTCCATATTTGCACTTCCAAAAGCTATTTTGGTCTCGTAAAAAGGATCCTGCCGCTACGATCCTTGACAGTCTATTAAGAGAGGATTTCCAGTGACAAGAAGGTGTAATGGATGAATTGGCAGATTATTGGAGGGAAACCGATGCCTTGATTACAGCTCAGGAGGTAACAGATACTCTTAGGGGTGTGACAAACAACTTGAAACACCTTGTGGCCAGATAAGATCTCGTCCAAACAGTTACTGGCATGGGATCAGGGTGCAATAGCTGGATATTTCCATCTGGGCCTTGTGTTGGATCTAATGCCCACAGTCCTGACTCCAAAGACAGTACCTTTATCCCTGAAGAATGACTCTCTGGCCAGCACTAATGACTTCCGCCGATATCCATAACCTCAGTCCTCTCAAGAGTGCTGCATAAAATTATAGCAATGAGGATGTTGGAGACCTTTGTCTTCTCAGAGCTGCAATATGCTTTCCTAGAATGGGATGGATGTTTGGAGGCTTCTACGCTTCTTCATGGCATTCTCAGAAAAGCAAATTATGAGACCTCAGGACTGGCTATGGTCTTTTTAGACATTACAAAGGCATTTGATACCAATTCCCATTAAGCTGTCCTATGGGTGGCAATGGAAGCAGGTGCCACTCCCCCTTTAATGAAGTACCTTAAACATCTGTATTCAAGAGCGACATTCTACGTGGGAAAGGATCCCATAAAATGTGAATGGGGCATGAAGCAAGGGGATCCCCTATCCCCCATCTTGTTCATTATAGCAAAGTCATTGAGTCATCCCCAGATCCGGGAGTTTAACATTAATAATACATTGATTAACTTCTTGGCATATGCAGACGACCTGATTTTACTAAAAGCAAATGCAGATCTCCAGATGAAACTGGATGGATTGAGTAGATTACTGGAATCCATGGGAATGGCCTTGAATGAAAAGAAATCTCAAGGCATCACCATAGCCTGGGACGCCAAAAGAAAGTGCCTGAGCTTTCTACAACTCAGTTACGAGATCTTGAGTGGGCAACATAGCTCCTCTGGGAGTTTAAGACACGTACCAATGACTACAATTCAGCTGGAAGGGGAAAGTTACCCCCAAACAATCCAAGGATCTCAATAACATGCTATACCTCAAGGTTAGATATCGTTACATCAACTACTACATAAGTTAGTATTGGGTGGAGCACGCCAAATCACCCTACTTTCAATGGATCGTATGATATGAGCTGTCCAGATAATCTCGGGAGGGTTAAATGTTGCCTGTCTTTGTACTTCAATTCCCCTATTGCAGAGGAAGATAAGTACTAAGTTTATCACCAGTACCAACCAGTTGGATTTTATAGCTACCTTCAACCCAGAGCATTCTTAGAACTGTCAACAGACCTTGCAGGATAAGGGCACAGTCATTACCACCACAAAGTTCTAGGGAGAGGAGTGATGGGATTTTGAATAGATCCTGCCAGGGTGCGTGTCGAGCACATGAAATTCAAAATCATATACTGCAAAATCTGTTAAATAACCCACAACCCAAGATGTGCTCATCACAACCATGTGATGAAATGGTTGGAGGGTTTGTTACATATTTAAAAAAAGTAAACTAACAGTATAATGGATCGAGCACTTTATTCCAACTTCTACATCCTTCAATAAGCCAGATTTAGTTACCACCAAAGAATATACCAGCCTTGATAATGGATGTATTGATCGTTGCTGGGCACCAGATAGAAGAGATATGGCAACTAAAAACCAGAAAGTACAGCACTACGGAGAATGGAACTTCAATCCGATGCAGGAGGCGAGCAGATAGTAACCCCACCTGTCTCCTAGTGGTTATTTTTTTCAAAGAAATGCAGAATTCTGCCAAAAGACAGCTGGAAACTCTTCTACTTCCAGAATTTTTGGGTTCAGTTGTCATTTTTTAATTTCTTTTTTTTATTTTGTTACAACACTTGCCTTTTTTTCAACCATGAAGGGAGCACCATAACAGCGTAACTCTAGTTGACCAGTCAAAAAAGAAACCTAAACCTCTACGCTAGAAAAACTGCTTTAATAAAGGTATAAAAAAATGCACCTAAAAAATCAATTTAAGTGGGCAAATATCCCTAAATGTAAAAGGTGTGACTATTAGTCTAAATGGAAACATGGTACGCAGAAGGATGTTGGGGTGTGCCACTCTAAAAAGTTTGGGAGCCACTGATACAGAGGGAGAAAGTCAAAATTTTCACCAACAGACATTCTTGTTTCAACTATACATTTATATTTATTTTGTTTGTTTAGAATATTTTCCCTTCACATTAAAGAAATGTAGTGTAGAAATAGAGCAACAAGTGAGGATGAGACTGGCCTGTATAATATGAAAGCTGTTGACCTGCAGACGGTCTGGCTTTCCTCATAGATCTATTTCTGGATGCACTCCAGTGACCTATGATGCAGTGCCATGGACTCGCACTTCAGAATACAGTATAGCATGAACAAACCTGTCGAAATGTTATTAATCGTTAAATCGTTTTTCTTTTTTCAGATCGACCCAAGGTCCGCCTGCCCCGTGCCCTGAGGTCAAGACACGTCAAGCATGTTGGTGAACAGATCAATCTTGTTATCCCATTCTGTGTAAGTTTTCTATAAATATCTACATCAAAGAGTTGTTCTTCTATTGTATGCTCTAATATCTTCCATAATTCTCTGTTTTGTAGGGTAAACCTAAACCTGTGATATCTTGGACCAAGGATGGCCAGCCTTTGGATATGAAGAAGGTGAATATCCGCAACAGCGACAAGGATAGCATCCTGTTTATCCGCAAGGCAGAGAGAGATGACTCTGGCAGCTATGAGATGACCGTGAAGGTCGACAGCTTCGAGGACAAGGCTACCCTCATAATTCAGATTGTCGGTGAGACATGCTATGATCCAGAGATCGTTCATTTCAGCTCTCTTCTTAGACCTTGTCTATTTCTGTCCACCTTGCATTTTCATTCTTAGTCCATTCCTTGACACCTCTGTTTACGGAGTAAGACCCAACAGTGTAAAATGATACGTACTAAGGAAGCTAAATCATTTTTAATGGTTGTGTGTAGATCTCCCCGGTCCCCCTGCATCTGTCAAGCTAGTTGACTCTTGGGGTTTCAATGCAGCTTTGGAATGGACCCCTCCCAAAGATAACGGCAACACTGAGATCACTGGATACACCGTTCAGAAAGCTGACAAGAAAACTGGAGTAAGTACCTCATTATTGGTACATTAATGGAGTCAGTAATACAAGAATTACGTGTCAGCACATTGTCCATTAGTTCCACACCCATGAACTACAGTACATACTTCCCTTTTTATCTAAGGAACTGTGCTATTTAGGGTGAGTAAAACTAAAATACCTGTCATATAGAAAATATTTTAATTATGAAAAATAAAATATATAACAGTGTCCCATACGTAGACGGACGGTGTAATGCCAGATGTGCTTCCTCCTTAAAGTCATATTTAAATAGATTGCCATGAAATAGTTAGCCTACATGTCAATGTTGCCAATCAACAGCCTACACATTCCAGCATAAATGCTCTTGATAAATAGTTTTTGATTAAAGTGTCTGTGTTCACAAACCACTACAGTTAGAAAAGAAAGAAAACTGTAGGCTATTATATGCATGATATGGCATGCCAGTTCGAATAATAATTCTGATTTTTTTTACCTAATGCATCAAAACCTTTTCCTCACATTCTGAATGGATTATTTCGCCTAGAAAGCATGCAAAGAGCATTCCTTTTACAATCACCAAAAAGCTGTCACTTCTCTCCATTCATTACGATATTACAAATCTCTTCTAATCAAAGCTGACCGCACAACAAATCTCTTATTTAGCCTGCATAATGTTTACACTTTGTTTGTCAAGTTAACTTATGAAGAGAGGGTTTGCGAGAATGCACAACTCAGCACTGGACAAAAACCATGAGCAGTTTTGTTCAGTAAGTGGATTCTAATTTAAACACATCTGATTGTTCATAGCATTCAAGAAATAAACAGATTGGCTACATTGCTCAACATTGCAAAGCATACTGTAAATAGAAACTTTTGATGCTCTCAAGAACACAATCACCAAATCTCTTTTACCAATATGCTATTAAAAAACTGATCATAGAACAGCAGTAATGGGCAGCTTGTTGCTCTAAAAGTAGTCAGTAGCAACAGCAGATAATGATTTAGCGTGAGAAAATGGTTTAGAGTGAGAAATTTCCAGGCTAGTCTTGAGTCCGTAACCAAAGGAAAGGAAGCATTTCATACGCCCCACATTTAGTTTGAAACCCAATTATTAAATGAGTTAAAAACAGGAGAATTGATTGATTGATTGATTGATTGATTGATTGATTGATTGATTGATTGATTGATTTTGATAGCAGGGATGCATAGAAATTTTATAGAACTACTAAATTCAGTTCATATAACGTCATATTGAGTTTGACCTGCTGAAGCTGACCAACATTTTGAATTATTTGAATCTGTATTGAGCAACTTCATGCAGATGTGTGCTTGACTAAACCACATCTCTCATATTTACCACAGTGATAACTGCCTGCAAGCTGTAAATGGTCTCAGCTTCTTTCTTTTTTTCAAAGTGGGAAGTATGCCGTCATACTTAAGAAAGGCTTCATTTAGCCTCCTGTCAAGACTGTAAATCTAAACGAAGAGTCTTGAGACTCTGTATATGGACATGACATGTCTATCTATAAGCTTGTATCTGGGTGTTCGAAGCATGGGTCAGATGACTTCTTGGCAGGAGGTCATCAGGTTGGGAATGTGTAAAGTGCTGACAGATAGAGAGAGAGATCTATGATGACATCTCATAACTCTCACTGTCATGATGCGAATCATGATACTAAACAGCTAGCTTGATGTGAATACAAGATGTCTAGAGAACTAAAGGCAGTTTAGCCAAAACCACAGTGTCTAGTCGATATTTACCACAGTAATGCAAATCACTTTGTTTACGATTTATTTATCTGATGGAATATTTTCAGGCTTGCACTCAATTTAGTGATAGCCTACATACTGTTCTGTCATGCTAAGTGTATTACTTTTTTTGGCAGGACTGGTTCACGGTTTTCGAGCACTTCCACAGGCTGAACGTCACAGTCACTGACCTTGTGATGGGAAACGTATACAACTTCAGAGTTTTTGCTGAAAATAAGGTTGGAAGGAGTGAAACTGCTGCTGTAACAAAAAATGCTGCTCATATTAAGAAAACAGGTGAGGACACATCATGCAATTGTTTATCCCTATGAACTTCCTTCATTAAATAAAGTTAACTTGGTTTCTGAAGAAAAGTAAATAAAAACAGTAATTTACTAAGTCATTATATGGTTTGTAAAATGCCTAATGCATGACCTTGAGTGGCTTATTGCTGGCATCAGAAGGATAAAATTTACCTCTGTTCAATAACTACAAAGTTGTCATGAAACCCTAAGACTTCGCTCTGCCTTGAATGCTAATGACAGTTCTTGTTCCTCACTTCAGTGGTACATGGGATCTGCATGACAACATAGATTATGATGCAGTGCTGTAAAACTACAATAATTTACTGTATCAACATCCATCAGTCAGCTCTCTGCATACATAAGTATAGCTGTCACATCCCAAAGTTGCTGACACTGACCTTTTTACGCGTCTTAATTTACAGCCTGTTGTAACCTTCTAAACTGAACCAAAAACATTCTGAAAGCACAAAGCCTTTTTTGCACGATTTGTGGTGTTTTTGTTTCATATAAATGCCTATTAGGGAAGAGACACAATGGTCAACATTTTTGACTAATCACCCAAAACCTTCTTGCTGATTAGCGAGGTCGATTAGTTTACCTAAACTTTCTTTTTTTTCTTTTTTATGTTTATGAAAACAATGATTGTCTTTGATATGTTTAGTGCTTTAATTTGTATGCTAGCAGCTTACTATGCTTTAGCCATTCCACAGTTACCATAATCATCAGATACTCAACCTCTATTCCCCTTAAATAACTGGTCTCTGTCCTGCAGAGTTTAGCTCCAAACCTAATTAAACACTTAATTAAAGTGTTCAGGATTACTAAGCTGTGTTTGAAATCACCCCCTGTACCTTCCTTCACTACTCCCTACATTAGGCTGCGAATTGGATGGCCCAATCCGATGCTTGTCACAACGACTTTTCGTCCAAAAAAGCTCAATTGTGTCATTAAGATTATTTTATTGCTCCAGATTACGTTGTGTATGTTTGATTTTTATAACCATTGATCAAAATTCAAATGGCTGTCCCCTCAAAAAGTAGCCTATTTAAGTGTATAGAGTGCAATTCAGGTCACAGCCCTAGAAATGTTCAGGCAGGTGAGTTAGAGCTGGTTGGAGTTAAACTCTGTGGGACAAGTGGCCCTTCAAGAACAGAGTTAGCGACCACTGCTTTAAATCAAGCGAGTCAAGTCTTGCTCCTGGAGGGGCAAGGAGCTTGCTTCCATCGGAGTTTAGCTCCAGCCCTAATTAAATACACCTGAACCAGCTAATTAAAGACTGTGTCCAAATTCCTCTCCTCTACTCTTATGTAGTGCATTATCTGTTAGACATTCTACCTACTATAAGTGACTAAATGTCATTTAACTCTCATTAATTTGCAACTACATATCAACAAACTCTAATTATCATGTAAGTAGACTGTTAGATTATAATTAGTAGAATACGTTGACATACTTTATGCTCTCTGAGTTAATTATAGCAGTAGAATGTCTGTCAAGGAACATCAAAGTAAAGTGTTATTAGATATTAAGTAAACAGTCTACTAATACTATAATGACTAACAGTTGATATGTGATTACAAAGTTACTATCATAAATTTAAGTCACAATAGAATGTCTGAAATGGAATACCGATTAAAGTGTTATCATAAAGTCCACTTTTAAAAGGGACAAACATCATGAACCAAAACCATGATGGACATTATCGAGTTAACTCATTCAATCCCATAATGCCCCTCTATAATGAGTGTGCAACCGATGTACAATTAAAAGCTATGAGCTAAAGAATGCACAAGCTCTGGGAATTATGTCGGATGAATTTCTGTCTTACTCTCAGTTCCTGAATTGGCTCACTAAATGGATTATATTGGTAGTGTAATATCCAAAATAGTGAAAGAAGGTGAAGGGGTGATTTTGGATACAGTCAGTGTCTACAGGATCACTAGAAACTGATAGGCAGGTGGTGGCATTCCAGGAGCAGGATTGGACACCATTTTTTATTAATTTAGGTGCTAAAGCTATAAACATTCAGATGAAAATTGTTGCTGTTGCAACTTGCACTACCTACACCCTTTTATGGAACCTGTCCAATTGGAGTTTCTACAGGGCTTCATTTAGCAAACTAGGATCCCACCAACTAGTGGATTTTCAAACCTGTAGATTTGTACATCCATAGTCCATAGTTATGTCATGTAACAGTTATACCCTCCGGACAACTGTCAGTCCCGGCTGAGGTTGTTGTCCCTTGTTCTGTAGGTATTGTCTACAAGCCCCCTGAGTACAAGGAGCATGATTTCAGCGAGGCTCCCAAGTTCACAGCTCCCCTCAACGACAGAGCTGCCACTGTGGGCTACACCACTAAACTACTGTGTGCAGTCCGAGGCAGTCCAAAGGTATGGTTGATCTCTCATTTGCTACTTTGGTGTGGTCCTCCATTCCCTTCTTTCACATTTTCTATTATGATCATTGTACCAACCAGTAGCTACATGTTTTGAGCCTGGAATTATTAGCTGATGCGTTGCTACAAATATACTCCTGAAAGAGTATCGTTGTGATTCAGACAACAGCTGTTGATCATTCAACTGTGGTATCAACGTATCTAAATGTCCTTGGGATCAAGCTCAATAAATAGCTTAATTATACCCATAGCTGTAGTCATAAGGTACAAAAAGCACAGTGCTATTGGTCATTCCTGCTGACCACTAAAGCCAGCTGGTAAACAGTCATGTGGGAACTGTGTAAGCTTGTCATTCCCAAGGAGGGGGATGTAGAATCAAGTTTCGAGAACAGCTGAGATGAATGCAAAATCTCGGCTGAATGCAAATCCTGATGAGGTAGTCTTCTAGGACACTCCAAAATTCTTGTTGATTAAATCCTGTAGTGATGGGGCCTGCCGTCTATTTTGTGCTAACAAAGTTCCAGAGATATCCAGGGTCTCTTGGATTCAAATGGAAATGTGAAACCTTCAAAGCCATAATGTGTTTCATAGAAGAACACAGTAATTGCTTCCTCGATAGTATGGGTATTGTATTTGCAACATGCTCCAAGCAATAAAATAAAAACAAAACAAAATCCCCCCACAAAAACTGAGAAAATTAGAAATTAAGTTACTAGTGAACAAATGTGTTATGAGAGTCTTTCTAAAAGTACATAGTGAATAAATTGCTCATAGGTTGTAAGGATGAGAGTTCCGTAGATGAAACTCAAATGATTAAGTGCTGACACCCATTTTATGCCAGTTTTGGTAAAACCAACAAGTTACTATTGGATGTTCTGAGTAATCTTGATGGATTATGCTTATTCACCATATTTTGTAGCATGAAGTGCCATGAAGACATTTCAAAACAATTCTGAAACAGGCAACCACTGAAGGGATCTGAATGTCGGAGTAATGTGATTTCTCATTTTAGAGAGAGTTAGCATTCGTGCTGCTTTCTTCAAAACTCTTTGTAAGTGTTTAATAGAGCTCTTTGGTAATCCAGCAGAAAAAATACATTTATTGCAGATTAGTGCAATAAATAAATTATTGCACTAATCAATAGCTAGGGATTAGTGATTTTTATATAAAGACTGTGACCTATTCACCAGATCGATCATGATGGGGCCCAATTTCTATTCTGGCACCAAACCAGTTCCAGCGTATCGCTAACTTTTTTTGATGAACTTGGAAACCTAAAACCTTCAAAGCCACTTGAGAACATCATGATGTACTTCATAGAAGGATGCCAAAGATTATTTTCCACCATTGCTTTGAAACTGTGCCGTTCCATAATGTTTTTACAAACAAGTTGACGCGGTTAAACATACTTTTTCCACTTTGGTGCTACAGAATCAGGATACGTCTGCACATTTGGAACCATTCCTCACCTTGCTCTGAATATTTGGCCCAGTGGTCCTTCATGGTAATTGCTTCCTCAACAGGATTTTTATTTTAGGTTATTCCTCCCGTTGAAAATTATGTTTTCTGACAGACTGTACTTTAAGACCGTCTTCAAAGCATACCTTCATCTTCCATAAAAACACCTTAGCCATTCTGTGTTTGTTAGTATCTTTATGTTTGAAGACATTTAGTGTGTGGAACCAAAGATATTAGATCCCCATGTCTCTCTTTTCTGGAAAGTTACCCATAGAGCAGTGGGACATCAGGTAACATCATGATGTTACAGTACGTGCTAAAATGCTAAAATGCTTCGGTAAATTTGATCTATGTAGTGCAGAACCACGAGTCGGACCATGGCAGCTCTAAGTGTGTAAGGGATAAATGTAATGAGGCTACGGGTGCATTAGCACTGGAGTTATATCTTCAGTTACACCAGTTCACAGCATTACTGTGGGTTATTAAATACCTCTCGGTTTTTACATCCATGTATTTAACTTAGTTGCGGGAGTGCTTTAACGGTAATGTGTTAAACATGTGAAACTGTGCAGTTTGATGGATGACTTGCTGTTGTGGCTACGTCAGTTGAAATGACTCGTATTTTATTTGCAGCCTAAGATCGAGTGGCTGAAGAATCAGATGCTCATAGGAGATGATCCCAAATACAGGCAGATCAACAACCAGGGAGTGTGCTCGCTCGAAATCCGCAAACCATCCAGCTTTGATGGCGGTGTCTACACTTGCAGGGCCAAGAATGCCCTTGGTGAAGCTACAGTTGCCTGTAGGCTGGAGGTCAAACGTAAGTACAGGATCGTTTACTCTATGCCTGACACGCTAATGGTACAAGGTGCATTTTCAGCTGAATATAGTGACATTGATCCTTTAGCATGTTTATCCACGAGAGGAATGGCAAGGAAGCATTTTTTGTGCTGACTATGATTAATTTGAGTTGTTTTAAAACATGTATTGATGTGTGGGTGTGAGTACTGGATGGGTACAGTGATATGCTGATGGAAATTTGCTTTTCTTTTTCACCAGAGGTCACCATTCAAGATGAAAAAGACAGGAAATAAGATGATTTGCTCAGGTTGGTAAAAAAAAATTGTTTAGATTGAAATGCATTTAAATAGATGAATACGTTGTATGTGCACAGTTCCACAGTCTTCATTCCCTAGCACCCTTCCCCATTTCCCCCCAAAAAGTTATTATGGTCACACTGCAAAAACAAAAACATCTTGATCCTAAAAACAACCATTAATTATTTTGTCCTACATGGACATGCTGTTACATTCTGTAAGATAACTCAGGTAACTCTGAAAAGCTGATGTGCATCAAAAGCATGTCTGTTATTTAGTAACTTGGTTATTAAAGTGTCTGTAAATCCTTTTGAATGCACACTATGCCTCCAGGAAGGTTTTGCGCTTTCACCACACAGATCTTTAAAAAGGACATCAGCAGATTCAGGCTTAAATAACAGATAATATTAATAGTTTTTAAACAGTAGACACAAAGTCACACATTTAGCCTGGTGAGGTTTTTTGTCCTTAGTTAGAGGCATGATAGACAAACTTTTTTCGCTTTATTTACTTTTAGACTTCATTTGTGTCATGCAGCTACATCAAACTCATACATCTGACATCACATTTAAAATTCTTCAGTTGACAAAATACAACAAATTGTTTGGGAAACCCAAATAAAACAACCTGACGGAACTGTATGTACACTTTGTGGGAGTCTCTGACGTGATGTTTCCCGCTGTAAGACTCCCATACATGGAGGAGCCTGCAAACTGAGAATGTAGCCACTCCCACTCAAAGAGGCCCAAGTGACTGATAGTGGCTGTGTGGGCTAAAAATGAAACTGTGGTCTTGCAGAGAGCAGAGAACGGAAAACAGCACATTATGCATGACTTCCGACAGAGGCCACACACTGCTGGACACACCTTAAGATAACACCTCATGTTAAGTTTGAAACATGAAAGATTTGCTTTTGTTGAATGTACACACACAACTTAAAACCTGGGAACTGTTAGAGTTATGACAGAAAAAGCAAGATTATACCAAATTTTAACGTAACAATAAACTTTTAAAGTCACCGTGAAATCAAAATTGAGAATTCAAAACTATGGAATTTTGCAGTATTTATTATAAATTATTTTTTCATGCATATCTTTACTATTATTATTTTATGTTCATGTGCCCTCATAATCTTTAATCAAAGGAACATCTCAGGTAACCATTGTAACCAGTTACAATGCGTCCCCTAGAGGTCGCTTTGATGAATATCTCCGGTATGACAAGTGTCAGAAGCATTAATCCAACCATGACAATGAACTTGACATTGCCCGGTAGCCACTCATGACATCACCACAGATGCGACTGCAGGTACAAAAGAGGCACCTGAACAGGACGTCGTCCACTTCTTTTCCGAAGGAGATGCATGCAGCAAGGCCCGAAGCATGGCAAAGGGACGCAGCGTCCCTACAACCCTTAGGAACTGCTGAGTTCTAAGAGTGGCTGGGCTAGTGGCCAGCACTTTGCAGCTGTTCTTCTAGTCCGTAGAGAGAGAGAGAGAGAGAGAGAGAGATCACCACGAGTGGAGGCCTACAACTCTCCTTGGTGAGGAGGCCTGATGACGTCTGGGAGGCATGCAGATGTAGCCTCGGCCACATCCGCTACTGTGGCAACCAGGCCGAAGGAGCCGCTGGATGTATGAGGGAGAACCCTCTCATCTGGCCCACAGAGACCTTTTGTCTACGGAAAAAAAATACAGACATGTACGTGTATCCTGCCAAGATCAGCCACTGCTTATGTGGACGTTACGTGTTCACCAAAATAAAATAGAGGCATGCAGTAGTGCATTCTCTTTCGAGAACGGGAATGAGACATTGCAATGAAATGCATTTGGGAGCTCCTCCCCTTCACATAATTTCTGAAACCTTATAGGATAACGCCCGTTGACAACTGGCCAATTGTAGCACGATGTGGTTCTGGCTGACAGACAGTATAAATAGCATAAGCGCGACAATTGCATCAGAATTTTTTCTTCACACTTCTCTAAATGGAATATGGCAAAATAACCGAGGTTACAATGGTAACCGGAGATGTTTTTCAACCTATCACTATATTGCAAAACCTTACTCGCTACTTTTTCTACTTCTGTTCACCGTCAATGAGATGATATAACGCCATCTAGTCACCTCCTTATTAAGTAATATCTGAGACCTAGAGAGTGCAAGGGCGGAGTTACCTTGGACACAAGGTTATCTTACCGAGCTCTCACGACAGGGATCTAATAAACAACTCTAAGTAAGAGGAGGTCTAAAACAGAACACTCAGCGGACTATGGGGAGCATGAACAAAAATTCTAAATTAGCTCAAGAAAGTCTAGCAGAGCAGAGCAGTGGCAAGAAAACCTGTCGCTGTGGCCAAGCTTAGACAGGCTCCTCAAAGCACTGCAACTCAAGAGACATGCACATCCGAACCTGCGTGGACCTGCCTATCTGCTGGACATCAGTGTGGTTGAGTTAGATTACTAAGACTATCGGATACATATGGATCCGACTGGAGACAGATACGATTTTTGACTGCCTGCCCCACTCTTTTTGACTGCCTGCCCCACGAGGTTGGAGGCGCACAAGAGGCGGAACTCACCTCATAACCCATTTGCCAATCCTCGGACTGGGAGTAGCCGGCCCCCTGCGTGGCCTGAGACCTGGGGCATAGCGGTGTGCAAGATCTGAAAGGTGCTGAGTGCCCCCTCGCCTCCTGGAACTCTGAGACCACTGCCTCAACAGAGGTGCCAAAACTCACAAGGCGAGACAAAGCGCATCAGGCCAGGTTCCTCCAGAGGTGTCTCCTCGTTACAATAGAACGGCCAAAAGAAAAGCTGTCTGCTAGATGGCACGGAGAGTTAGGTCTGTGGTACGGTGCAGCTCCGTGACCGCCTCAGGGGGGAGCCCCTGACCCTGGTCCAGGTATTTCAGCAGGTCCGCCTGGTACGTTTACAGCACCGCCATGGTGTTCAAGGCTGCATTGGCTTGACCTGCTGCCGCGTATTATCAGCCATTCAGGTGCGTGTTTGACTCAGCAAGAGATAGCTAGTGATTGTCTCTTCCATTGAAGGCAGCTTCATGTAGCCATGCACTTGTACGGCCTCAAATAGGTGTAATTCGCCAGAGTCTGGTTTATGCAAGCTGAGCATGGCTTTCCCCATGATCTCTGCACCTCAGTGTCGAGCTCGGAGAGAAAGGGAAGGGCTGAACGAGGTTGGCATTTTATGGCTCGCATGGGATGCGCTCATATAGACGGCCTGGTGCGGTTGAAAAATCACTTTCCACGGCATCTTCTCTCGCAGGATTGCAGGGCGAGCCATAACTGCCAGTAAAACGCGGGACAGACAGCCAACTCGTCATACAGACAGACAGACAGGCAAAGAGATCTTCAACACAAACAGCCCCCTGCTCGTATAGGTTTGCAGATGGCGCACTCAGCCGTGAAGAGGAGAGAGTATCCTCCTGCGGAAGCTCGCTCGTATCAGCGTCCGACAGCTGAGAGAAAAACACTCTCACTAGCTCGCCAGCAAGCCCGATCTGCGAGCAGATGGCTGTCCCAACTCACTCGTGAAAATGGACAAACGCAAGCGCAGTCTCACAGAGGGAAACATCCCTTTCAAAAGGGAACGTTCACGTCCCTCTTTCAGCAAGCTCTTTCTTCTCTGATTATGCGTTTACTGGCGTGAGGGGTTGGGAGCGGGGCAACATATCACTCATGTCATCCACCAATAGCAAACCACAACCATCCAATCATTCCCTGTGAATGAAATCAAGTCCCTACTTTTTTGTCTTGTTCGAGAAACATTTCAGTTGTCATTTTAAGATAAACGTCACAATATGGAAAAAAAGATTATCACAACTTGGTTTCATCCCAATTTTAAAGACGCACAAACTTCCCTTTCAGGGAACTCGAGCTGTGTCAAAGCGCTAGGGGAAATATCCTTGCTTCAGTCACGTGAAGATCTGTGCAACCAATGAGAGACGAACGCGTGTGAATGCGTCACCGCCGGCGATTGCTGGTGACGTCATGAGGAAGAGCATAAAGCGCGTCCGAAACCCGTGCTGTGTCTGTGTGAGAGTGATTTTTGAGACTGAGATAGTTTAAAAATCAGAATATGAGTGTGAAAAGTGTGGCGAATGAACAGAGTTTCAGACCATGTGTTTATCCTTGTCCACGTTTTATATCAGGCAAGGATACACATGTTATGTGTGTTATCTGTTTAGGAGTGGAGCATGCGCGGTCGGCGCTTGAGAATGCCGGCTGTAAGGACTGCGAGAAGTTCTCCTTGCATGCTCTTCGCTCCCGCCTGGCGGTCTGTAACGAGGCCGCTCAGGCTAGTGTTCCCCGCGGTTCGGGACCTGCAGCAGCCGAGGCTTCGCGGCGCTCTCAGTCCTGGGGATCACAAATGGATCTCGCTGAGGCAGCTGGGGTGGGTCCTCCCTTACCTCAGCCCTCACAAGATCAAGCGGGTCCCAGTCACGAGCACTCCCCGAGAGATGTTCGTGCTGTGACTCCAACACTAGCTTTATCGAGTTCAGGAAGTGAGATGGATCTAGCTCAGGGGTGGGCAAACTACGGCCCGCGGGCCATATCTGGCCCGTTGGGCTTTTTAATTCGGCCCGCCGGACTTGCCGAACTTTTATCAAACCTCCTTGATTTTACATTTCCCTGTTATGTCACTCTGTCGCGTCTGCAAGCGGCAGTGGCGCTGAATCTGTGGTGGAGAGTAGGCATATGTCGCAAACCCCTCTATACCCCCCTTCCAGTCAACAATCGCGAACCGCTCACTAGTGATGTTACGCTCTGTACCGAGGCTTCGGAGCGTGTGCCGAGAAATCCTGTAAGGTTTTAGTGAAGCGCGTATCGAGGCATGTATCGGTTTAGACCGATGACATCAGAAATGACGTGTGAAGCCTGAGTGGTTCAGTAAGCGGTTTGAATCTTGCCGCGAAATTTTGATTGATCTTTTTTTATTTGAAATTATCTTGCCGAACCAAATATCGGGCGATTGGAGGATCCACTTCAGTACTGGGAGAGGCAGAAAGTTATATTTCCACATCTGTACAGGCTTGCTGTCAAGTATTTATGTACCCCGGCTTCATCTGTGCCTTGTGAAAGGGTGTTCCCTTTCTGGGAACTCGAGCTGTGTCGAAGCACTAGGGGAAATAGCCTTGCGTGAGTCACGTGAAGATCTGTGCAACCAATGAGAAACGAACGCGTGTGAATGCGTCACTGCCGGCCGTAGCCGGTGACGTCATGAGGAAGAGCATAAAGGCGCGTCTGAAACCGGGGCGCGTCAGCTCTGAATGCCTTCAGCGTGCTGTGTCTGTGCGAGAGTGGTTTTTGAGACTGTGATAGCTTAAAAAATCAGAGAATGAGTGTGAAAAGTGTGGCGAGAGATGAACAGAGTTTCAGACCGTGTGTTTATCCCTGTCCTCATTTTATAACGGGCAGGGATACACACGTTATGTGTGTTATCTGTTTAGGAGTGGAACATGCACGGTCGGCACTTGAGGGGGCCGGCTGTAAAGACTGTGAGCAGTTTTCCCTGCATGTTCTCCGCTCCCGCCTGGCGGTCTGTAACGAGGCCGCCCAGGCTAGTGTTCCCCGGGGTTCGGGACCTGCAGCAGCCGAGGCTTTGCAGCGCTCCCAGTCCTGGGGTTCACAAATGGATCTCGCTGAGGTCGCTGGGGTGGGCCCGTCCTTACCTCAGCCCTCACGAGATCAAACGGGTTCCAGTTGCGGGCACTCTTCGGGAGATGTTCGTGCTGTAACTCCAACACTAGCTTTGTTGAGTTCCGATAGTGAGATGGACTTAGCTAGTGTTGACCCGGCTGGGGAGGTTTCGCCACTCTCCTCGCCGGCATTTGAAGAGCTAGTTGAGGTTGTGGCGCGAGCTGTCTCTCGTCTGGATATTGAATGGCCGGCGGAGACCAGGAGCGCTCGTCCTAAAAGAAGTATGTTAGACGAGCGTTATCTGCCGGCTCGCGTCACTCCCCCGCGCCGAGCTATGCCTTTCCTACCCGATTTGCATGCCGAGGTGTCCAGATCGTGGGAAAAGCCAGCCTCTGAGAGAGTTCATACACGGAACAGTCCGATGTATACGAATCTCGTAGGGGCTCAAAGTCATTGCTATGGGGGGATGCAGATGGTGGACGAGGCGCTTGCGAGTTACCTTGTGCCCCAATCTGCATCCTCCATTAAAGCTCCGGCGCTCCCCTCCAAGCCAATGCGCGTCACGTCGTCTTTGGTGGGGAAAGCTTACTCAGCGTCTAGTCAGGCCGCAGCGTGCCTGCACACCACGGCTCTGCTGCAGGCTTATCAGGCTGAGTTGCTTGGGGACCTCAACGAGGGCGGCGGTATCGGTCCGGAGGCAGTGGCAGAGCTGCACTGGACCGTGGATCTGTCTCTGCGGGCCACTAGCGAGATGGCCTACTCTGTCGGCCGCTCCATGGCAGCTTTGGTGGCTACGGAGAGACATCTATGGCTCAATTTGTCATCCATTAAAGATAGGGACAAATTTGTTTTGCTGGACGCCCCTCTGTCCCATTCGGGCTTGTTCGGCGACGCCGTAAAAAGCGTCGTCGATAAGTTTCAGGAGGCTGCACGACAGCAGGTGGCGTTCAGTAAAGTTATTCCCCGCCGCCCTCCACGTGAGACTGCCAGTCAAGCGCGGGCTCAGAGCTCTTCACACAGGGCCGCTCAAAAACGGTGAACCCCGGGGGGTCCGGCCGACAGGCTCAAGCATCTGGCAAAAGGGGCGATCTGAGGGTTGTCCTGAGCGCTAAGAAGGCTAAGAGCAAGCGGCCTTGACGCCAAGCCGCAACAAGGTGGTGTATCCCTGGAGCAGCTGATCAGTCAGCCCGCCATGGGAAAACCACCCCCTCCGAGGAGGGTCCTAGAGCAGTCCACCCGGGAATCCGGGAATCCCGGCCCAGTGGTGGACATGCTATTAGCACCAGAGGCCAGCCCCGGGAGGCTGGTTCCCCTAGTAGAATTCCGGGATGCGTGGTCACGGCTACCCGGTATCTCTCAGTGGGTCCTGTGCACGGTCACCTTAGGGTACGCCATTCAGTTCGGGGTTTCACCACCCCGGTTCTCGGGGGTCCTACAGTCAGCTGTAGGCCCTCAGCAGGCTCTGGTCATGGAACAAGAAGTAGACACTTTGCTGGCGAAAGGGGCCATCGAGCATGTGCCCCTCGCAGAGAGCAAGTCCGGGTTCTACAGCCGGTACTTCATAGTTCCTAATGGAGGGTTGCGGCCCATTCTGGATTTACGTCTCTTGAATCGTGCGGTCAAGCGTCTAAAGTTCAAAATGCTAACACTCAAACAGATCGTAGTGCAGATCAGATCCGAGGATTGGTTTGTCACAGTCGACCTCAAGGACGCATATTTCCATGTCTCCATCCTTCCGCAACACAGGAAGTTCCTGAGGTTCGCCTTTGGGGGAAAGGCGTACCAGTATCGGGTGCTTCCTTTCGGCCTAGCGCTCTCACCCCGCACGTTCACGAAAGTCGTGGACGCTGCTCTAGCTCCACTGCGCTTACGGGGCATCCGTGTCTTAAATTATATAGACGACTGGCTTATTCTGGCCCAGTCGCCGCAGTTGGCGGAGCAACATCGAGATGTAGTGCTCGCACACATGAAGGAGCTGGGGTTGAGGCTGAACGCCAAGAGTGTCCTTTCTCCTGCTCAGAGAACCACCTTCTTGGGAGTCGTCTGGGACTCAGTGGCGATGTTGGCTCGGCTTTCCCCCGGGCGCATCCAAGCTACATTTTCAGCCGTCAAGAGCATCAAGTTAGGCCAGCCACTCACGGTCAGACACTTTCAGAGGGTGTTAGGGCTCATAGCAGCGGCATCCAGCGTCATCCCGCTGGGCCTGCTGCACATGAGGCCCCTGCAGTGGTGGCTAAAGACCAAGGGGTATTCCCCGAAAGGGAACCCGCTTCGCATTATCAAGGTCACGGGGCGATGCCTACGCACCTTGAGTATGTGGAAGAATCCTTGGTTTCTGTCTCAAGGCCCAATGCTAGGAGCTCTGGCTCGGAGAGTCTCTCTCTCGACAGATGCCTCCCTCTTGGGCTGGGGGGCGGTCTTGAGAGACCACTCCTCACAAGGTCTATGGAACAGTCGGCACCAGACCTGGCACATAAACATGTTAGAGTTACTGGCGATCCGCAAAGCACTCTGTGCGTTCCTACCGGACCTTCGCGACCACCATGTCACTGTTTTCACCGACAGTATGACTGCGGTTGCATATATCAATCATCAGGGGGGTCTGCTTCGCGACCACTTTACAAGATGGCGCGACAGATCCTCCTCTGGGCCCAGGGAAAGCTGCTCTCTATCAGGGCGGCCTACATCCCGGGGGTCCAGAATGTGGGAGCAGACGCCCTGTCGAGACAGGGGGCGAGACCAGGGTAATGGCGACTCCACCCCGAGGTGGTGGAGCAAATTTGGGAAAGGTACGGAAAGGCACAGGTCGACCTGTTTGCCTCGGTAGAAAACTCCCATTGCCCTCTGTGGTTTTCACTCACACATCCAGCGCCTCTGGGGAGGGATGCCGTGACACAGGCATGGCCGAGGTTACACCTGTACGCTTTTCCCCCGATCGCTCTGCTCCCGGGAGTTCTGGCCAAGATTCGCCGGGACAAGGTCCGTCTCACGCTAGTGGCCCCCCACTGGCCGTCCAGAATATGGTTCGCGGACCTTGTGTCCCTCCTCGACGGGGTCCCCTGGGAGATCCCGATCAGGAGGGACCTTCTGTCCCAGGCGAAAGGTTGCATTCTTCACCCGCAACCAGAGCTGTTGAAACTGTGGGTCTGGCCCCTGAGGGGGCCCAGCTCATAGAGGCCGGTCTCTCAGCCGAGGTTGTTGAGACCATCCTTCAGTCCAGAGCTCCCTCCACGAGGAAACTCTATGCCCTGAAGTGGAAGCTCTTCACTTCTTGGTGTAGTGAAAGGCAGGTGAACCCAGTAACCTGTCAAGTTGGCAAAGTACTGGAGTTCCTGCAAGAAAGATTTGTGGCAGGGCTGTCCCCCTCCACCTTGAAGGTCTACGTGGCTGCCATAGCGGCTTGCCACGTACCTCTGGGTGGGGTATCCCTGGGCAGGGACCCCCTAGTCACTCGTTTCCTCCATGGTACACTAAGGCTGAGACCTGCGGCACAGACCAGGGTGCCTGCCTGGGACTTGTCCGTGGTACTCCTAGGCTTGTCCCAGCCACCCTTTGAACCTCTAGAGGATATCTCTATCAAGTACCTCTCACTTAAGACCCTTCTTTTGCTGGCAATCACCTCGCTTAAGAGGGTCGGGGACCTTCAGGCCCTCTCGGTGGCCCCATCATGTCTTGAGTTTGCGCCCGGGATGGCGAAAGCTTTCCTCCACCCGAGGCCAGGCTACGTCCCCAAGGTTCCCACTAATGTGGCTCGGTCTATCACGTTGCAGGCCTTCTGCCCTCCCCCATTTGACGATCATGAGCAGGAGCACAAGAACAAGGTCTGTCCAGTGCGAGCGCTGGGCGCTTACGTTCTCAAGACTGCCACTTGGCGTAAGTCGGACCAACTGTTCGTTTGCTTTGGGGCTCCCGAGGGGGCTCCAGCTTCCAAGCAAACTCTAAGCAGGTGGATAGTCGAGGCTATCTGTCTAGCTTACGAGTCGGCCGGTCATACTTCTCCTTTGAGGGTTCGAGCCCACTCCACTAGGAGCATGGCGGCATCCAAGGCTCTCCTCTCCGGAGTCTCCTTGTCTGATGTTTGTGCTGCGGCTGGCTGGTCCTCACCGCACACATTCATGAGGTTCTACCAGCTAGACCTCGATGCCGCCCCGGGAACCAGGGTGCTCTCTCAGTGAGCTGGGACACACCCGGATGCTGACGTCGCTGAGGTGGCGTTGGCATAGCGTTCCCCTAGTGCTTCGACACAGCTCGAGTTCCCAGAAAGGGAACGTCTCGGGTTACGTATGTAACCCTGGTTCCCTGAGGGGAACGAGACGCTGTGTCTTTGCCTCAGCTCCTGGCGCCTCCGGGCCCGCTTCAGGCATTCATGGCTGACGCGCCCTGGTTTCAGATGCGCCTTTATGCTCTTCCTCATGACGTCACCGGCTACGGCCGGCAGTGACGCATTCACACGCGTTCGTTTCTCATTGGTTGCACAGATCTTCACGTGACTCACGCAAGGCTATTTCCCCTAGTGCTTCGACACAGCGTCTCGTTCCCCTCAGGGAACCAGGGTTACATACGTAACCCGAGACGTTTTCAAAGGCAAGAGAAGTAAAAACTCCTTATATCCTTATTTAAGTAGGTATATCCTTATTTTTTCTTGTTTCCAAAAATCACAGTCCAAGATACATGAGCACATTCACTGCCATCTGCCCAGTTAAACCCAGACACATTTTGCCCCGTCTGCCTATGACCAAACAATTGGTACATTTGATTTATGTATTTATCCTTTATTTATCTGGGAAATCCCAATGTGATATCATAATCTCTTCCTTCAGGGAGACCTGGTCAAAAAACGGCAGCACACATAGTTTCAGACAAATTATAAAAACACAGACAATCCAACAATAGTTGGATATAGTCCCATAAATTTCACGCCAATACATTTATTACAAAGTTATGTTAACACAATAATTATATACCACAAGAAAATACCCATTATACATACATAGTGTATCACACACCACATCAGGCACATCTGTAATGTATCTGATTGTTTTATACTCTTTGGCCACTAGACAGTTTTGTGAGCAAATGAGGCTTCGAGAAATGAACCCTTTTGTGAACCACTTGGCTGAAACGGTTCAATGCTTCATGAGGCTTCATCTCGCCATCACTACCGCTCACACACCAGCCCGTCTGTCAGTTTTAAGAAACCAATGTGGCCCGCGAGACAAATAGTTTGCCCACCCCTGATCTAGCTAGTGTTGACCCGGTCGAGGAGGATTCGCCACCCTCCTCGCCGGTGTTTGAGGAGTTAGTTGAGGTTGGGGCGCGAGCGGTCTCTCGTCTCGAGATTGATTGGCCGGCGGAGACCAGGAGCGCTCGTCCTAGAAAAAGTATTTTAGATGAGCGTTACCTGCCTGCTTGCGTCACTCCCCCGCGCCGAGCTATGCCCTTTCTACCCGATTTACATGCTGAGGTATCTAGATCTTGGAGAAAGCCAGCCTCCGAAAAGGTTCATACACCAAACAGTGCTATGTATACCAATCTTGTAGGGGCTCAAGGTCATTGTTATGGGGGGATGCAGAAAGTGGACGAGGCTCTTGCGAGTTACCTCGTGCCCCAGTCTGCGTCCTCCATTAAAGCTCCGGCGCTCCCCTCCAAGCCGATGCACGTCACGTCGTCTTTGGTGGGGAAAGCATACTCAGCTTCTAGTCAGGCCGCAGCGTGTCTACACACCACGACACTGCTGCAGGCTTATCAGGCTGAGTTGCTAGGGGACCTCAACGAGGGCGGCGGTATCGGTACGGAGGCAGTGGCAGAGCTGCGCCGGACCATGGATTTGTCTCTTCGGGCCACTAGGGAGATGGCCTACTCTGTCGGTCGCTCCATGGCAGCTCTGGTGGCCAGCCCCGTTTTCACCGACAGCATGACTGCGGTTGCATGTATAAATCATCAGGGGGGTCTACGTTCGCGACCACTATACAAGATGGCGCGGCAGATCCTCCTCTGTGCCCAGGGGAGGCTGCTCTCTCTCAGGGCGGCCTAAATCCCGGGGGTCCAGAATGTGGGAGCAGACGCCCTATCGAGACAGGGGGCAAGACCAGGGGAATGGCAGCTCCTCCCCGAAGTGGTGGAGCAGATTTGGGAAAGATATGGCAAGGCACAGGTCGACCTGTTTGCCTCGGTAGAGAACACCCACTGCCCTCTGTGGTTTTCGCTAACACATCCAGCGCCTCTGGGGCGGAATGCCATGGTGCATGCCTGGCCGAGGTTACGCCTGTACGCCTTTCCCCCGATCGCTCTGCTCCCGGGAGTTCTGGCCAAGATTCGCCGGGACAAGTTCAATCTCACGCTAGTGGCCCCCCACTGGCCATCCAGAATATGGTTTGCGGACCTCGTGTCCCTTCTCGACGGAGTCCCTTGGGAGATTCCGGTCAGGAGGGACCTTCTGTCCCAGGCAGAGGGTTGCATTCTTTACCCGCAACCAGAGCTAATGAAGCTGTGGGTCTGGCCCCTGATGGGGTCCAGCTCATAGAATCTGGTCTCTCAGCCGAGGTTGTTGAGACCATCCTTCAGTCCAGAGC
This sequence comes from Rhodeus uyekii, assembly GCA_037043235.1. NCBI lineage: Eukaryota > Metazoa > Chordata > Actinopteri > Cypriniformes > Acheilognathidae > Rhodeus > Rhodeus uyekii. Next base: position 2,317,445 of record JAWRVZ010000071.1, on the reverse strand, counting down.
TCCCTCCACGAGGAAACTCTACGCTTTGAAGTGGAAACTTTTCACGTCCTGGTGTATTGAAAGGCAGGTGAACCCAGTAACCTGTCAAGTCGGCAAAGTGCTGGAGTTCCTGCAAGAAAGATTTGCGGCAGGGTTGTCCCCCTCCACCTTGAAGGTTTATGTGGCTGCCATAGCGGCTTGCCATGTACCTCTGGGTGGGGTATCTTTGGGCAGGGACCCCCTAGTCACTCGTTTCCTCCGTGGCACACTAAGGCTGAGACCTGCGGCACAGACCAGGGTACCGGCTTGGGACTTGTCTGTTGTACTCCAAGGACTGTCCCAGGCACCCTTTGAACCTTTAGAGGAAATCTCTATCAAGTACCTCTCTGTTAAAACCCTTCTTTTCCTGGCCATCACTTCGCTTAAGAGGGTCGGGGATCTTCAGGCCCTCTCCGTGGCCCCTTCATGTCTTGAGTTCGCGCCCGGGATGGCAAAAGCTTTTCTCCACCCGAGGCCAGGCTATGTCCCCAAGGTTCCCACTAATGTGGCTCGGTCTATCACGCTGCAGGCCTTCTGCCCTCCCCCATTTGATGATCATGAGCAGGAGGACAAGAACAAGGTCTGTCCAGTGCGAGCACTGGACGCTTACGTTTTCAAGACTGCCACTTGGCGTAAGTCGGACCAACTGTTCGTTTGCTTTGGGGCTCCTGAGGGGGCTCCAGCTTCCAAGCAAACCCTAAGCAGGTGGATAGTCGAGGCTATCTGTCTAGCTTATGAGTCGGCCGGACATGCTTCTCCTTTGAGGGTCCGGGCCCACTCCACTCGGAGCATGGCGGCATCCAAGGCTCTCCTCTCCAGAGTTTCCTTGTCTGATGTTTGTGCTGCGGCTGGCTGGTCTTCGCCGCACACTTTTATTAGGTTTTACCAATTGGACCTCGATGCCGCCCCAGGAACCAGGGTGTTCTCTCAGTGAGCTGGGACACACCCGGATGCCGGCGTCGCTGAGTTGGCGTTGGTATAGTGTTCCCCTAGCGCTTTGACGCAGCTCGAGTTCCCTGAAAGGGAACGTCTCGGGTTACGAATGTAACCCTGGTTCCCTGAGGGGAACGAGACGCTGCGTCTTTGCCTCAGCTCCTTGCGCCTCCGTGCCCGCTTCAGACATTCTTTGCTGGCGCTTCCGGGTTTCGGACGCGCTTTATGCTCTTCCTCATGACGTCACCGGCAATCGCCGGCAGTGACGCATTCACACGCGTTCGTCTCTCATTGGTTGCACAGATCTTCACGTGACTGAAGCAAGGCTATTTTCCCTAGCACTTTGACTTAGCGTCTCGTTCCCCTCAGGGAACCAGGGTTACATTCGTAACCCGAGACGTTTCTCAGAATACAATTTAAACTATACAGTAGTAACATGTATCCTTGCGACAAATCGTCAATTTGTAAGCACGAGCTGAATTTAATTTTCCAGTGCTAGTTACTGTAGGTACATTTCATTTTAAGAATGGGAAAAATACTTGTAAGTGATGTAATGATCTCAAATCATTTGGTCTTTTGCAGTTCTCCTGTTGAGGAGCAGCAGGAGTCAATGCTTTAGAATATCAATGGTGAGCAAAGCTTCAATATATAATGCTACACTATGTATACAATATACCAAAACTCTATTCTTCCTGTACTATGTTTCGAAAAGTATAAGAAATAAACGTATATCAATGTGTTACACTGTACGTATCACACACCGGCAGTATTGTTGTAGTGCCACACCTATTAAGTGCATGTTGTGTTGTTTAACAGATGCATTCTGTAAAATGACACTTCCTGGTTTCTAACTCACTTCCTTCTCTCCTTCTCCTTTGTAGATGTTTACAGTGGTACAGGAGGATGAGCTGATGTGTGCACAATAATAGAGGCGCAGACTCATTTCTGTGATTAATTATTTAAAAAAATACAAGAAACATTGGCTGGATTCCTGTTTTGCTTAAAAGCAACAACCTGTTAGTGAGAGTTGAAGCGAGAATTTTTAGTTTTATATTTCTTGCATGTATTTCAAGTGTCACTCTAGTTGTCTGTACCTATTTATTCTTAATGAAATCACTCATTGTAATTGAGAGTGTTTCCAATAAATTAATAAACCCACTCATTTTATTGAAATAAATGTAAAGGATAATAGTGGGCAGAAGATTAAAGGATAAAATGAAAATATATTGTGCCTTTTTATTTCCTAATAGTATGGCAGTGAGCAAAGAATCATATAGTTTATGAAATTCTATGTCAAATTGCATTCAAAAATCCCAGATTTTCACGGGATGCTGTTGTCATTTGTCTGCAACTCCACAACTTTTACATAGAACAACATTAAACTGAGACACTGCAAATACACAAAGATGAAGCCAGGTACTGACAACAGTTTGAAGCCAGGTGACTCAGTTTACCATTAGTCAGAGACTACTAATTGTGTTGTACTATAGCCTACTAACCCATCAGTTACACTAAAAAATAGAAATAGTTCAACAAAAAGGCAACAAAAAATTGACCCTCATTAACCATATGGTGTGGCACATACGAATCTCTGGTTTGTGCCAGTAGTTGGCAACAGCCGTGAGGCTTATTGCCATGTCTGCAAGAAGCCAATTAATATAACCTGGGTGGGGGTGAATGGTGTCAAATCACATATGGAATCAAAGCTAGGACGCGCGGATGTAGCGACCAGCTTCCCATATCAATGTTCTCCGCCACGGCTGCATCAACGACCTCAGCCTCCACTGCTTTGATCTCAACCTCCATTGCTCTGCAACTTCAAACCACTGCCTGCAGTAGTCCTAGCAGCATGGTCAACAGGTGCGTGACAGGCGTCAGACTGCTATGAACACGGAGAGACGGCATCCACCCATGACATGAAATGTCAACAACCAAGGGAAGTGCAAGAGGATTAAATAGGGAATAATGAACACCTGGGGAAACAGTGATTGTGAGACAGATGCAAAGAGGCACGGGAGGAAACAAAGAAAGGACCCGGAAGTGAAACAACACACAGGAAGTGACAAATGACATGACACAGGAAGTGCACAGATGACACAAACAGGGCAAAGTGAAAAATTACCCCCCCCCCCTCGATCTCGCGCCTAGGAAGTGCAAAACTGTGGAGGGAGGGCGGGGAACAGGACAGGACCAGGAACATGTAACAAGACTCACGGACTACTAGGAACACGGAATACATGCAACATAATTCAGGGCACACCGACTACAGAGAACATGGAAACACATAGAACATGGACTACCAGAACATGAAACAGGTAACGTAGAACAACATGGAACCAGAAACAAGGAACACTAGAACAGGAAACAGAGTTAATGGAGGGCTCCAGGGTAGGATCAGGAGATCTGGGTCCCAGGGTGGTGCTAGGAGCTCTGGGGACTTGGGTGGCGCCACCTTCCATGGCGGCACCGGAAGGACAGGAGTCCAGGGTGGTGCCGCGGGAATGAGCCAGGCAGGCTCAGGCAAAGATTGTGGGTCAGGGGGGTCCAGCAGGGTCGGCGGAGGCTCTGGGAGGTCTGGCTGAGCCGGCGGGTCCGGGGATACGCCAGAGCCGGTGGGTCCGGGTCAAGAACTGGGCACTGGGGCTGGGGTTTCGGAGCAATGGGTTCAGCGACCTGGAGATTCTGTTCGACAACCTGGGGACACAGTTTGGCAGCCTGGGGACACAGTTCTGAGTAGGATAGGACCTGTGGGGCTGGGAGCACTGGGGGAGCCGGCAGGGTGAGGAGTTCAGGGAGGTCTGGCTGGGCCGGCGGAGGTTCTGGAAGGTCCGGCTGGGCCGGCGGGTCCGGGGGATCTAGATTTTTCACAGCCATTAATACAGGGGAAGTGCTCTGGGTTCGGGCTAAATACCAAGCTCGGAGAACTCTCCACAGACAGCACGCCAAATATGCATACCCTTTACCGCACCTGAATCATTTGTAAGTGTGAACTTGTGAAATTTATATATATATAGAAATGGGTTTCAAAGAACTACACTTTCCAGAGTGCACCAGCAGCAGCAAACTGGCTGCTTATCACCAGATCAGTCATTGTCACTGATTGAGAGGACCTGTAAAAGCATGGAGGTTCTCATTCATTCAAAGAAAGAAACTTCAGAGAGAAGACACTCCAAGTTCACTCAAAGGTTCAGTCCAAAGACGCCAATGGTTGGTGAAATGTTTATTTAATTTCATGGTGTTTGAAATGTTGCTTAATATGTTCAAGTATGTTTAATTGCTGTTTATATTGGTTAAGAAACACATTGCATTATTGACTTCATTGATTTTGTGTTTAAATTAGTTTGTGCTAAAATAATTTCATTTTGAGTTTGAAAAATTGTAAAAGTATAAGATCCAAAAGGATAGTATAAATTAAAAATTGTTCTGTTAAATGTTAAAACTTTACTAAAACATTTGAAAATGTTTAGTTAAAATGGTAACTTTTGTTGTTCCGTCTTTAAAGGTTTACAACCTAATTTATTGAATCAACTGACAGAGCCAAAAATAAAATTAAAAGTGTGTCCTTTGGAAGTTAAACAAGAGGAGGACTTGACACACACACACACACACACACACACATATATATATATATATATATATATATATATATATATATATATATCCCTTTTGAGGCAACTTGCGCTGATGACACATTGGAGAATACCTTCGGCAGGCAAACGTCTGAAGCATGTCTACAGCTAGTCCAATACTGATTGGTGTTAAATTAGGTTTCTTGTCTTCACAGTGTGAGTACTTGCATTCTTATCTGTATAGCTTGGATCTTTGTCTATTTACCCGACGCGACACTTTCTCTGTGTGTGTGTGTGTGGTTGCTTAGGAGTAGAGCACGCACAGTGTGTGCTTGAGGGGGCTGGCTGTGTTCATTCCTAAATTCCTGATGTGTACAGAGAGAAAGAACGTGCACTATCATGAGTTGAAGCTCCGCTTCTCCTCAATGGAAGAAAGTGTTTTTCTTATTGGCTCAGGTCTCATGTTATACATAGAAAATGGCAAGTAAGCAGCATATAAAAAAGCCTGTGTGTCTTCCAATATGAAAGTATTAATGACTTAGGAGTGGAGCATGCACTGTCAGCTCTCGAGGGGGGGCTTATTGTATGTACTGTGAACAGTTCTCCCTTGAGGATGCTCCGTTCCCACCTGGCCATGTTTGATGAAAGCAAAGCTTGACATCTCAGTGATGGGGATTGCAAATAGAGCTAGGGAGGAGTTTGGGATGGCTTTGACTTCTTCTCAGATTGGGGATCTGTTCTCTCGTTTTGGGGATCCGGAAACCTGCTCTGCGGCTTCTTCGTCCCCGGGTGAATGCATGTTTCTGGGACTGTCCAGTTCTGAGGAGGTGGGTATCCTATGCATTGATGGGGGTGATCTGGGGGTGACTTGCCAGCCCTTTCCCTCAAGTATGAGGGGCTTGTGGATGTACCGTATTTATTCGAGTATATCGCGCACACGTGTATAACGCGCACCCTTAATTTTCGATTAAAAATCGGTATAAAATTTGTTTCACACCAAGCATTGTAATTGACAAAAAACGTTGTTGAACATGTGCAGCCATGATAAAAAACATTTATTTATTGTATAACATATACTTATATAACATATATAACTTAAATAAAATATATAACATATATTTATTGACAACATAAACTAATGAACACAATGCCGAAAGAGAATTACCGGTAAAAAAATATTTATTTAAAATCCTTCGACGTCAGATTCCTCATCAGAGACACTATAGAGTTGCTCCCATTCTTCTGGAGTTAATTTTTCATCAGTGCCTCAGTTGGCAGGAACATCTGTTTCTCCGGTTTCTTCGCTTTCTTCTGCGTCTGAATGGATGAGGAAATGAAGCGGCGAGGGGACTTTTTTTTTTCTTCGCCCTCACGTACAGTGAGAGGCTGCAGCCTGTGATACGGGATGTAATGTATCATGCAATCGGCAATCGATTGCTTTGGGCTATGTTGCGGTTGTTGCCGCGGTTTATGTTTGAATACAGTTGCTGAATTGCACTCACGAGTCTGCCTTTTATTTTATGCATATATTGCTACTTAAACAGCCTGTAAAATGCGCAGCGCGAGCTCACAATTCGCCGGCGCCCTCAAAGGACCGGCCGTCAAAACAAACCCCAGCCCAGCCCTCGTGCATAACACGCATCCCTAACTTTGATTTATTTTTTTTGGTAGAAAATTTTGCGCGTTATACTCGAATAAATACGGTATTAACTTGTGCTATGGTGGAACTTAATATTAAATGCCAAAGAAGTGGGAAACATTAAAAAACAAGCGCTTCCTGCTGTCAAAATCACAACCTACACACCAGGGTTTGACATTCTTTCTAGATCTCCACACTGAGGTGCCGGGATCCTGGAGGAAGCCATTCTTCTCATGTCTCCTCTATAGTTTATATTTATTCTGTGATCGAGATTAGCTGCATATTTCTCCCCTGATGCTGTGTCATCCCTAAATACCCCAAAGCCTTGCCGTATAACCCTTTCGCTGGTGGGCACTGTCCCTCCAGTTCCCTTCAGGTAGGGTCACCCTATATAGTGTTATGTGCCCACTAACGTGGCCCCACCAACAGTTCTTCAGGCCTAAACAGTCCTTCATCATCATCCTCTAGTGGTGGAACAAGAGAAGCTTCACCTGCTCTGCCTAGTTAGGGCGATCGAGGTCAATGTTCAGAGAACTTCTCAAAGAAGACAAACTGAAAAGTTAACAGACTTCAGGCCCCCTAAGTATTGCTGCCAAGCTCCCAAACAATCTATAAACAGGTGGATGTTAGAAAATCTTTCTATGACTTCGGAGGTGTGCAGTCTGCCCTCGCCTTTTCAAGTAAAAGCTTATTCCACAAAGAGTAAGTTTCCACAGTTTGGACCTTGTGGTTACTCCGGGGTCACAAGTGCTTATATCCTTAGTTGAGCCTTAACCGCTTCACACCAGGACAGACATTTGTCAGCATGGTGTAGTGATGACTTGTTTCCCAAAGTGTCATCATATGTCGCAGTGCAAGTTCCCTGAAAAGGGAACCATGGTTACATGCGTAACCTGAGACTATGTACTGTGTGTGTGGGGAAAAAGCAGACCGAACGCGATTATGTGAGTTCAACCTGGAGGGTGTATTTATTTATTTATAGTGTTCAATCCTCTGGTCTGTAATCCTCTGGTCTGTGTCTCTGTGCTTCAAAAGAGTGTCCTTGTCATCGGGGTGAGTGAGGGTGAAAGTCCACTTAGCAGACACTGTTCAATCTGTGTATCGGTCTGCTTGCAGGGATTCCATAATACCAACCACCTGTTAATCAAATCAAAAGAAAAAAACCACAGGCATTAGTTTTAGTTGAAAGAAGATTCTCTACCTCTTCTGTCTCTAACATTATTCACATCTTGTCCATAGGATTGAATGAATGTCATCAGCTAGGCTTGGTCGATTCTGGAAACTACTACTACTTAAATTAAAATACTACTTACAATTTAAGTAAATTATGTAACATAATTAACACATTTACTTTTCTACGACAGTGAAGGACGAGAGAGGACCACGCGTGGACTTTATGTTGTGTTTTGTGTTCATATCCAGTACTTTTATTTTGCATTTGTTTTATTTTCAGATTAAAAGTTTGTTAAATAATCGCCTGTCTCCTCCTTCCCCAACAAAGAACTTTGCTACGCAGGTGATAGACAAAGATATGCTTCAGTCTATGAGTGGATGTTTTCTAAGTTCATTTATTTCTTAACCAATCAGAATCATCTAATCTTAAGTAATGACATAGTTACTAGATTCTGTTAGAGTGAAAGGGGGGTGGCCTATGAACTCATTGTGAGCTTTTAAGTTGACTTCTGCTGATGAAAGTGCAAACTATTCTTCTGTAATTTTTCTTCAATTAATTTCACTTCTGACTCCAGGTCTTTCTTCATCATGGCTGGTCCTCAGGTCTTTAACTATAATTCCCCTACACTCCCCAGCTATATATATATATATATATATATATATATATATATATATATATATATATATATGTGTGTGTGTGTGTGTGTGTGTGTGTGTGTGTATAATGTTTTTTTTATGGTGGTGGTGAGTTATATATGTATGGGTTCACATATACTAAGTGCTATTTGCAGTAATGTAAGAACTAGGTGTAACTGTTGGTTGACGTTTCATTACCCTCAAGGCTGTAGCTAACAAAATCACTCTAATGAGTTAATGTTTCATTGCGTTGACCAGTGAAAATAGTTTAGAGAGAAAAAATGCAAAACTAGCAGACGTTGCTGAGAACCACAGTGGACTGCAAACTACTGTTGTTCCCGTCAGCCACTGGGTTTTTAAATATCAACCACTTAGTATGAATTAGCAGCTATTACTGACACTGCCAGGCTGTTTTTTGAGAAAATGATTTGAGTTTGTTGCAGCCCCACCTCGAGAAGAATTGTTAAACCTCCACTCTCCACTTACAGGATGTTGGTTCACCGCATGCCAGATCGGTAAGCTGTGCTGAATGTAACTTTCAGAGAGAAGAATTACTTCCCGTCTGTATCTGTTTTAAAAATGAATATAACAAATTCATCTAGATACAATAATTGCCTTTTTTATTCTTTTTGGTTTAAAACTGAAGAAAAATGCTATTGAAGACATATAGCATTGTCATATTTGTGTGTGTGTGTAAATGTGCTGAAAGTGTACGTTGTGCTACAGTACATTCAGTCTATCATTAATGCTTCAAATATGTAAAAAAAAATGTAAGTCTTTAAACTTTCCTCAAAACTTTCCTTTCCTAAACTTCCCTCTGTCTCTTGTTGTTATATACATGTCTGTAATTTTTGGTTCCTCTGTTTCAAGCTAAAATTCATTTCACTTTGTTTGCACAATTTGTCATTACTTTCCCTTTGACATATTGTGATTTTTGAATGCATGGCATAATTCAGCAGGGCTATGAAGAAAAAGGAAGTTTGCATAACACTGCATTCATCAATATTTTTTAACAATACTACAATTAACCACACCCACAAATGTTTAAAACAGAAACCAGAACAATAACAGAACTTCAGAATTGGTAAGTATTAAATTCAGTACTAAAAGTAGTAAATTGGCACCAGGTATATTCTGGAGGTTAAATACGCCTGCATGTAAAATGAAAGCAATCATGTATATACAACTTGTTTTTGTTATATACCGGAGGCTAACTATCTGCCTCTCACACACACAAAGAAACACACAACGTAAGCAAGCGTACACTTGCAAGGTTCACTGAACATCCTTTAAGTATGATTAAAAAAGGAAATAGGTTATTCAAAACATCAAACATTTGGTCAGCTTTGTAGGTGAAATGGAAGCAGACAACACGTCATGATTTCCTGTCAGGTTTCCATTAAAACTGTTATAACAGGAAGCTTTTGTCGCAGTTCATTGAAACTACTTTGACTGCAGCTCCAAATGGAGACATTTAAAATCACTCTTTTGACAGGTAAGGTTACTTTTTTATATTGATCATGTTAGATACCAGTAGAATTAGCAAAACTCTATTTTGTAATACAGCTTTTCTCTGAAACTGTTTTAAATTACAGTGGCAGTCTGTGTGCAAGTGACATCGCAAGAGAGCAGTGGAGGTATGCAGATTTTTTATTTTATTTTATTTTTTTATATATAGTCGGTTTCATGTTTTTTATTTGTTTAACTCTATTGAAAAGTATTGGTGTTTGGCCACTACACTTTGACTGAATGGATATCATAATATAAAATATGTATAGAGTAAAAATATTCCATAATAAGAAATATATGTGCATTGGCTTTTTAAAAGTTTTGTTTTATTTCTCTGTGTGCTATAACTATATTCATTAACAGATCATGGTACGTTCTGTCACAGAATAATCTATTATTGGTTAAGATAAAAACAGCCTATAACATTGTGAAATATCTAATTTGAGAACACTTGAAGTTTTGGAGGTTTCAATATTATTTTTCAACACTGTCGAGTTTATAATTTAGTTTAGGTGCTGTTCCAAAAGCAAACCCAGCATAAATTTAATTTTATAAATTTTTAAATCATTGCTATAATTATAAAATAATTATAAATAATTGTTATAATAATAAAGACTCAAAACAGTTATTGTTTGAAGAGAGTACATTGTTGGTAATTCTACCCCTGTGATTCTTAGATAACACACCAAAACCAGACATCAGAAAACATCCATTGTTTAAGTTCTTCTACACTGGGGAGAAAATCCAGCTTGATTGTAACATCCCTGGTGATGGATGGAAGTACGACTGGTACAAAGACTCAAAGCAAGTACAACCCTTGATCACAGATCCAACCTTCACTATCCACTCAGCATCTCTCTCTGACACTGGTGACTATCACTGCACAGCAAAGAGAGGAAACTTCTCAGTGCACAGTGAGACTCTACAAGTGCCAGTTCAAGGTGAGTCCATAATTTACCAATTTTAATTAATTTCTCTTGTAGAATATTTTTTTTCACATTGTACATTCATCGAGTTTACAATGCCTCTGTAAAGTTCCAGGAAATGCATGAACTGGTGAAATACAGACATATACATTGAACACAAAATAAGTCACTTAGGAAGCATCTGAAAAACGTGTGACAGAAACAACATGGAATGAAAATAGTTAAATAAACAGTTTAGACTAAATGGTATTTATAACCAAGTAACCGCTTCTCATTAATCTTTCCACTTCTGTTCCTTACTGTACGCATATATGAACATTTTACTATTATTATTATTATTATTATTTTATTTTTTTGCAGAACCACCTCAACCAAAATTGTCCATAGAGTCTGAATGGAAAGAGTTTTACTCAACTGAAAAAGTGATTCTGAAGTGTTCGATAAGTTCAAGTGACTGGGGCTATGAATGGTTTAAAGATCAACATCAGCTTTCAGGTGATGAGGACATTTCCTTTTCTGGAAACACACTCTCAATCAGCTCAGCAAAAGAGAGTCATTCAGGACAGATTACCTGCAGAGGAAAACATCTCACAAGAACGCCAGTGACTACAAGACCAACAGAAGCTTTGAAACTTAAAATTAATGGTACAACTACTTATGATATTCCATGATTAATAGATATGAATGAAATTATTATGCAGTTAACAAAGAATTCAGTGAGGAAGCCAGAACCCATATAGAAGCATTATTCAGTTCATTTAGTCTCAGATAGTAGAGAATTACAAGCATGTTCAACTCGTGGCAGTTATTGTTTGAAGAGAGTGCATTATTACTAATTATTCCCCTGTGATTCTTAGATAACACACCAAAACCAGACATCAGAAAAGGACAGTGGTTCAAGCCCTTCTACACTGAGGAGAAAGTCCAGCTTGTTTGTCACATGCCTGGTGATGGATGGAAGTACGACTGGCACAAAGTCTCAAAACTCTTGATCACAGATCCAACCTTCACTATCCCGTCAGCATCTCTCTCTGACACTGGTGACTATCACTGCACAGCAAAGAGAGGAGACTTCTCAGTGCACAGTGAGACTCTACAAGTGCAAGTTCAAGGTGAGTCCATAATTTACCTCTTTATAGTAATTTTTGTTGTGGAATATTCTTCACATTGTGCATTCATCCAGTTTACAATGCGTCAGTAAAGTTCTAGAAAATGCATGAACTGATGAAATTCAGACATATACATTGAACACAATATAAGTGTAATCGTATGGTGCTGGTGTGCGATGCGGAGACAATGCAAGGCAACTCAGAATCTAACAGAAAATACTTTAATAAGGAACAAAAACAAAACGGCACTCATATAGTGCAAACACAGAGGGGTCACAGGAAAGCATCCACACACACGGCTAAACAACACATGATGTTTTATTAACAAAGTTCGGGAGGAGCACGTTCATATGATTAATGCAATCAACACGTCACCAGCAATTACACCTCATCCTATCAGCAGGAGAGGAAATGTGTATAAATAGACATGTCTCGACTCACCCACACATCTCGACATTTTTCGGCATCCCTCCACCACCCCAACTCCTCACACTTAACCATTCCTATCAAAGTCAGGATATGGGGGGAGTGCTCCAGGTTCGGGCTAAATACCGAGCTCGGAGCCCTCTCCTCGGACAGCACGCCAAATACGCTTACCATTTATTGCTCCTGAATCATTTGTAAGTGTGAACTCTTGAAATAAGCAATGTTAACATCTGACCACGACAAGGGAAATGCACAAGGGTTAAATAAACTAGGGAATGACAAACACCTGGGAGACTAACGATATACTGATAACAGGACAGGTGCAGAAAGGACATGGGTAGAGACACAGAGGGGACCCGGAAGTGAAACATGACCAGACCGTGACAATAAGTCACTTTGGAAGCATCTGAAAAAAAATGTGACAGAAACAACATGAAATGAAAATAGTTATATAAGTATTTTAGACTAAATCATATTTATAACCAAGTAACCGCTTTTGACTAAAAGTATAATTTTCATTCATCTTTCCACTTTTGTTCATTACTGTATGCATGTATGAATTTTTATTATCATTATTATTATTTTTTTAAATGCAGAACCACCTCAAGCAAAACTGTCCATAGAGTCTGAATGGAAAGAGTTTTACCCAACTGAAAAAGTGATTCTGAAGTGTTCGATAAGTTCAAGTGACTGGGGCTATGAATGGTTTAAAGATCAACATCAGCTTTCAGAAGATGAGGACATTTCCTTTTCTGGAAACACACTCTCAATCAGCTCAGCAAAAGAGAGTCATTCAGGACAGATTACCTGCAGAGGAAAACATCTCACAAGAACACCAGTGACTACAAGACCAACAGAAGCTTTGAAACTTAAAATTAATGGTAAAACTACTTATGATATTCCATGATTAATAGATATGAATGAAATTATTATGCAGTTAATAAAGAATTCAGTGAGGAAGCCAGAAGCCTTATAGAAGCATTATTCAGTTCATTTAGTCTCAGATAATAGAGAATTACAAGCATATTCAACTCGTGGCAGTTATTGTTTGAAGAGAGTGCATCATTACTAATTATTCCCCTGTGATTCTTAGATAACACACCAAAACCAAACATCAGAAAAGGACAGTGGTTCAAGCCCTTCTACACTGGGGAGAAAGTCCAGCTTGTTTGTAACATGCCTGGTGATGGATGGAAATACGACTGGCACAAAGTCTCAAAACTCTTGATCACAGATCCAACCTTCACTATCACGTCAGCATCTCTCTCTGACACTGGTGACTATCACTGCACAGCAAAGAGAGGAGACTTCTCAGTGCACAGTGAGACTCTACAAGTGCAAGTTCAAGGTGAGTCCATAATTTACCTCTTTATAGTAATTTTTGTTGTGGAATATTCTTCACATTGTACATTCATCGAGTTTACAATGCGTCAGTAAAGTTCTAGGAAATGCATGAACTGATGAAATACAGACGTATACATTGAACACAATATAAGTCACTTCGGAGACATCTAAAAAATGTGTGACAGAAACAACATGCAAGGAAAATAGTTAAATAAGTGTTTTAGACTAAACCGTATTTATAACCAAGAAACTGCTTCTAGATAAAAGTATCATTTTCATTCACATTTAGACTTTTCTTATTTACTGTATACAGACATGACTGTTTTATATTTTATTTTATGCAGAGCCACCTCAACCAAAACTGTCCATAGAGTCTGAATGGAAAGAGTTTTACCCAACTGAAAAAGTGATTCTTAAGTGTTCGATAAGTTCAAGCGACTGGGGCTATGAATGGTTTAAAGATCAACATCAGCTTTCAGAAGATGAGGACATTTCCTTTTCTGGAAACACACTCTCAATCAGCTCAGCAAAAGAGAGTCATTCAGGACAGATTACCTGCAGAGGAAAACATCTCACAAGAACACCAGTGACTACAAGACCAACAGAAGCTTTGGAACTTAAAATTAATGGTAAAACTACTTATGATATTCCATTATTAATAGATATGAATGAAATTATCTTGCAGTTACACATAATTCAGTGAGGAAGCCAGAACCCTTATAGAAGCATTATTCAGTTCATTTAGTCTCAGATAATAGAGAATTACAAGCATATTCAACTCAAGGTTTATTTTGTTTGAAGAGAGTGCATCATTACTAATTCTTCCCCTGTGATTCTTAGATAACACACCAAAACCAAACATCAGAAAAGGACAGTGGTTCAAACCCTTCTACACTGGGGAGAAAGTCCAGCTTGTTTGTAACATGCCTGGTGATGGATGGAAATACGACTGGCACAAAGTCTCAAAACTCTTGATCACAGATCCAACCTTCACTATCCCGTCAGCATCTCTCTCTGACACTGGTGTCTATCACTGCACAGCAAAGAGAGGAGACTTCTCAGTGCACAGTGAGACTCTACAAGTGCAAGTTCAAGGTGAGTTCATAATTTACCTCTTTATAGTAATTTCTGTTGTATATTATTATTCCCATTGTACATTCATCGAGTTTACAATGCGTCAGTAAAGTTCCAGGAAATGCATGAACTGATGAAATTCAGACATATACATTGAACACAAAATAAGTCACTTTGGAAGCTTCTGAAAAAATGTGACAGAAACAACATGGAATGAAAATAGTTTTAAAAAAAAAGTTTAGACTAAATTACATTTTTAACCAAGCAACTGCTTCTGGCTAAAAGTATAATTTTCATTAATCTTTCCACTTTTGTTCATTACTGTATGCATGTATGAATTTTTATTATCATTATTATTATTTTTTTTTATGCAGAGCCACCTCAACCAAAACTGTCCATAGAGTCTGAATGGAAAGCATTTTACCCAACTGAAAAAGTGATTCTGAAGTGTTCGATAAGTTCAAGTGACTGGGGCTATGAATGGTTTAAAGATCAACATCAGCTTTCAGAAGATGAGGACATTTCCTTTTCTGGAAACACACTCTCAATCAGCTCAGCAAAAGAGAGTCATTCAGGACAGATTACCTGCAGAGGAAAACATCTCACAAGAACACCAGTGACTACAAGACCAACAGAAGCTTTGGAACTTAAAATTAATGGTAAAACTACTTATGATATTCCATGATTAATAGATATGAATGAAATTATTATGCAGTTAACAAAGAATTCAGTGAGGAAGCCAGAAGCCTTATAGAAGCATTATTCAGTTCATTTAGTCTCAGATAGTAGAGAATTATAAGCATATTCAACTCGTGGCAGTTATTGTTTGAAGAGAGTGCATTATTACTAATTATTCCCCTGTGATTTTTAGATAACACACCAAAACCAAACATCAGAAAAGGACAGTGGTTCAAACCCTTCTACACTGAGGAGAAAGTCCAGCTTGTTTGTAACATGCCTGGTGATGGATGGAAATACGACTGGCACAAAGTCTCAAAACTCTTGATCACAGATCCAACCTTCACTATCCCGTCAGCATCTCTCTCTGACACTGGTGACTATCACTGCACAGCAAAGAGAGGAGACTTCTCAGTGCACAGTGAGACTCTACAAGTGCAAGTTCAAGGTGAGTTCATAATTTACCTCTTTATAGTAATTTCTGTTGTGGAATATTCTTCAAATTGTACATTCATCGAGTTTACAATGCGTCAGTAAAGTTCTAGGAACTGATGAAATACAGACGTATACATTGAACACAATATGAGTCACTTAGGAAGCATCTGAAAAACGTGTGACAGAAACAATATTAAATTAATATAGTTTAAAACAATTATTTTACTTTTTTAATGCAGAACCACCTCAACCAAAACTGTCCATAGAGTCTGAATGGAAAGAGTTTTACCAAACTGAAAAAGTGATTCTGAAGTGTTCGATAAGTTCAAGCGACTGGGGCTATGAATGGTTTAGAGATCAACATCAGCTTTCAGAAGATGAGGACATTTCCTTTTCTGGAAACACACTCTCAATCAGCTCAGCAAAAGCAAGTCATTCAGGACAGATTACCTGCAGAGGAAAACATCTGAAGAGAACGCCAGTGACTACAAGACCAACAGAAGCTTTGGAACTTCAAATTAATGGCAAGTGAAACTACTTCTAAAAAAAACAAAATTCAGACAGTGACAGTCAGGTGTCTTAAAGGGGTCAGTGATGACTTCAATAGAACAGTTTAGTTGCTTTACTGTTGCACTGACCTTTGGATTATAAAGAGGTTAGTGTCAATGTTTACAGCTTCCTGACTATGTTCAAAATAATTTTCAGTGAGGAATTCAGTTGCAATTCACATGCAACTCAAGGCAGTTATTGTTTAAAGTTGCTCCATGTTTTCATGTTTTCTTTTACCTCTGTTACTCCTAGTTCACACACCAAAACCAGACATCAGAAAAGATCAGTGGTTTGAGTTCTTCTTCACTGAGGAGGAAGTCCAGCTTGTTTGTAACATGTCTGGTGGTGGATGGAAGTACGATTGGCACAAAGACTCAAAACCCTTTATAACTGATCCAACCTTCACTATCACGTCAGCATCTCTCTCTGACACTGGTGTCTATCACTGCGCAGCAAAGAGAGGAGACTTCTCAGTGGACAGTGAGACTCTACAAGTGCAAGTTCAATGTAAGTTCGTCTTTTAAGCGGCCTCTTGTGACCATTTTATTTTACAGAATATAACCATGGCAAAGCACTAAATTAAGTGAAACTATGAAGTTAGTGATAGTTCACCCAAAAACATGAAAATCCGATCAACATGTATTCCCCCTCATGCCGTTCACGTATAACGTTCTTCTGTTGAACACAAAAGAAGATATTTTGAAGAATGTATTTATTTTTGTCCATATTATGAAAGTCAATGCGGTCTAATGTTGTTTTGGACCTCACTGACTTTCAAAATATCTTTGTTTATGTTCCTCAGAGGACATACAGGTTTGGTAGGACATGGGGGTGAGTAAAGGATGACAGAATCTTAATTTATTTGTGAACTGTCTCTTTAAGAGACCATCCATATTGCATGATATGCTTTGAACATACATGGTATGAATAAAGTATTGATTTCACAAGTAAGTGCATTTTTAATTGGTACTAAAACTAGTAAAAGTAAAAGCATGGATGCTTATTGATTATAAAATTAATTTGAATATCCAGTATGAAATATATTTTATAACTAATCTTTCTGAAGTAAATAACATTGTGTTTTGTTTAAAGCGCGTGCACCAGCGGTACTGAGTCTGGAAACTGAACTGAGCGACATCGTGTCTGGGAATATCCTGACCCTCAGGTGTAACGTCTCAGACGGCAGACAGTGGAGCTACGCCTGGTTCGAGAATGGACAGAAGCTCAATGGGTCATCGGACATGTTCAAAGTGACAGCAACTGAAGAAACTATTAAAAGTGAATTCAAGTGCAGAGGAATAAGGACAGAGAGACCACTGTACTCCGCTCTGAGTGAGGGCTTCATGGCCAATAATATTAGTGAGTAATGCAAATATTTATGATTAAACTTCTTTCATACAATGTATTGATTCAGTCTGGATTAGAACAATGTCAAGTTATCGTCAAGATTTTCAAGATCATAAATTTAGATTAAAAATTAGTTTGGGGGTGGTGGTGTAACAGTGAGGTGAGTATTCCGTTACCATGATGGACAAAAAACTATAATTTCTACATAAATGATTGAAGGGAATGTTAATTTAACTTTATAATTTCCCTCATTATTACAGTATTAAAAAGAAAAATTCTGCTGGCCATCTCAGGATGTGTCATCTGCTGTATTATATTCCTGATCATTGGATGCATTGTTCTAAGAATCACCCGTAAACCAGGTAATAACGAAAAACAATTAATATACATCTGAAATGAAGCATCTTAATCAATGACACTGGCGTCATCATTAAAAAAACAAGCAGTGTATATTGACACCAAGAACCAGGGACCAGCTTCATGTCGCCCATTGCTTAGACTTTAAATACTCTAGTACCGCTTCTATTTAAACTTTTGTTTGAATAGTATCTATTAGTGGTTCTAGTGTAAACAGGATTTAATTTTTTGATATTTAAAGTTGGTGTAAATGGTGTCTACTGCTTTTTTACATTGTATAAACACTTTTTACCTCCTAGTACACTCAGTGTAAAAAACGCTTATTAAACACTTAAGCCTGTGACGTGAATTCTTTTCTTTTTACTATTGGTAACATCTTACATTGAAATACTTTCTTACAAAACGCTTGTTTCTTATTATTATCTTCAGAGAAAAAAGAAACGGTACAAGAAGACTTGTTTTTCTCAATGGCAGACTCCAAGAACCGTAAGTTATGTTATTTATACAGTTTGTACAGTATAAAAATAATTATTTCTAAAGTCATGCGTGCATGTTTGTGTATGTGTGTGTGAGAGAGAGAGATTTATCCACATTGAGTATTTAATTATACAGAAACTGCTTCACCCTTGGAGGAATACATGGACAACGGTCCTGCAGAGACGGAAGGTAGGTGCCTTTTACTGTGTTTGGCTTACTTTGCAATGAAAAACACAGTCATTGTAACGCAGGGTCAGAGGCAGTAGGATCCATTTGCAGCTCTTTATTAAGAATAATCGTAGTCAGACAGGCAGGGGTAAATCACCAGCAACAGAAGATCAGAGACAAGGCAGAGACGAAAACGATAAGGCAGGCAGAATTCAGGGCAGGCAGCAAGGGGTCATAAACGAGATAAACAGTCCGAGGTAATGCACAAGAATCAGAGTAATCACAGGATAAACGCTCAGAGCTGTCAGACAGGGCAGAACAAAACTTCGCACTGAGGAGATGGGAGAGTGAGAGTTTATAGTTTGTAAGAGTGATTTCAGGTGTAAGGGTAATCAGAGTCCAGCAAGGGTTTATGGGAAATGGAGTCCTGAGGGTTAGTATTCGGGTGAGGGAGCCCTCTGGTGGTGATCGGAGGGGACCACAGAGACCGTATTTGTGACATCATGTCCATGTACTTTAACTTTAAATGGTAGTATTTCATATCCCAAGGCTTTATGATAATATTATTTGAAAAACTATTAGTGACACAACAAGTGAAGTATTAAGATTTATTAAGGGGTTTTGAAACTAAAAGAAATCACCACACTCTCTCTAATATCATTTAGCATGTGAGGAAAAAGAAGAACTGCTCATTGATCGTGTTTCCGCAGTTCATGTGGATGGTGTGATTAAAGGTAAGAGATCTAACAAATGTATAGCTATAAATGTCTATCATATTTGTATTAGAAATCATTCATTTCATTTCAGTACACTCTAAAAGGTAATTCAGAGACCATAAAAAATTACAAATTCTAATTTGATTCAATATTTTAAGTTCTGTTGACAATGATGATAATTACATTAACTTAATATTGTGTGTAATTTAAACTCAAATGTATGTTACACACATAGTTGAAGCAACTTAATATATTTTTTAAATTGTGCGTATGTTTCAAATTATTTCCCTCTAGTTGTCAAGTCAAAAATACTGATGCAAACTTCTGCATTAATTTGTATGTTACACTTAAAAATTAATGTTCCAAAAGAAGTTTATTTCACAGCGATGAAGAACTAAAGAACGTTTGATCATTTGTTAAACAGTCCTTTTTCTTAGTGTGAAAAACATTTTAATTAACTAAAGAACCTTTTTTTCTCTTGTAGATGAAGACTCACCAGTGGCAGAAACTAATGGCCTGACATCATTTAAAGGTACTTAAGCTACACAATTTTACATTTACATTTACATTTATGCATTTGGCAGACGCTTTTATCCAAAGCGACTTACATTGCATTCAAGGAACACATTGAATCAGTTCTTGCTTTCCCTGGGATCAAACCCATGACCTTGGTGTTGTAAACATCAATGCTCTACTGACTGAGCTACAGGAAAGCTTTTTAAAGGCGTTTTGTAGTTTTTATAACTTGGTCTTACCTCTTGGTGTTAAAAAGTGTTCACAATAAGCCTGAGCTAACATATTAAAAAAAGGTTTTGAACTTAGTCATGTTTCTTTCTCTCTAGGACTCTGAGCCATTATGTCAGCAATCAACATCATGATGGAGTTTCTATATTTGCACTGAGGCAGCTAAATGATATGGTTGTATTAAGAAAGATTGCATTAACACAGCACTTTGTCTAATAGCAACTGCACTTTGGTATGCTTTTAAAGACTGAAAACCAGCTTTAGAAAAAGTGGAATTGAACAGCCGTATTATTGAGAGGAGGGGGAGAATAATAACAAACAGCAAGAAATTACAATTATCAGTAATAGTTTGTTACTGACAAATACAAATATTACAATATGACGCAATAGAAAAAAATGTTTTGATTGTAAATCTACTGGGGTCTTTTGTTGCTGTTATTGATGTGTACATTGATCAAAAATGTATATTTTTGCCAGCTGCTTAAAAATGTAGTTACACAAATTGTAAGTTAGATATTGTTTTTGTGTGCATTTGTGTTTTAGTGTGCTATTTCTGAATTATTTACATTCAAATAAACATGTAAGAGTCACATGAAGATAGACTTTCATTTGAACATCCAATCATTTTCTGTATACTGAATTCAAAATTATGATTTTTGTATTATAATGCTACCCAAATGTCTTCACCGTGTACATGCGAAACAATAATAATGATACACATACATTTGCTTTGAATTCTAGATATCACTCAGGTTCCATAGATAATGAGGAAATGATAGGACAGGCATTTTTTTTAATAGTTTTATCAATTAATTTACACAAAACTCAGACTATGTAACTTTTTCAGTTAAAAATGAACAAACTGTTAATGAGTCAATACATCACTGTATTTTGTCTTATCCTGATTCATTATGGTATGCCAATATGGTTTATATTTACATTTGTCTACTTCTGTCTACGCACTGCCCGTCGAAGAGTCCCACACCCTCTCGCTCTCCTGGAACCAGTGGTTGACAGCTGGAACGTCCGAAGGTTCACCTGACCAAGGAAATGGGAGGCTGAAAACCAAGGATACATTGAAATGGTGTCATATGAGTGGAATCTTGCCTGAGTGAGTTCTGGGCATATTCAGCCCAAGGGAGGTACAGGTTCCAGCTGTCCTACTGGTGACCACAGTATGCTCTAAGATACCTCCCGATCTCCTGTATCTTCAGCTCAGTCTGGCCGTTGGATTGTGGATGATACCCGGAACTGAGACTCACTGTGACTCCAAGAAGGCGGAAGAAGGACTTTCATACTCTCGAGATGAACTGGGGACCCCGGTGCGATACAATATCTTCGGGAAGGCTAAAGTGTCTAAACACCTTTTTTGAACAGAGCCTCTGCGGTAGCCAGCGCTGTAGGGAGACCTTTCAAGGGTATTGACTTGCAGGCTTTGGAAAAACAGTCAACCACTACCAGGATGCAGGTGTATCCCTCCAAAGGGGGTAGGTCAGTCATGAAATCTATCCCTAGGTGGGACCATGGCTGATGCGGGACCGGTAGGGGGAGAAATTTGCCTTCAGGCAGATGACGTGACGTTTTGGATGTGGCGCAGACTGAGCAAGCGATTACAAAATGGAGCTTTAAGAGTGAGCTTGATCCATGAGGGACGGACGGAGACTTGCTGGTACAAAGACACGCCCTTCAGGGACCCCCGGCAGAGCTGGTTCGTGTTGGGTGGACTCGGCTGTCTGCTGGTCCAGCAACCACTGGATAGGGCTGACAATTTTGGCTGGAGGGAGGATGGTGTCAGGCGGTTGGATGTTGGGTTCGGGAGTGAACTGACGTGAGAGTGCATCCGCCTTTTGATTATTGTCCCCAGGTCGATACGTGACAGTGTCAAACTGTGTGAAGAAGAGAGCCCAACGAGCTTGTAGCGAAATCAGCTCAAGGTAATCGGGGTAGCGGGATCTATGTATATAGTTTAAATCATGTGTTATGACACAAATATGCACATAGATCCAGCTTAAAGGGAATTGTGTATATTGATAATTAATCATAACGGATTACAATTAATTATGAATACAAATAGTTTGATTCGGCTTATAGAATTGATTAATTCTAGCAATGAGTTCAAAGCAGCGGCCATATGTGCGCTCATACGAGCCGCGCGATCTTTATGAACTTTGACAAAGATCTTCATCGTCATAAAGAACAATCTTTCATTATTGTACCAAAGTACTTAGCATTGTAGCAAGATGCAAACGTAGAAGTGACATACTCAAGAATATTACAGAATCAATCATGTGTGATTATATATACAGTGTTTTATTAAACAAACTACGAAAACAAACAATAAACATAACATAGACAGACTTAATGGAGAGTGAGAGAGAGAGAGAGAGAGAGAGTGTGAGAGAGGGAGGAAGGAGAGAGAGAGAGGAAGGGAACGGCATTCGTACAGACAATTAAACCTTTGAGAAAACCAGCATGGAAATTCACCTCTTAAAAGGGGCATATAAACTTTAAACGCATTTAGAATTCGTAAACGATGCTTGCATTGGATTTCTCGTGTGTGTGTCGTTACCAAGCCTTGCGTTGAGAGAGAGTTGCTTTGTTGGATGCTGGTTTGTTTCTTCGGTCCATTGTTTCAATCGCGGGAGATTCAAATGGCTGTTGTCTGACGGTGTGGTCGCCGTAGGAAGGCTCGCTCGCAGGGCCTTCCGGCCCTGCAAGCTCCCAGGTGGTGAAGAGAAGAGAGAGTCAAAAGAGAACCAAAAGAGAGTGAGATGTTTGAATCTCAGGGGTCTTATAGAAACATTAGGACACTCCCAAAACTTGGCTGTGGAGCCAATCGCTGTCTTGGAGGTGGATGCTGGGAAATTTCCTTTTGTCTCTGTTCAACCTAATCTGCATAGTTTTTGATCCTGTTGGAGTTTCTTTGAGTTTTGATGCAACACTGTTAGAAATTATACAATGCATTTCAGCATTAAACAAAATACAGATTCGGAAAGTGAAGGCTGAACAAATTCAAATTATACCAAGAAAGGTAGAAAGACATAAAGAGAGTGGTCTCTTTTAAACAAGTTATACACATTTAAACGTCTAAATGAACTACCTAAAATAACTAAAAAGGCTACAACATGGAGGGCATGCATACATACATCAGGAAATATCATAGACAGGATTGAGATGGCTGAGGATGAGTTTGCATAGAGTATGTAGGCATTTTTGTATATTCCATGTGTGTGTGTGTGTCAGGAGATGGGGTGTGTGTGTGTGTGTGTAGATGTTAATGCTGTGGAATGTGGGTGTCAGGAGATGGTCGGGGGAACAAAGGGTTTTATGGCCCCAGGGCCATAAAATGACCGTGAGTGGGCCTTCAAGTCTCACTCTGTTAATTCAAAAGTCACAATCAGATGTTTGTTTTTGATCGATCAATTTGAGACACCGTTCAGACGTAACAAGCTTGACGGGGGTTAAGTCGCTTGGCTTCTCTGAGATATTGCAGGTTACGGTGGTTGGTGATGACTTGGAAAGGGTGAGCTGCTCCAGCCAATGTCTCCATTCCTCCAGAGCCAATTTTATAGCCAGCAGTTCTCCGTTTCCGATGTCATAGTTCTGCTCCACTGGGGTTAGCTTCTTGGAGAAATAGGCATATGGATGGAGTGTGAGAGGGTTACCCTGCCGCTGGGAGAGGACGGCCCCTAACCCGGTGCATGAAGCATCTACCTCAACCACAAAGGGACGTTCAGGATCTGGGTGAACTAGGGCAGAAGCAGTGGTAAAGGCTGTCTTGAGTGCTTCAAAGGCAGAGTTGGCGTTCTCATTCCAAGTCAACGTCTTAACCCCTTTCTGGAGTAAGGAGGTGAGGGGCGCGCAGATGGTACTATAGTTCTTGATAAACCTCCTATAAAAGTTTGTGAACCCCAGGAAACGTTGTAACTCCTTAACTGTTTGGGGTTGCGGCCAGTCCAGTACAGCCTTCACCTTCCCCTGGTCCATCTGAATGCCGTTCTGGTCAACGATGTAGCCCAGGAAGTGTATGGAGCTGTGGTGGAACTCACACTTTTCGATCTTCAGATATAGTCGATGTTCACGTAGTTTGGAGAGGACCTGTGTGACATGTTGATGATGATCGGCCGGGTTACGAGAGTAAATCAGGATATCATCAATGTAAATGATGACAAAACGATGAAGGAACTCACGGAAAATCTTATTCATAAAGCCCTGAAAGACTGCCGGGGCATTGGCGAGGCCGAAGTACTACGTACTCGTAGTTACCCACTGGCGTGATGAAGGCAGTCTTCCACTCATCTCCTTTTTGGATCCGTATGTGATTATATGCACTTTGAAGGTCTAGTTTAGTGAATAGGCGAGCTCCCCGCAGCTGTTCCAGGGCGGCAGGGGCCAGGGGAAGTGAATAACGGTATTTGATGGTGAGGGAATTCAGATGGCGATAGTCTATGCAAGGCCGTAACCCCCCATCCTTTTCAGACACAAAAAAGAAACTCGAAGCGTCAGCGGAAGTAGATGGTCGAATGAACTTCTGGTCAAGTGCCTCTCGGACATACTCCTCCGTGGCCTGTTGTTCCAAGATGGACAGTGGATAGACGTGACCTCAGGAAAAGGTGGCTCCAGGCAGCAGATCTATGGCACAGTCCCATGACCGATGGGGGGGAAGTTCCGACGCTCACTGTTTGCTGAAGACGTCCTGGAACGCCTGGGATTCCGGTGGTATAAGAAGTTTTGATGATGAGGTAGAATCCTTGACAGAAGTGGTCGCAACTGATAGGTTTACTGAAGGTGGAGCTTTCTTCAGGGATGATTTTATGGACAGTAGGCAGTGAGATAGACAATATGAACTCCCTCTGAGGACCTCTCCAGATTTCCAGTCGACCATGGGTGAATGGATGGACAACCACGGGCATCCCAGAACGATATCTGAGGTGGAACCCTCCAGCACCAAGAAGGGAAGCTCCTCATGTTGCATGTTGTTGATCTGAAGGGTTACGGGGGAGGAGATGAACCGAATGCACCTGCGGCCCAGCGGTTTTCCCAAAATGGAGTGGGCTTGGTATGGACGTGGCAGTGGGTGAGTCTGTAGTTGTAATCTATATGACTTCCATACAGAATTCAGCGAACACGTGAAGTGAACGTGCGTCGGCATCGGTGTCAGTACGAGAACTCGTATCTCAAATATTTACTCGTATCTAGAAGCAAAAATCTGCTCGAAGGCTTGCTCGTATCTTGGAATACTCGTATGTAGAGACGCTCATATCTCGAGGTATTACTGTACAAGTATTGGCTAGTGATCTCTAAATGGGTTTAAAGCTTATATGCCCCTTCTAAGGTGATTTTCCACGCTGGCTCTCAGAAAGTTTTACTGTCTGTAAATTGCCTTTCTATTACTCTCTCTTTCACTTTCTGCCTCTCCATTAATCTGTGTTTTAGGTTTAGTCGTTAGTATTCATTTTTAGTGTATTAAAATCAATGTATTCACATTTGATTCGTCTCTGTAATGCTCATGAATAAGTTACTTTAATTGTAATAATTGTATTTTTGCTACATGCTTTGGTACCTTTTAGTACGATAAAATGGAAAGTTCTACAAGTCGAATCAAGCCATGTATATTCATGATTTCTTAAAATCCGCTATGAGTAATTATCAATATAGATATATCCCTTATGGTTGATTTATGTGCATATTTGATCATAACACTTTGTGATTAAATGTACGCATAAATATCGCCCCATTTGAGCTCAGTTCGCTACATAGTCCTTGTGTGTTCATGGTTTTGGTGTCCATTGACAGTTAATTTTGTTCTTAACAAATTATATAATGTATATAAAGATTTTTTTTCAAAATGAGGATTTCATTCCTTCTGTCCACCCTCTCATTACTAGGTGTAATGGATGTGGATAGAAATAATATCTACCATATCTATATCTACATAATATCTACTATATCTGTTATATTCTACCAAGTATATTAACATGTATCATCTTCTATTATCTTATAAAGCATGTTTTGTAACCCGGTGTTCTGAGAATAGAACAGCGGACGTGTTCTCTGTGGCCACCTATTATGCTTCACAGGCCCTGGTTCCTGCTCTCCGGCCCTCCAGGTCAGGTCGTCCTGTACCAGACGGCCGTATGGACCGGTGTACGTGTCTGTACTTGTTTACCAAACCTGAAGTCTCATGAGGACTGCATCTTGACGGCGGGGGCAAAAAGGATGCCCACATCACAACATCACAATGAACTCTGGACTTGTTGATATGTAGGGCAGGGGGCGAAGTAGGACAGATGCGTATATATATATATATCTGTGTTCTGTATCACAAATTAAGCAAACACAATAAACCTGTGAATTCATTCATTTCCTGGTTTGTCTTTGCTTCAAAGAGCTCTTTCTGTTTTATACTTTTCTTGGTTCTGTTAAATAGTTGCACCGGGAGAAGGGAACGAAACTAATCAAATCAACAATTTCTTACAGTTTCTGGTGACCCCGACGTGATACAACTTGACAGGTAAGACAGTTTTTTTTGATTGCCTGGCTTGTTGTATTACTGAACGATTGTTGATTTGATTATTAGTTATTAATAATAAGGAAATTATTAATAAGGAGATCCTGCGAGAGGTCTCAGTCGTTCAGTTGAGTGAACGGGGTATAGCGGAGAAAAACCTCAGTAAAGTCTGAGTAAAAAGTGTCCAGAGTGGACGGGGAGAAAATCTCAGTGAAAGATCTGAGTACAGGAGAAAAACCTCAGTAAAGTCTGAGTAAGAAGCCCCAGTGTAGGCTGGGGCAGGAGCTTCGCGAAACTAATCTTCCTAGTCGGGGATTGGGAGGACGACGGAGGGTCCATCTAAAAAAAAAAAAGAACGTACGTAGGCCTACGTGTATTTATTTTTTATTTTTCTGTTCTAAACGGTGTACTAGTTACCAGAATGGGTGTTTCTTATCCAAAGCCTGATATTGGTGAGACTCCTGGGGACTGGATGAATAAATGTGGTTTTGGCTATTTTACTATTCCAGAATCTGTGTTCTGTATCACAAATTAAGCAAACAAAATAAACCTGTGAATTCATTCATTTCCTGGTTTGTCTTTGCTTCAAAGAGCTCTTTCTGTTTTATACTTTTCTTGGTTCTGGTAAATAGTTGCACCGGGAGAAGGGAACGAAACTAATCAAATCAACAATTTCTTACACACAGGTTTCTTTTCACATTCCTTTATCTTTTCGGAAAGAGTACAATTCACTTTGGCTGAAGGGATACTGCAGATATTTATAAAAGACTAGAAAAATAGAAATTGAACATTCACTAAACTCATAATACAATTGTCAGATTGTTCAAACAAAAAAATAAACTCGTTCTACCTCGTGTGACGCACAAGGAAATTCAATACATCACAATTTGTTTTTGTTTTTTTTAAGTAATCGTTAAAACATCAATGTTAATCATTAACTGCAGCAGTTCACATTTTCAAAACAATGCATAATTTGTGTGATATGATAAATCAATCTGATGGATTAAAGGCATTCAGATAACCATATTTGACAGTAAGTACTATGTTCTTTTATTGTACACCTCATTCAGTTTTCGTTAAACAATAGAATAATATGCTTTACCAAAAAGCTCTTTCTTGGTCTCATCTGTCCACAAGACATTTTCCCAGAAGGATTTTGACTTACTCAAGTACATTTTGGCAAACTGTAGTCTTGCTTTTATTATGTCTCTGTGTCAGCAGTGGGTCCTCCTTGGTCTCCTGCCATAGCGTTTAATTTAATTAAAATGACGACGGATAGTTTGCGCTGACACTGATAAACCCTGAGCATGCAGGATAGCTTGAATTTCTTTGGGACTTTTTTGGGGATGCTTATCCACCATCCAGACTATCCTGCATTGCAACATTTAATCAATTTTTCTCTTTCTTCCATGTCCAGGGAGATTAGCTACAGTGCCATGGGTTGCAAACGTCTTGATAATGTGAGATGGATTTGTATCCTTGAGATTGTTGATACTTTTTCTCAAACTGTTTTTTTTCCCTCTTTCTCTCTTTCTGGCACACACAGACACACAATGCAAAGACTAAGTCAACTTCTCTACATTTTATCTGCTTTCAGGTGTGATTTTCATACTGCGCACACCTGTTACATGCCCAGGTGAGCATCATTTTATTTATCCACAATTTTGAAAGGGTGCCAATAATTTTGTCATTTCACCGGGTTTGATTAATTGGTGAATTTTGACATATCCTCTGCACGTCCGTGCACAGTGAGAAAACCAGTTGTGTGAATATGAAATTAAAATCTCAAGATTGTGAGGTAGTGTTTCCTGATGACTTGAAGGACATACACACTTAAAAAGTTTTAATTTATTATTCTTTTTGAGAAGGTGAGTATAAGTTGAGGTGTTTGTTCCAACCATAACAATACAGTCATTGATTCCGATGCCTATGCTCTTGTTGAAATCAGGACCAATTCTGTCACGAATCTGAGTCACTGTTGTCACTGACCAGCTTTGTCGACAAGTGCTTCTCTCATCAAACCAGTTAGAAGTCTCTCCATTATCTGTGATCTGCCTCATCCTCCAATATTCCTGCAGTGTTCTCCTACTCAGCCTGGTATTGTTTGTCCTTCTACATTCAATAAACCGTTTAACCATCTGACCGTCTTCTCTTCTGTGATGTGACACCACCATCTTTTTTTTTTCTTTCAAACTTAAAACAAAAAGCTCAAAGTTGTGCATCATAAGCGGACTTGGCAACTCTGGTAGTGACTGTTTTATAAGCATTATAAAAAAATAAAATAAAAATTGTCACTGGCATGCAATGAATTATGGGGTATAGGTGAGACCGTGAAGGATTCATCTGTTGTAATCTTAATTTCATGGGATCAAAGGACGCATTGGAAAGAGGCTTTAATTTTGGAAAGCCTTTGTTGAGCCGTTTATCTTCGAATGCATCCTTCTAGAACTCAGCAAGTGTTTTACCTGTAAGTTATTCTTAGCTCAATGTGGCAGTGCATAATTATCCTTGACTTTAATTATTAATGATAGGATTTTTGGTTTTTGTTTTCATGAGAAAATAACCACTGTTGATTTATATTTGTTATACACTTTAATAGTCATTTAGGCTAAAAACAAATAAGTATAAGTATAATATAAGTACAAATAAGTATATTTTACAAAAAAGTATATTTTTCATGTATGCTACATATATAGCTGAAGATATTATGCAAGTAACATTGTAATAATTTATATACTAGAAACTAATAAAAAAACTGCAAAACTTGCATACTGTTAATGTCATAAAATTGGATAATATACAATAGATAATCAAATAAAAAATGTACGTTTTACTTTACTTCCAGGAGCAAATATTGATATTCTTCTCTTTCTCATATAACTGTTTTTACTCCCACAACAACAGAATAGTAGACATTGCCATCTAGAGGAAATTCAGTAGCTTAGTTTCTCTCACTCCATGTATTTCAAAATTAACGGGCCAGTTATCAAATATATATCAGGCAGAAAATATCAGAAAAAAAACTGATATCACAGACAGCAACTGAAAAATAAATCAAAAACGGTATAAAATCATCTTAATTGATTGTTTTGCAAGAAATAAAATGCTGTTCTCCAGGTTTTTTTTTATTTTTATTGTAAAACAGGCATGTAAGCTAATGTGCATTTCAGCCAATTTATCAAATGCATGCTTTAACTAAAATAAGTTATTAACTTGTATAACTTATAAACCTTTAAAGACAGGCTTACTGTAAACTACAAGGTTGTTAATCATAATGTATTTTCCACTAACCAGCATTATTTCAACTTCTTTTTAAAATAATATGTTTAAACTAGAAAATTTTATTGCACTGCACATCTACTTTTTACTGTTAGGGAAGCTACTCAATCATTGCAATGTTAAAGAATCCTTTATGCCAAAAAGGTTATATAAATAAAGAGGTTAATTGATTACATACTAGTTTGTTCAATGTACAATGTTCAAAGCAAAAAATTAAATTAATTTCTATTGAAGTATGCTTACGAGCAGTTTAATTTGTACAGTTAAAATAAAAAATGATAATTTAAAATGGTATGAAAAAATTATATTTGAACAAGAACCTTTTCGTCAAAGAGTGAAAATCTAACCTACATATATTCAGAAAGCCAAAACTCACTTGAAAGTTTACAGTTCAAGACTTCAAGACTTACCCAGACTGTTATTGAACCCTTTAAAGGCAAAGATCAACATGAGGGAGGCCAACTCGCGCTGCGTCGAACGCTTTGGGGAAATACTCGAGCGCTGTCTCGCGAAGCACATTATGTAAATTTCCGTTGTGTGCGTGAGTGATGGTCGCAGGTCGGTGACGTCACGAACCAGGTCATAAAAGGGTGCCGGAACCCGGGAGCGGCAGCTCAAGATCTGGAAGCACGCTCAAGGGGGTTACTTCCGTCCAAACAGAGGCACAAGCACTGAAATTGTCTAGCTCTGAGGAATTAGACATTGTTAGTATTGATGCTGAGAGTGAGGATTTGCCAACCTCATCTCCAGCTTATGAGGAGTTGCTCAAGGTTGTGACTCATGCAGTGGCCACATTAAATATTGAATGGCCAGCAGAGGAAAGTGTTGTTCATCCGAAAAGAAGTAAATTGGACGAACGTTTTCTGCCAGCACGAGTCCTTCCCCCCCCGCCGGGACCTGCCTTTTTCCCCTGATCTGCACGCTGAGGTGCCGTCGCTGAAGTCCCGGCGTTGCCCACTAAGCCGATGAGAGTTACTTCAACACATGTGGGCAAGGCATACTCGGCGGCCAACCAGGCAGCGGCGTCTCTTCACACCACCACTCTGCTTCAGGCCTATCAAGCTGAGTTGTTGGGGGATCTCGATGAGGGCGGAGGCATAGTTCCACAGGCTGTGGCTGAACTGAGGAAAGCCACAGACCTCGCTCTCCGGGCCACCAGGGAGACGGCCGCCTCTACTGGCCGCTCCATGGCAGCTTGAGTGGCCACGGAGAGGCATTTGAGGTTAAATATCACTTCCCTAAAAGATAAAGAAAATAATTTTATGTTGGACGCCCCTATGTCGCCTTCTGGACTTTTCGGCGATTCAGTTAAGACGGTCGTCGATAAGTTCCAGGAGGCGGCTAAACAACAGGTGGCGTTCAATGTGCTTCTGCATCGTCACCCTCATACTGGGGTTGTGAGCCAGCCACAACCTCAGAGCTCCTCACAGCGGGCCGCTCAGAGGCAGAGCGTCTCAACCCGCCAACCCCCCCAGAAAACCAGGGACTCGGGCAGACGTTCTCAGCCTCAGCCTTCTGGCAGGAGGATGGATCTGAGGACCGTCATCCTCGCTAAGAAGGCAACTTCAGACGCGCCAGGCCTCTTGGAGGCATCCCTCCTCAGTTGCCGCCTATCACACAGGTTGCGCTGAGAAGATCGCCCCCTCCAAGGAGGGTCCTAGAGCATTCACTTCAGGCGTTCCCCAGAAAACCGGGCCCTGGAGTGTGTGCTACACAAATACAACCTCGAGAGGCTGGTTCCCCTTGTAGAATTTCTGACAGCATGGATATGTCTTCCAGAAGTATCTCAGTGGGTCCTGTGAATTATAAAAAAGGGCATTCTATCCAGTTCGGGTCTCGCCCGCCCAGGTTCAGTGGGGTCCTACCCATGGTGGTGGACCCCGAGCAGGCTCTGGTAATGGAGCAGGAGGTTGGCTCTCTACTGAGGATAGGGGCCATAGAACATGTACCCCCCTCGGACAGAGAGTCATGCTTTTACAGCCGTTAGTTCCTTGTTCTCAAGAAGGATGGAGGATTGCAGCCCATCCTGGATTTGCGCCTTCTGAATCGTTCTGTCGTGAAGCTGAAATTCAAAATGTTGACACTGAAATAAATAGTGACGCAGATCAGGTCCGAGGACTGGTTCGTCACTATCGATCTGTATTTCTGTTTTCCATCATTCTACAACACAGGAAGTACCTCAGGTTCACCTTTCGGGTGGAAGGCGTATCAATATCAAGTACTTCCGTTCGGCCTGGCTTTATCACCCAGGCCTATCACCTTCACGAAATGCATGGACGCAGCACTAACAACGTTGTGAAGGCATCAGAGTATTAAACTACATCGACGTCTGGCTAAGTCCCAGTCGCCTCAGTTAGCGGTTCAACATCAAGATGTTGTTCTCGCACACATGAGAGTGTTGGGGTTGAGGTTGAATGCAAAGAAGATTGTGCTTTCTCCTCTTCAGAGAACCACCATCCTAGGCGTTGTATGGGATTCAGTCTCAATGACATCGCATCGATTCGATCCTGTCAACCATGAAGAAAGTCAAATTAGGCCAGTCCATCACTGTAAAACACTTTCAATGAATCTTGGGTCTCATGGCAGCAGCTTCCAGCGTTATCCCATTCGGGCTGCTGCACATGAGGCCATTACAGTGGTGGCTCAGAACCAGAGGATTTTCCCCCGAGGGGCAACCCTTTCCGCACTATCAAGGTCACGCGGCGATGCCTACGTGCCTTGGATATTTGGAAGAAACCCTGGTTTCTTGAGTCCTGAGGGATCGCTCCCCCCAAGGTCTGTGGCACAAACACCAGTTATCCTGGCACATAAACCTGCTGGAGATGATGGCTGTTTGGAGGGCGCTCCAGGCATTCCTCCTAGACCTCAGGGGCCACCATGTGGTTGTTCAGACCGAAAGCACCACTGTGGTCTCCTATATAAATCATCAGGGGGGTCTGCATTCACGACCAGTATAAAAACTGGCGCAGATCCTCCTCTGGTCCCAAGAGAGACTGCTCCAACTACGGGCAGTTTACATCCCTGTTATCCAGAATGTGGGAGCTGACTTTCTGTCGAGACAGGGGCCGAGGCCCGGGAAATGGAGGCTCCACCCCGAGGTGGTGGAGCAGATTTGGTTAAGGTTCGGCCGAGCACAAGTAGATCTGTTTGCATCCGAGGAATCAACTCATTGCCCTCTGTGGTTTGTACTTCTGCATCCAGTTCATGTTATGTTTTCCTCCTCGTGGGTTTTTGCTTTACGTTTATATGTGTTTACATTTTGTTAAGAAAACCTCATTACCCCTGCACTTGAGTCCTCCCTCAATCCAGTCGTGACATGGACATGGTCAGAAAAAATACTCGGGTAGAAATGGTTGTGTGTGAAAATCCCAGTAACTGAGCCCATTCTTTTCCCATTCTGACATTCAGTTTGGAGTTCAGGAGATTGTCTTGACCAGGACCACACCCCTAAATGCAACTGCCATGTGATTGGTTGATTAGATAATTGCATTAATGAGAAATTGAACAGGTGTTCCTAATAATCCTTCAGGTAAGTGTATATATCCCTCAGATCCCTCATATCACAGAGCTTTGATGCTTCAGCTTGCTCACAGCTTCTGAGACTGGCGGGGAAGATGTTTCGGGAATTTAGCCTCTTGAAACCACTTGATGACAGTTTTTACTGTGTCGCCAAAGAGGCAAAAGAGGGGCATCCATAAGGAAGTGTTTATCTCTCTTTTTGATGAAAGTTAAGCCATAAGTGTCTCTCCGTGGCTAGCTAGTCATCCAGTGCATGGATTGAGCACTATGACCCCAGTAGGAAGTGAGTTTCTTTCACGATGTAATAAATAGATACTCACAGGCAGAGATCCAAGTGTGTGTCTTTATTAAGAGTGTTCGTACAGGCAGATGGTCAGGACAAACAGAGAGCATACGTAAACGATAATCCAGGCAAGAGTCAGAAAGGCAGGAAGACAGAATCAGGTACGATAATCCAGGCAGGGAAGTCAAGACGGGGAGATAACATTCACAAGCAATAATCCAGGCACAGGTCGGGGCCGGCAGACAGAATCAGAAACAGGTAACAGCAGAATCGGTAACAGGTAAACAGGACAGGACTATCAACGCTCAGAATGATCGCACAGCAAATCGAGACTTTGCCATGTGTTCATGTATGTGAGTCTTTTATAGTTCATGTAATGGTGTCCAGCTGGTGCAGTAATGGTGTCCAGCTGGTATGACAATCAGTCCAATGTGTGGGTTTCTGGGAAATGTAGTGCATGTGTGTGTAAGTATGCGTGTGAGCTCCCTCCGGTGGCCAGAGAGGAGAGCGCAGAGCTCGTATTCATAACACACAACTTCCAAACTGAGGTGTCGAGGTTGTGGAAGAAACCCACTATCTACTGGGAAGAAGGGAAAGCCCCGAAATAGAGGTTGGGTTGTAGAGGTGAGGTAAGGTAAGGTAAGCTTTTTAGATGAACGTCCTTCCACTCTGCTGGCAATTCGATGTTTCGTCTAGCAATTGTAAGAGTCACATCCTCTACAAGTCCCTCAAGAGATGGAAAAGGAAGTGGCAAGTCTCTAGCTTCAATGCAATGTCAAACCCATTTAAAAAAGAAACAACATTGTTACCATGAGCCAATTGGTTATCAAATATCAACCTCTTAGTATGATATAGCAACTATTATTGTCAACTATGTCATCATTGCATGGCTGTTTTTTATGTTTGTTTTTTGAGAAAACGGTGTGAGTTTGTTGCAGGCCCAACTGTTGCAGAATTGTTAAAACCTCTGATTACAGGATGTTGGTTAACCACAGAAGGAGATTCGGCTGAATGTGATTAAGGCATAAAAATAACTTCCCACCTGTAATTGTTTTAAAACTGTTCAATATAACAACTTCAGTTATAATAATGACTATGAAAATCTGCTATAGAAGACATTGTATGTTTGTGTAAATGTGCTGAACGTGCACATTCAGTTACAGTACACTTCAATCCATCAATGTTTCAAACTCATATGAGAAAAATATAAATCTTTCTATGAACTCAAGTATCATAGTCTTTAAACTTTTTTCAAGTCCTTCCTCTCTGTCGGTTGTTGTTGTGTACATGTTTTAGAATGGTACTCTTAAGGTTCCACCGATTAAACTTATAAGGTATTTCACGGCTAGAAATGTCTGTTGTGATATATGATTTTTTTTTTCAATTCTGTTTTTAATGCATTTCATAATCCAGCAGCACTATGGAGGAAAAATAAAGTTTGCATCACTAAAACTACAACATTGGTGGGTATTAAGAATTTAATGTTAAAGCAATCACATATACAGTATACAACTTTTTTTGTTATATACTGCAGGCTCACTATTTACCTATCACACACATAGAGTAACCTTGGATTAGCACAAGCTTGCAAGGTTCACTGAACATCCTTTTATTAAAATTAAAAAAGGAAATAGATGATTCAAAATATTAAACAATTGATCAGCTTTATAGGTGAAATGAAAGTTAAGACGTCATGATTTCCTGTCAGGTTACCAGTAAAAGTGGTCATAACAGGATGCTTTTCTTGTTGTAGAGACTGGCAATATTTGTGTTCATTGAAACTCTACTTTGGCTGAAGCTGCAAATGGAAACATTTAAAATCATCTTTTTGACAGGTAAGGTGAGACTTTATCCATATTAATTATTTCTGAAACCAGTAAAACTAACAAAACTCTATACTGTAACCTATCTTTTTTTCTGAATCTGTTTCAAATTATAGTGGCAGTCTGTGTGCAAGTAACATCTCAAGAGAGCAGTGGAGGTAAGATGATCTTTTATATATTAGACTTTTTTTTACTTTAACTGTTTTGTTTTCAAGTTACAAATCTTTATTAAAAAGTTTTAGTATTTAGCCACTCTAAACTAAGGATTATTCATCTCCTAGATCAAATTCAGATTCCCAAACCCAAGATAACTCGGAATCCATCTCACAAGGTGCTGTACAGCACAGAGACGGTGACTCTACACTGTGAGGTATCTGGAGGAGCATATGAATTACAGTATGACTGGTACAAGGACTCCGCTGATCCTGAACCTCACCATCAGTCCAGCATCACCGTGACAGATGGTGGACATTATGAATGCAAGGCAAAAAATGGAGCTTCTGAGTCTGATAAAAGTGATAGGTACACTTTAACCCTACAAGGTGAAGGAATATCATAATATGAAATATATATTCAGTAATAATACTTTTAGAATACATACAGTTGTGGTCAGAATTATTGTTAGCCCTGGTAAATGTTTGTTTTTCATCCTTTTGATCTTTCATTAAAAAAAAAAAATCTTACATTTCAGTGAAGTAAAAGAATAGAAAGTGGTGGAAAATGACATTATGAAATAATAAATTAATATTCCCATTAATATTTGGTGGAAAATGACATTATGAAATAATAAATTTATATTCCCATTAATATTTACATATTTTATCACACCAGGGTGAATAGGAACTTGTTTCACATGAGGAACGTGTAAGTGGCCAACAAATCTCCAAGGATCACAGATGGGGAATATTAGTTGAGTCTTGGGGTCAGAAAGCACAAAAATTAAACAACCTCATGTTGCATGGGAAGGTTTCAAGAAAAACCCTCCTGACTCATTATATATATATACCACTGGATATTTAATGTTGTTGAATATCAAAAAGGGAAAACAACGCTAGACCAAAAAGAAGTACCTGACATTGGAATGCACCTGAAAGAGACATTCAGGAAACTCCTGCATTGACCAAGGATAGATTAATGGAAGTATGCATCCATTAGATCAAGACAAACAAGTAATTTGACCTGATTTGATATCTTGCACCTGAATCTCCTCAAAGAACGGCTAAAAGGTCTCAGATCTAAAATAAGATGCAACCCCCATCCTTCCTCTGAACTGCTTCTTGGGATGCAGTCTATGGCCTCTTCACCAAGAGGTACTGGTCTTCTAGATCCACCTGACACTCGGTGTGTGGACACGAGTTCATTGCAAAGCGCATTTGATGGCGAGATGCAAACATCAATTTCCTGAAGGCTCTGTGGAGAATCAGATCTTATTGCTCCTGTGGGGGCACCCTCAGAGACACCCGTCGGTTACTTCTGCCTAGGGGGAGGCACCAGTGCTGCATTTATCCAGTTTCGATTGTTGGAGTTGGATTATGCAGGCAATGAGGCTGAAAATAAAGGTTAGAAGGAGCTGGTTGGAAGTTGTGATTCATGCTAGCCAGTTAAAACATTAGACTGGCCAGATGAGAAGTAAGAATGCTCAGCCTATAAGTAAAATTATTTGACAAGCCAACACAAGCCAAAAACTTGCCGATATTGGTAAAAAGGTACCGATATTGTGAAAGAAACTGGCCTCCAACCGAGTTTAAAGTGCATAATCACAATTTGCTCATTAGTAGACCATAAAGTGCAAGGTTTGGAGACCTGGATGAAGTTAGAATGAATGTATTTTCATCACCATAAAAAAAGAAAGAAAAGAGAATGGTTACAGGAAGACACCAAACAGATGCCAGCGTTCCAATATTCCTTATCTGCTTCTCTCGGGTCTGGTCCAAAACTTTTAAAGTCAGCTCAGGGTGAGTGGCCAACACCTCGTTATTACGGTACCGATCTCTACTTGAGTCTCTCAGGGGGACGTTCTGCCAACCCAGCCACCTCATTTGCTTCAGGGCACAGGGGTCTCAGGCGAGCACAATCCAGTGTCCGTCCAAGAAAGAGAGACAAAAAACACCTCCATATAGTAGTACTGTAGGCTTTCTGTCCTCAACCATTTAAAGATCATTATCAGAAGCAAAAGAACTTACCTTGTCCATTGAAAGCACTTGATGCTTACCTCCACAGAACTGCCCTATGGCTAAGTCAGGACATCTGTTTGTTTGCTTTGGAGCCAATAAAAGGGGACCACCAGCTCTAAAATGATAGCCAAGGCTGTCTCTCTTGTTCACAAATTGGCCGGGTTGTCTTCTCTTATAGCAATCCGAGTCCATTCAAGTAGGTGTGTGGTTGCCCCCTAGGCTCTTTCAGGAGTTGCTCTTTCAGATATCTGTGCTGTGACAGGCTGGTCCTCACTGCACACTTTCGTCAGATTTTAGCTGCTACCGCCGGCGTTTGGTATGCTTTTCTGTTTTGCTGGTTCACGATATCACCTGCCTCTGATATACATTCATACCATTGGTTTGATTTCACACATGCTTTATGATGTAGCCATGCTAAGCATTCCCAAAGTGACTTCAATGCAGCATTTCGTTCCCTTTTCAGGTAACCAAGGATACAGTCTTAACTGAGATGTTTCTTGGTGTTTTCATTGAAATCATAAACAAACCCAGCATAAATATAATTTTATTTGTCTTTAAATTATCACAGGCAATAGTCTGCAATGAGTCATGTTTGTAACATTATTCTTATTATTATTGTGTTTATCTGCACAGAGCCGCCTCAACCAAAACTGACAATAGAGTCTGAATGGAAAGAGTTTTACCCAACTGAAAAAGTTATTCTGAAGTGTTCTTTGGATTTAAATGAATGGGTCTGTGAATGGTTTAGAAATGGAGATCAGCTTTCAGAAGATGAGGACATTTACTTTTCTGGAGACACACTCTCAATCAACTCAGCAAAAGAGAGTCATTCAGGACAGATTACCTGCAGAGGAAAACATCTGAAGAGAGCATTAGTGACTACAAGACCGACAGAAGCTTTTAAACTTCATATTTATGGTAACACAACTTATTATATTCTTTGATTACAATAAAAATAAATGACAAGTGCTTAAAAAAAGGAAAAGAATCCTATTAGCAGCATGATTCACTTAATTTTGTCTTAGATCATAGAGAATTACAAGCGCATTCAACTCAAGGCAGTTATTGTTTGAATAGAGGGCATTATTACTAATTCTTTCCCTGTGATTCTTAGGTAAAAAACGAAAACTACGCATCAGAAAAGCTCAGTGGTACAAGCCCTTCTACACTGGGGACAAAGTCCAGCTTTCTTGTAACATGCCTGGTGATGGATGGAAGTATGACTGGTACAAAGCCTCAAAGCAAACCGAACCTCTGATCACAGATCCAACCTTCACTATCCACTCAGCATCTCCTTCTGACACTGGTGACTATCACTGCACAGCAAAGAGAGGAGACTTCTCAGTGGACAGTGAGTCCCTACATATGCGGGTTAAAAGTAAGTTAGTTGAGTAATTTCATCTGGAGTTTCATTTCATAAATTGGAACATCTGGCTGTTTAGCACCACTGAGGTTACAATGTTTTAGTTAGGTTTTTTTACAAGACAGTTCCATAGATATCACATCCAGCGTTTCACAACATCTGATGCTGTGAACGCCCACTGTTAGTCAAGGAGGGAATTAACTTTTCAACATAAATTGTTTATTATTTTTTTTTTCTTTGCAGAGCCACCTCAACCAAAACTGTCCGTAGAGTCTGAATGGAAAACATTTTACCCAACTGAAAAAGTGACTCTGAAGTGTTCAACTGATGGAAATTCAAGCGAATGGAGCTATGAATGGTTTAGAAACAGAGCTCAACTTTCAGGTGATGAGGACATTTACTTTTCTGGAAACACACTCTCAATCAGCTCGGCAAAAGCAAGTCATTCAGGACAGATTACCTGCAGAGGAAAACATCTGAAGAGAGCATTAGTGACTACAAGACCGACAGAAGCTTTTAAACTTCATATTTATGGTAACACAACTTATTATATTCTTTGATTACTATAAAAATAAATGACAAGTGCTTAAAAAAAGGAAAAGAATCCTATTAGCAGCATGATTCACTTAATTTTGTTTGTCAGTGATGACTAGACCATCAGTAGCTTTGAAACTTCATATTCATGGTAAAACTATTTATGATATTCTATGATTAACAGACAGAAATGAAATTGGCAGGCACCCTAAAGAGTTCAATGAAGTACCTACCTTCTAATTGTACCTCTATTTCTCCTAGTTCACACACCAAAACCAGACATCAGAAAAGATCAGTGGTTCAAACCCTTCTACACTGAGGAGAAAGTCCAGCTTGTTTGTCACATGCCTGGTGATGGATGGAAGTACGACTGGCACAAAGATTCAAAACTCTTGATCACAGATCCAACCTTCACTCTACACTCAGCATCTCTCTCTGACACTGGTGACTATCACTGCACAGCAAAGAGAGGAGACTTCTCAGTGGACAGTGAGACTCTGCAAGTGCAAGTTCAAGGTAAGTCCATAATTTACCTCTTTACAGTAATTTCCTTTGTGGAATATTCTTCTCTTTTTCATAGCCATTGAGTTTACAATGCCTCAGTAAAGCAGACAATTCAAGGAGTAATTGAATGCATACCTTGAAATGCAAGTTGGTTTGGATGCATTCAGCAAATTTGAAAGAAGTGATAGAATCAAGAGAGTTAATTAGATATTTTAAAATAAACAGTTCAATAACCAAGAAACTAGGCTTCTGGCTAAAATTTCAATCACTTTTCCATATAAGTTGTTCATTACTGTGATTGTTGTTTTGTTTTTCTCTTTGCAGAGCCACCTCAACCAAAACTGTCCATAGAGTCTGAATGGGAAATATTTTACCCAAGTGAAAAAGTGACTCTAAAGTGTTTGATTGATGGAAATTCAAGTGAATGGGGCTATGAATGGTTTAGAAACAATGCTTGGCTTTCAGGTGATGAGGACATTTCCTTTTCTGGAAACACATTCTCAATCAGCTCAGCAAAAGCAAGTCATTCAGGACAGATTGCCTGCAGAGGAAAACATTTGAAGAGAACGCCAGTGACTACAAAACCAACAGAAGCTTTGAAGTTTCAAGTTTATGGTAAAACTACTTATATAAAATTCTATGATTAACAGGTATGAATACAATTGACAGGCACCCAAAAAAGTTGAAGAACCTGTTTACATTTTAATCGGTTTTTCATTTGCATTGGCTTGTATTGGTGTACAGTGGTCCATGAGAATATTTGCAGTTTTCCGTCTACTCTTCTTGACAGTGGCCAGACACTATTAACAGCATGACTCAATTAAATTACTCTAGGGTTATTAAGAATAACAAGCACATGCAACTCAAAGCAGTTATTGTTTGAAAGGAGTCTATTATTTCTAATTTTACCATTTTACCATGTTACTCCAAGATAACACACCAAAACCAGACATCAGCACACATCAATGGTTTGAATTCTTCTACACTGAGGAGAAAGTCCAGCTGAGTTGTTACATGCCAGGTGATGGTTGGAAATACAACTGGTTTAAAGACTTAGAAACCTTGATCACAGATCCAGTCTTCACTATCAATTCAACATCTCTTTCTGACACTGGTGTCTATCACTGCACAGCAAAGAGAGGAGATTTCTCAGTGCACAGTGAGACTTTACAAGTACAAGTTCAAGGTGAGTTCATAATTTATGGTCATTTATACTGGAATATTCTTCTCATTGTGCATTCCGTTTCAAATCCCTCAAAAGGTTTAGACCTGTATCTTGTAAGTTGCTCTCGGAGCATCCACCAAATGTATAAATGCAAAATAAATTACAGAATCAAAAGAGTTAAATAAGTATTATAAACTAAATGATTTTACAACCAAGAAACTGGAAATTTTGCTAAAAGTATACTTTTCATACACTTTCGCTTTTGTTCATTAGTTCATTAATTTCTGTGCAGAACCACCTCAACCAAAAATGTCATTAGAGTCTGAATGGAAAGCATTTTACCCAACTGAAAAAGTGATTCTGAAGTGTTTATTGGATTTAAATGAATGGACCTATGAATGGTTTAGAAATGGAGATCGACTTTCAGGTGATGAGGACATTTTCTTTTCTGGAAACACACTCTCAATCAGCTCAGCAAAAGAGAGTCATTCAGGACAGATTACCTGCAGAGGAAAACATCTGAAGAGAACGTCAGTGACTACAAGACCAACAGAAGCTTTGGAACTTCAAATTTATGGCAAGTGAAACTAGTTCTGAAATGAACAAAAACAATTCAAAAAGTGACAGTCAGGTGTCTTAAAGAGGGCAATGAGGATTTTGTTTTAAATAGAACAGTTTAGTTGCTTTACTGTTGCACTGACTTTTGTATTATAAAGGGGTTAGTATCAACATTTACAGCTTCCTGACTATGTTTAAAATCATTTTCAGTGAGATATCCAGTTAATTTTGTGTGAGAATAACAAGCACATACAACTCAAGAAAGTTGGGCCATTATTTCTGTTTTTACCTCTGTTGCTTTTACCTGTTACACCTAGGTAACACACCAAAACCAGACATCAGAAAACATCCATTGTTTGAGTTCTTCTACACTGAGGAGAAAGTGCAGCTTAGTTGTAAAATGGCTGGTGAAGGATGGAAGCACGACTGGTACAAAGACTCAAAACCCTTAGTCACAAATTCAAGTCACACCATCAACTCAGCATCTCTCTCTGACACTGGTGATTATCATTGCACAGCAAAGAGAGGAGACTTCTCCGTGGACAGTGAGACTCTACAAGTGCAAGTTCAAGGTGAGTTATTCTCTTATGAACTGCCAACAAAGAAACAAAGAAAGCAAATAAGGTCAACAAAATGAGAGGCCCTAAAGAGTGATGAAAACTAAAGGATGCAAAACCAAAACTTAATCTCCAGGTTAAAAAACACAAGTGTAATCATATAAACACATCAAAACCTTTTTGCTGTTTCTCAAGTTTAGTTTAGCCGACTCTCATTTGATATTTTAACACAAAGTTTATGACCAAAAACCAGGTCATTGGGATTAAACACAGTGCTCTGCTTTAATAACTCTCATGACGCCAGCATCAGCCAGGGTCACCCCGCTTCCATATCTTGATCTAATTTCACACAACAAGCCCGTAAGCCCGTAACTTTAAAGTCTGGTGGAACCTCACCTATTGGTAGCATATTTTGACTTTTGGCATGGTATACAGTAGCAAGGCATTGTTTAACACACAGCTGTTTTAAAATCTGCTGAAACAGATGGGAGTTAAG
Organism: Rhodeus uyekii; assembly: GCA_037043235.1. Lineage (NCBI taxonomy): Eukaryota > Metazoa > Chordata > Actinopteri > Cypriniformes > Acheilognathidae > Rhodeus > Rhodeus uyekii. The sequence continues at coordinate 2,274,852 of JAWRVZ010000071.1, read as the reverse complement.
ATTAGCTCTCTAATCACTCTGGATCATTTTGGGAATACCAAAGATAGACATAAATTGTTGTAGAGCTTTTGCTATTGTGCGAGAAGGGATCATATGCAGTGGGTAAGCAGTAGGGAAATGTCTCTGGTTACGTATGTAATCGTAGTTCCCTGAGGCAGAACGAGACGCTGCTTTGAAAACGCTAGGGGAATGCCTTGGCATGTAGTCTTGTGAAGCACTGTGAAATCGATCATGGGGTGATCGCCACGGGTCGGTGATGTCATGATCCAGGATTATAAGAGGGTGCCGGAAACCAGAAACGGCAGTTCAGAGAGTGTCTGAAGCAAGCCCAGAGGAGCAAGGAGCTGAGGCAAACGACAAAGCGTCTCATTTCCCCTCAGGGAACTAAGGTTACATACGTAACCTGAGACGTTCCCTTTCATGGGAACTCGAGCTGTGTCGAAAACACTAGGGGAACGATATACCAACACCACCTCAGTGATGCCAGCCGCTGGCGTGTCGTAGCTCACTACAAGAGCACCTTCGTCCCCAAGGTGCTGAGATAGCCTTAGCTATCTATCTACTCAAAGTAGTTTAGATGCCAGGTCCAGGCAGAAGAACAGCTGGTCAGAACTATGCCACAGAGAGACCTAGTGGACATAAGGGTCCAGTGCTCACACTAGAATGACCTTGTTCTTGAATCCTGGCCCTGATCACTAAGGGGGTGAGAGGACAGAAGCCTTAAGCCACACAACGTAGCCTCTGCCATCTCCAAAACATACTATCCAGTCCAAAAGTGGGTATGAGAGGGTACCGCAGAGAACAGCGGGAAGTTACCCAATTTTCGCCGGGCCTCGGCCCCTGCCTCGACAGGATGCCTTCTCCCATATGATAGGTGACCACCACAGTGTTGCTGAATTACAACAAGTTGATGGCCCCTTGGTCTGCCTTGCAGAACCCTTGGGAGGCCTCTGGTAGGTGTAGGTATGCAACCAGAGACTTTCCAAAGGGAAAACAGCATCTTGAGGCTGTGTATGAGGGCATGAACTCTCAGGACCGCTCCCAAATCATGAAGGTGCATAGCATATGCGTCGACAAAGAACATCAGTTACGGGTCCTAGAGACTAGAACCTGCTTGAAACTCTTGGAGGGCGCGACTCCCCAAAGCAACCCGACTCAGAGGCTCACCAATGTGAGGTCGGACCCAGAGCTGTGAGAGTGCTAGCAGTAGGTGCCTGGCCCATTATAAGCTCTTGACGGCTGAAAGGGTGGCATCGATGTCAGCACCGTTTCCCCTGTGCTCATCGACACAGATCCGGAGGAGACACACTCTTCCAGATCCAGCCTCAACCCCAACATTTCAAAAGAGCAAGAACAACATCTTGATGTTGCACCGCTAGCCTGGCACCTGGGAAGACAGCCAGTCATCAAGGGATGTTCATAGAATGCGCTGTGTCACAGCAAAGGGTGAAATGTGGGGTGACAGAGCTAGGCCAAAGAAGAAGCCTCTGAAACAAGAACACCTCTCCCCAGATGTGAACCTGCGGAGCTTCGTGGATGGAGATCTTGCATCACTATGCACTTGAAAAAGACTGCAAACCTCATCCACTTGGAACAAAGAAGAGACAGCTGTACAGCCATTTCCTCTGACCAAGAGGAGTGCATGTTCTATGGTCCCTTGCCTCAGCAGAGTATACTTCTTGTTCCATGACCAGAGCCTGCTATGGCCTTCCACTGTGGGTAGAACCCCCGAGAAACGGGGCGGAGGAGCCCCGGACTGAATGGTGTATCCTGTTAATGCGCAGGACCCAATGAGAGATACTTGGCAGATGCGACTACGCGGCCAGAAACTCTACTAAGGGAAACAGCCTCTCGAGACTGGCCTATGGTACAAAAAGAACATCCACCACAGGTCCCGGTTCTTTGGGAACGCCTGGGATGAATGCTCTAGGACCCTCCTCGGAGGGGGTGACTCCCCCAGAGCAACCCAACTCACGGGTGACAGTTGGGAAAGATTGCCTAAGAGAGACCTGGCACAAGCATCAGATTCTCACGCTCTTAGCCTGTTTAGCGGCGAGAATGGTCCTCAGATCAGTCCTCATGCCAGAGGCTGAGCCTGAGAGCGTCGGCCCAACCCCTCAGTTCTTTTGAGGGGGTAATGGGTGGCGACACCCCACTTGAGCTGCCCTAGGATAGGAGCTGTGATGCTGCAGCTGGCTCACATCCTCAGCTTGAGGGCAGAGAACAAAACATGAATACCACCTACTGTACAAAGCCCCCTGAAACCTCTCGACGACATATCCTCAGACCAAGTCGCAGAAAAAGGCCCGAAGGTGACAGAGGGACGTCAGGATCTTTCTTTTTTAAAACCCTCCGTAGCAGCCAGAGCCATAATCTTGGAGTGGCCAACTTCTTGAAGAGGCCGACTCCGTAATGGCCTGGAGAGAGAGCCCTCACCCTCATTGAGGTCCCCGAGCAACTCCGCTTGTAAAGCCTGGAGTAGAAGTAGGGGGCCAAGCTATGCAGGTCATGTAGGTCACTTTACTCTGGTAGGCAGAGCATATTCTGCTCTAACCTGGCAGTGGTAGGCTTAGCACCCGGGGATTTACCTTGGACACTGAAATGGAATCGTGCAAGAGATGCTCATCTAGATGCATGTATTAGGATTATTGTCCCTGGTCTCAGCAGACAATGCTTTTTTTAATGCTTAGTCGCATGGCAGCGCGATTCACAACCTCCTCATAGGCCTGGGAGGGAGATGGCGAAACTTTCTCTCCAACCTCGACACTCACACATCCAACTTCTCAGAGCTGTCAGTGTGCCCCTGCCTGGTCGGAAGAAACCGCTCTAGAGCGTGCCTCCGGATCCAGACATAGGAACAGATCTGCCAGGTAAGGGTTGAGATAAGGCAGAGATCGCCGCTGAGCCTTGGCAACAGCGGGATCCGAGTTCTGAGAACACAACCCTGGGAGCAGAGCGTCGCACCATACAGCCAGTGCTCTCAAGCGCTGAATGTGTGCGCTGTGCTACAAACAACAAACATAAGACGCGTGTAGCCCTGCCAGCTCTAATAAGAGCAGGGGAAGCACACACTCTAAAACTTGTTGGTTCACCATTAATATAAAGGTGTGGAAGTCCCTGTCCTTTTAAACTAGCTAGGGAAAGATATACTTTCATTTCACACACACACAGATCAACCAGCTTCCCACAAACATAACCAACACAGAGCTTTGCTGAAGATGCTCAAAGCTGCCGCTTCCGGTTTCCGGTGCCCTTTTATGATCCTGGATCATAACGTAACCAACCCGCAACGATCATCCCACGATCGATTTCACAGTGCTTCACGAGATTACATGCAAAAGCATTCCCCAGCGTTTTCGACGCAGCTCGAGTTCCCATAAAAGGGAAAATGTATTTAAATGTATTATTGTCAAGTATTTTTATTTCAGATTTATCTGACTTGGAAGATGGTAATAGTCAATTATTATATGTTCAAAAGGTTAATCAAAAGTTTTAATTTTGAATTAGGTTTACTTATTAACTGGAAAGTGTGACACTGTTGAAATGTCATATTTTAGAAAAAGCCAGAAACAAGTCTGAACATATGCTTATGTCTTAAATAGTCCAGATGTCATGTTAATGTCACGTTCACAGTCACTCCGGACTCTTATTTTGTCTTGTTTTGTCACATGTTCCCTGTTCCATAACTCACCGTAACTCATCAGTCCCATTACCCCTAATCTTCTCAGGTGTTTGTAGTTTGGTTTATCACTGTCTGTATATTTAGTCCTCCTTTTGCACTCTTTAGTTGGCAGTTGTTGAGCAACAGACTGATGAGCAACACAAATATCCAATCAAACACTTGGAGCGTTCCTCTTTTTATATTTCTTTAACAATCTGCCTTCCTTACTTAATCTCTAGTCTTCATGCAGCAGAAAGGCATATTTATATACTGAAACGCAGTAGATGAAAAATGCTACTGGTCAGAACAGTGACACTTCCAACACCCTGAATGTCCCCCTGAGACAACAGCTACTACCTGCTTTCACGACAACACTAAAAAAATAAATATATCTCTCAAAGGAAATATATTGCTATAGCTTACAGGGGAAACTTCAAGTTAATATAAACAATATTCCAAAGGCAACGCACTGGCCAGTAAACGCCGCAATATTCCAAGATATTGCTGTTGTCATTCAGTCCTGATCTCCCTGCTGTTTAGTTTCCATGGTTACAGATTGATTTGAGTTCAGGTGCATCTTGTAATTAACTAATTTACCACTTTAGGATGCAATTTTACTTAAGCCTTCAGTTTATATGCAAGTCTGGTATGTTGCGTTTTACTGTTTCTATTCCTTTCTTTTTTTTATAAACTTTTTTTTTCTGCTGCACTGAGATCCACTCTCCCTATTATTTGCAACTGGATTGTGACAGCTGTAATGAAACAAATCTGATGAAGATGTTAGCACGAACAAATACAAAAACGTCCGAGCCCCAATTTGTTACAGCCTGTGGCTCCAAAAGGCCGCAACAAAGAAAGGGACACATGCGGTTGTGTCACTTTAGCTCAAGGATTATTAACAAGATAGAAAGTATAGCAAATGAGTGCGAATGTAGCCGTCAGTACAATCAGTAACGTAGAGTAAGATATATCTGTGAAATGTAATGGACTGTGGTTCCAGTGTAAGTGTAGCAAAGAAAACGAACAAGGTCAAGAAAAAGAGGAGCCCTGAAGAGTTGACAAATAGCTTCTTATAAAGGGCATAAAGATAGGGAAGCCAAGTGAGTGCCATGAAACCACTCATGGAGTAATCCGTCTTTCAGATATGAGCGAGTTACACTGTGAACATAAATGGTATGAATAAAGTGCATTTTAAACATTGCCTATCGATTAGAATTAATTAGATGGTTCAAAATAAAATACATTTTATAACAAATTATTTGTAAAATAACATTTTGTTTTGTTTAAAGCGCGTCCATCTGCGGCTCTGAGAATGAAGACTGAATTGAGCAGCATTGTGTCTGGGAATATCCTGACCCTCAGGTGTAACGTCTCAGACGGCAGACAGTGGAGCTACGCCTGGTTCGAGAATGGACAGAAGCTCAATGGGTCATCGGACATGTTCAAAGTGACAGCAACTGAAGAAACTATTAAAAGTGAATTCAAGTGCAGAGGAATAAGGACAGAGAGACCACTGTACTCCGCTCTGAGTGAGGGCTTCATGGCCAATAATATTAGTGAGTAGTGTAATTATTTATTGATATTATATGTATATGTAACTGTGAGATGAGTATTCTGTCACCATGACGTACAAAAATATATCTATATATAATTTCTACCTAAATGTTTGAAAAGATTTTTCATTTAACTTGATTAACTTTATAATTGCCCTCATTGTTACAGTATTAAAAAGGAAAATTCCACTAGCCATCTCAGGATGTATTGTCTGCTGTATTATATTCCTGATCATTGGATGCCTCATCCTGAGAAACACCCGTAAACCAGGTACAAATAGGAATCAAGCTATTAAACACTTAAGCCTTTGACGTGGATTCAGCCATTTTAAGTTTGTTGTCATACACTACCATTGAGAAGTTTGGGTTTGGCAAGATTTTGAATGGTTTTGAAAGTCTTTTATTCTTACCAACACTGCAGATGCATCCCACGTTTGCATACTTGTGCACTACTCTATGATTTGTTGTATAAGTAGTGCAGCGTGTTCACGCTGAGAAAATGAAGTAAGGAATGTTAAACACTTCATGCACTCAACCGTCAGAGATTTAATTACGTAGGGGAAGGAGAGGGGCAATCAGACTCTGATGTAGAATTGCAAAATAACATATAAAATGTATACACTACACATTGAGTACATAATGCATAAGTAGATATACTTAAAAAGTAGATGCATTTGTATCATTTGGGATGAAACATGCATTCATTTGATAAAAAATGCAATAAAAACAGTAATTTAGTTTGTGTTTTTAATCATATTAGTAAAATGTTACATTTAATTATTTCTTACAAAACATTTTAATGTTTCTTATTATCTTTAGAGAAAACAGAAACAGTACCAGAAGTAACATTTCTCTCAATGCGAGACTGACTGAACCATAGGTTATGGGCACGAGTAAAACAGCGTATAAATCAATGTAAAAACGTGGTTTTCTGTGGTGGGAAGGGTTAGGGGATAAAATGTACAATTTGATCATTATGTCTGTGGAGGGTCACCATAAAACATGAAACCCTGTGGGTTTGTGTTTGTTTGTGTGTATGTGTGTGTGAATGTGTGTTCACATTAATATGTATATGGGTATTTAATTTCACTACAGAAACTGCTTCACCCTTGGAGAAATACATGGACAACAGTCCTGCAGAGGTGGAAGGTATGAGCCTTTTACTGTGTTTCGCTGACTTTAAAATCAATAACACAGTCGTGTATTCATTTACCTTAACAAATGGTACCATTTTATATCCCAAGGTTTTGTGATAATATTATTTTAAAAAACGATTAGTGACTCAAGTTATCTGGAATTTTACGTGAATTTGCTTGCCAGTATTAAGATTTGGGTTTTGAAACTGAAAGAAATCACCACACTCTCTCTAATTTCATTTAGCATGCGAGGAAAAAGAAGAACTGAACATTGATCGTGTTTCAGCAGTTCATGTGGATGGAGTGATTAAAGGTAAGATAAATTTGTAACAGAAATCAATCATTTAATTTTTAGTACACTCTAAAGAGTAGTTCAAAGGACCTTAAAACTTAATGACAATGTTGATCATTACATTAACTTACTGTGTGTAATTTGAAATTAAATTTCTATTACATATTATTTAGTACCTCTACATCATTTAATTAAAAGTTGTCATAACTCAAGAAGAACTGTTTCATTAATTTGTGGTTAAGCCAACACTTTATTTTAGTGCACATTACAGGTCTGAAAGGAGGGGAAATATTTGACTGAAAATGCATGTGTCTAGATTCAAATTAAGAGTGATTTGTTATCAAGGTGTCCAATTAATGCATTTCAGATATGTCCATATACAAATCACATAGTTAGCAAACAATGTATTTAAGGCAGAACTGCCTTATGACAACAGGAGTTGTCATGATTCATCTCTTCACATGTGTTGGTTCATCTGAAGTCTTCATAAGAGACTGTATCCAAATTGGAGCTGGACATAGATTTCCTTGGTTCTGCCAGAAACTCAATGGTTTTTTTTTGTTTTTTTACTTTAAAGAGTGCGATGGATTGTAGAACAATAGAAGATCAGTTAAATACACATGAGGAAAAATGCTCATGGCCTTATAGGTCAGTAGGAATACCTTGTAATAGAACTTAATAGGGAACTAGTGCAGAGAGAATAATTGTTGTATGATAATATTTTCTCGACGTAGTAAGAACGGCTGCATTTTGGACTAATTGTAGCTTGTTTGTTGAGGATGCAGGACAACCACCTAGTAATGCAGTCTAGAGGTCATTAATCCATGAACTAACTTTTTTGCATTAGAAAGAGATAAAATGTTCCGTTGCTTAGCAATGTCTCTGAGGTGGAAGAAGGCTGTTTTTGTAACATGAAATATGATTATCAAAAGACAAGTTGCTGTCTAATTTAACACCCAGTTCTTTAACTGTAGATACAAGTGGTATTCTAAGAGTTTCTGTGTATAGGTTTCTGCTCCAATAAGTAATACCTCAGTCTTATCTGAATTTAAAAGAAGAAAAGTACAGGCCATCCGATATTTCATTTCTTTAATACATTGTCAGTTTGCCTAATTTAGAGATTTCATCTGGTTGTGATGAAATATCTAAGTAGGATAAGAGTATTATTGACATAACAGTTGAAACTAATTCCATGTTTTCCAATATTATCAAAAGGCAGCATAAATACTAAAAATAGCAGAGGGCCAAAAACAGATCCTTGAGGCACTCCATAATTTACAGACGTGATCTTAGATATTTCCCTTTTTAAACAGACAAAATAGAAATGGTCTGATAGGTGCATCTAAAGCACCTTAATGCCTGTCCCTCAATACTAGTGTAATGTTTTATGATCTATTGTGTTGAACGCAGCTCTAAGATCAAGTAAAACTAGTATTGAGATTCAGCCTTAGCGTCATGGATTAAAGATGAAAACACAGATGTGAGTACACTCACATGCATTGATGCGTTTATTGAAAATGGTTTGAGAATAAGTGAATGGTAGAGGTGATCGTGATAAAGTCTTGAGTGAGAGGTGATCTTGGAGATGGAATAACACGGAAGGAGTCTTGATGAACGACTCTTGAGCGAAGTAAGTCTCATAAAGGAGTCATGGTTGCACAAACGAGATTAGACAATGAATGGATGGTGGTGAGCGGGGGATATAGTGTAGGACTGTGTGATGAGAGGTGCAGGTGATCAGTATTCGGGTGATTGTGAGAGAGTGGGAGGTGAGTAGGAGTTTGTGCAGTGGGCGTGGTTGAGTCCGTGACACTAGAAGCTAGATGTAATTTGTAATTTTAACTTGCGCAGCTTCTGTGCTATGATGGTGCATGAATCCAGACTGAAATCTTTCATAGAAATCATTTTATTGCAAGAAGGAATTGAGCAACTGAGTGGACAACTTTTTCTAGTATTTTAGACATAAATGGAAAATTTTAAATAGATCTGTAATTTACTAAGTAATTTTGATCTAATTGTGTTTTCTTAATGAGAGGCTTAGTAATTGCCTGCTTGAACGGTCTTGGGACATGACCTAGAGATAGAGATGAGATAATAATATTGAGAAGAGGCTCTTCTGCTGCAGGTAATAACTATTTCATTAGATTAGTTGGTATTGGATCTAATAAACATGTTGTTGGTTTAGATGCAATGATTCAATTCCTATTCAATTCAATACATTTAATTGTCCCTGATGGGGAAATTTGTCTTGGACTCTGGTGCCCACATAAGCTGACCAGAAACATACCAATCCATAGAACATACAAATGCTCATTATAAATAAAAAGAACAAATGTGTTTATTTAGCTCTTTCTGTCCCATAGTTGTGAACACTGCAGTAGTTCTTGAGGCTGAATCATAAAACTCAAAAGAAAAAGATTGTACATTTACAATTGTATTTCTAACGCTTTCAATTTGGCTTTCAAAATGGATTGTTTTGGGTATATAAACTATGAGATTGTGGATATGCTCGGCTCTGGCTGCTTTTAGTGTTTTTATAGTGGGAAGTGCTGTCTTTCGACATGATTGTTAAGATCTCTAAATGAGTTGTCTCCATGTGTGCTCTTCGAGTTTCTCTCTTTTGTCTGTAATACTGTTGTACCATGGTGCAGTAAAGCTGTAAAAAGTAATAATTAAAAAAAAATAATATAGAGAAGCAATACTTATGCAATCTCATAAATCAGTTATCACAAATGACTCTCACATTTTTTTCTCTTGAAGATGAAGACTCACCAGAGGCAGAAACTAATTGCCTGACATCATTTTAAGGTAGTTAAATTGCACAATTTTAAATGCATTTTGTACTTTTTATAACTTGGTCTTAAAGGTTGTACCTTTTGGTGTTAAAAAAGTGTTCACAATAAGCCTGAGCTAACATCTTTTAAACCGTGCATGTCATAAACTCTCTCAATGCTTTATTAAATATCCATGCACTTTGTACAGTCAAAAAAACATAGATAACCTCATAAATAATAACCACTGTCATTTTCTCTGTGAATATGGATGTAAAAAGTCCCATCACATGTAAAATCTCAAAACCTGAGATGAGAAATTTCATACTCTAGATTAACAATTTAAAATATAATTGAACTTATTGTCATATTTCTTTCTCTCTAGGACTCTGAGCCATTATGTCAGCAATCAACATCACAATGGAGTTTCTATATTTGCACTGAGGAAGCTAAATGATATGCTTGAAATGAAAAAGATTGCATTAACACAGCACTTTGTATAATAGCAACTGCACTTTTGTATGCTTTTAAAGACTGAAAGCCAACTTGTTTGCAGCTTGAGAAAATGTAGAATTGATCTAGTAGAATAGAACTATTGTAGTATTTTGGAGACAGCATTCTACCTGAAATTATATATGTATAACATATCATTTGTTGTAAAAAAAAAATGATCTACTGTGTGTGTGCTAGCTGCTTAAAAATATGTAGTTACACAAACCTTATTTGAGATATGTTTATTGAGTTTTTAGAGTTTTGGTTCTGAATTATGTACGATATAGTTGTAAAAAAATCCGATATCATCACTGCCATTGATGCTATGGAGAAAAAAATGATGAATTTAATCTCGTTTGTCCTTTAAAAAGAGGATGGTGTCATCGGCCATTTGATTAATACCTAATATTGTTTTTGTTAATCAAAATAGAAAGCATTTCTACACCCAAGATGAATGGGAAAGGGGAGATGGGACATCCTTGCCCAACTTCTTGTTTAATATGACATTTATGGGATGTCCCATATGAGAGTGATATAAAGCTATTAATATATCTATATTGTATTGTTATAAAAGATATAAATTTATAACTAAAATTGCGTTTTTCTAGAGTAGCCAATATGAAATTGTATTCAGTTGCGTCAAACGCTTTCCTAAAGTCTAAGAATAGAATATCGTTAATCCTTAATTCATTCATAATAATCTAAAATGTCTAGAACTGGTCTAATATTATTATGAATTTATATGCCTTTCATGAAACCAGACTGTTATTAACAATTATTAAGTCTGTTTGCTGTTATTCTTTAAGTTTAAGAGATAAAATCATATAACTGCAATTAAGTAGAGTGATGGGGCGAAGGTTGTTTATTTGTTGAATGTCTTTGCCTGATTTAGGCATAAGACTAATCATTCCTTGCTTCATAGTCAAAGTTAGTTCATTATTCTGAACACATTGAGAAAGGTTTGAAACTGAGGCCATCAGGGCCTGGAGGTTTCCTTGAGGATAATTTATACAGCTTAATCAAGTTCGTCTCAATTTTGTGGTCTATCTAATTTCTGAAGAAGCCGCTTTCAGGGAGTTGCTTTTAAAACTATTAACATAACTAGAATTTATGGTATTTTTCAAATCTAAAAAAATAACTTTTTTCTATCCATTTTGCTTTAGATCTCCTTTGGCTTTTTGATTATATATAAATCATCAATTTTTGATTGTAAAGATTTATAACCATCATCCATTTTACTTTTATTACATAAATAATTTAACTCTCCCAGTAACTCTAACTCCAAATGTTTTCTAGCTTTACTAAAATGTTTGCAGAAATGTACAGAGAATTTGTCAATGCGTGATTCTATTTTCCTCAAGTGGAAAGATAAATAAATGCAACAATGATCTGTTAATCTCAACATTCGCAGCACCTTTAAGTCAATTTTGAAAAAAATTGTAAGTGGTTAACCAGTAAACAATTCTAGATTTGGAAGTCCCATTTGGTTTGAACCAGGAGAATTGTCTTAGATTAGGATTCCCAGCCCTCCAAACGTCCACTAAATTATTGTTCAGATAAAACGTGAGAGTCACTTGTGTGGAAGACAATCAAATCCCATTCATGACCATATTAAAGTCTCCTTCTATAATAACATTTTTAACTGGATATACAAAAATGTAAATTCAAACAAGAGTGCAGAAATTTCATAGTAACCATACACATTAAACAAAATAAACAGTACATCATCAATGTTTGGAACAACTGAAGCCCAGTTACCTTTTAACTCTGTCCTTGTCTTGTTTTCCAGACACAGCCTGATATTCCTCTCTTTCTAATACGAGTAACTGCCTTTACTCACACAACAACAAAATAGTAGACACCGCCATCTAGAGGAAATTCAGTAGCTTAGTTTCTATGCATTTCAAAATGTACAGTGGCCAGTAATCAAATATATATCTAGCAGAAAAACATTTGACAGAAATGAATGAAATTTGGCTGATGTAAATCTTCACAAACATGAACTGATATCACAGAGATAACAAAAGAAAAGTGAGAGAGTCTAAAACTCCATTCATTTTCTACATAGGGAAATAGATTTTTATTGATATTAGTGATAATGATAACGTATAAGCCTTATATAAAGACTGTCACGGTTCTGTCTCTGTTTCCAGTGTTATTAGTGTTCTAGTGGACAGAACCGTAGCACTGCTCTCTCTCCCATGTGTGTGTGTCTCATTAGTGTCTGCCCCGCCTCCTTGTTTCCTTTAATCATTCGCAGCTGTATCTCATCACTACCTTCCCTCATGTTCCCTATATATAGCCCTTGTGTTTGCAGTCTGGTGTGGTCTCGTTGTCAACCCATGTGTTTTCCTAGATGTGCTTTGTGCCCTGTTCCAGGTCTCGACCGTCTCGACCGTCTCGACCGTCTCGACCGTCTCGACCGTCTCGACCGTCTCGACCGTCTCGACCGTCTCGACCGTCTCGACCGTCTCGACCGTCTCGACCGTCTCGACCGTCTCGACCGTCGTCTTGTGTTTATTATCTGGTTTATGTTATGTTTTCCCCCTCGTGGGCATTTCTTTTGTATTATGTTCTTTTGTTAATAAATATTCTAATTTCCCTTGCACTTGAGTCCTCCCCATATCAGTTCGTGACAAAGACAGCCTTACTATGTGTACAAGGCTGATAATCAATAGTATAGTAGATATTAGAAAATTATCGTGTTTAACTGTATAATTCTTGCTGAAAAACTAGTTTTCTATACAGAAATCAGAATGCTCTGCAGAAATGTCCAATTTCCAATACACTTGTTTAATTATTTAATTAATTATTTGGTTATTTCTATTTGAATGAAATAATTTGAGTTCAATTTCAGAAAAAAATTCCCTTAGAACTTAATCATGAAAATGCTCACATGTTGGAAACTAAAAGGTTCTATCTATGAAGAGTATGACAATAATCCTTTGAGGCTCTATATAGAACCTCTATTTAGAACCTATTGTTCTCTTTGAAGTGAGAAACTACAGTCGTATTCACCTTATTCACATTAATGTTAGTCACTTCTCGTAGCATGTATCTCTTATCTTTTGTCCCATCATGAATCTCTTTTCTTAAATAATCCATAGTCATACATAGAGACTCCTCTTATCCAGACAAATAAAGTCTGCACTTCTGCTCTAGTTTCTGAACGACTCTGCCTGCTCTCGGAATGAATTATTGTGGAACTGCTAACATTATTGGTTTCTGTATACTTGCTAAAAGCATCTACAGTTAATGTTAACTGTCTGTTCTCTCTTCCTCTTTCATCTACCCATTAAAACACTCCATATTTCATTCATCCTCTCTGCTTCATCAGATATTGCAGAGCTCAGCTATCCTCTCTGTTTGTGTGTGTGTGTGAGATAGAGAGAGAGAGAGAGAGAGAGAGAATGAGCACGAGCATGAGCATGAGCATGAGCATGAGCATGAAAATGAGCATGAGCAAGAGTGAACAGGAATATGGCTGGACGGGCCTCATAAATTGTCTCTGTCCAATTAGAGGCGAGAGCATACATTATTGTGCTGCAGCTGAGCCAATCAGGAGACAGTGCTGGTAAGTGCAGCAGTAAAATATTGAAGGGCTGAGTGAGCAGAGGAAATATCCTGCCTGTATGTTCTCCTCTGCTTCTGCATCAACTGATATTCAACTCTGAGTCAGTTTAGTGTGAATAACGCTGGACGTCTGAAGCCACTGTGTATTCTTTAAAGGCACCTCAAGAGAGGATATTTTAGACAATATAGTGCTTTTCTGAGGCTTTTGGCTTGACATCCCATTAAATCTCTCTTTGGGACAGTCGGCACGTATGGTAAGTGGCCATTTTAAAATACGATGTCTGTATAAAAATTCAGTTGTTTACTTGTTATTTTGTCTATTTTGCCATTTTACAAAATACTCAGAAATCATTTCATTTTAAGGCATGTTGCCAAATCTGTATAGTTGATTCGTTATTGGGACAGGCCCGTTTGGACTATTGTATAATAGCGTTAGCACATAGAATACGCACCTACATTAATATTTTACTAAAGCCAAACAATGATTTTGTAATTCATTTAATGGATAACTACCAGGTTTACTACAACTCTCTGTTTAGTTTTGACTGTATTACTGACAATAGTGTTTAAATGATCTAGGTGATATAATTCTCTTTTATGTTAGGGTGGAGGAATAATTATTTTCTTTGTGCCAACATATATTCAGTTACAAGATGCCCTTATTTTTAAAACAATGAGAAATAAAATGTAGTACAGAGTGTTAGAAACAACAATAGTTAAGAAAACACTATCAACAGATCATCAGCAAAAGTTATCAGATAGTAATAGTTTAATTGGTCACTCTTTATATTAGTTATCTTATTAACAATTTAAATGAATGATTTGATACAGTGCACTTATATTGCACTTATAATACAAATACCTGTGTGTACTGTAATTACATCTGTAATTAATTTCAATATTTACATCTATATATACATTTGACCCTTTCCCTTACACCTTAAGCCTTAAACCGATCTTTACCACCAAACCTGCCACTAACCTACCCATATCCCACCTCAACAACAGCAACACAACACCAGCTGCATTGTACTTATTTTTTAATGAGTATATATTAGTTACATATTAATATAAAGAGTAAACGTTTATTTTTTTATTGATATGATACAGTAACTATGTTTTGTTTTTAAAGAATGCCTTTTAACACGCTTATATGCTTTCCAGCCAGGAGAGGGCACCATGTCTATCTGTAAATCAGGGGAGTCAAACTCAGCTCCACAGACCACTGTCCTGCAGAGTTTTGCTCCAACCCGAATTAAACCCACCTGAAGCAGCCAATCAAGGTCTTCAGGATTACTAGAAACTTCCAGGCAGGTGTTTTGGAGCTGGTTTGAACTAAACTCAGCAGAACAGTATCTCTAGCAACTGAGTTTGACATGCTATAAATGAAAGAAAACCAAACAATGAGAAATGAGATATTGGAAACCACTTTAAGGTATTGTTTAATCTTTCAGATGCAAACTGATCTGAAACAGTTTGCTCTCCTTAATTACCCTGTGAAATCAAGTTTTGCTTTTTCTTTTCATGTGCCACCTCCAAAAATGTACCTACACGTACAAATTCGTTTCCAGCTGAAGATATTACTAGGTGCAATAAAACACCCAAATCTGTTCTTCCTTTTCACACAGTTATGACTAGAGGATCAGATTATTGATTCACTTTTTTTGTGCAGTTCCATGCATAAGACAATGCTATGATCTCAAAACATCTTTACCATAGTACATGATTTGTACAGTACTACATTTTGATGTAGTACACTCTTCTGTGCCTCAGCCAGTAGAGCATTGGTGTTTACAATGCCACGGTCATGGGTTCGATTCCCAGGGAAAGCAAGAGCTGATTAGAATGTCAATGTGTTTCTTGAATGCAAAGTCATTTTGGATAAAAGCGTCTGCCAAATGTATACATGTAAATGATGTTTGCATCACAGGATCAGATTCAGCTCCATATGCGTGGGCTTTTCAGATGTAGTAAACTTGCTCAGTAGCTCACCTGATACAGCACTGAAATTACGATGTGGATTGTGAAACACAAGTCACGATAAAAGAAGACTTGCAACACAAGCTAAATGGCTTCAGAAAATGCGTTTTATTATTCATTACATTACATTAACATTACATTTTCATCTCACATTTGCTTTTGTTAACAGTATCGGTTAGATTTAGGGTGTTACAGTATTTGACCTACTGCGATACATAAAACAACCAACAAGCATAAAATGTTGCCAGATTCACATTCGTCTGTTTTAGATGAACCTGAATGTGCTTTTAATGCCACTCGCTGGAAATTTCACTGTGAAAGTCTCAAAACATTCAAGAAGCAATATAATACAGGTTTGCCAAAATGTCGCCATAGGAATGCTTTTGCCAACATATATGTCCCATTTATTTACAAAATGATCTTTTAGTAGTTATATGCAAATAAAACATACACTCCTGGCAATGTCCAAATGTTTGTCCAGTAAGTCTTTTTAGAATCAGAATGCCCCTCCCTCTTAATTATAAGTACTTATGTACTTATATAAGTACTGACAAGCAATAGCAAGCAGCAAATCATGTTATGCTTTCCAAAGCTAGCTAATGTTTCTTCGTTTCCTCTAGCATGTGACCCAGAAAGATGATCTTCTAAAGGGCTACTGGCATGTCCTTTGAAATGTCCTGCCCTAACTTTCAATAGGAAACACATCAATACTGCAAATAACACTGCCTTTTAATAATACAAATGAGGTAATGGAAGCCAACAAGTTTGGTCTCATTACAGATTTTAATTAAAACTGAGGTAAATTTGCCCCAACAATCCCTGTGCAATGGGCAATCGATTCATTACGAAACAAGTACGACTGGTCTTCCTGCTGGGCTTGTTGACAAGCTGATTAATCTTGCTACAGCAAAGGTTGACTGTGCAAGTTACTACATTAGGCAAAGTGTGAAGGCCTGTGTGTTGTAGTGTGTGTGTGTATTTTCTTTTCGTAGCGTGTTTATATCAGGATGAGAGTGTGGTGTTGTGTAAGCAGTGTAAAGGAGAGAAAAGTGTGAGACTATGTAGGGCAGAAGAAAGAGGGAGGAGCATGTGTTGGAGAAAGAGAGAATGGTACAGGAACATAAAAGACAGAGGGGCACTGTGGGTGAGTATGAGCGAGAGAGGAGATGATGGAGTGGGTGTGCTGAAAGCTTCAAGCACTGCGGTATGTTGCAGCGCCCAGCCCCCATTGACAGTGCAGCATACACACTCCAAACATTACTCTTATTCTTATGTGTATTGTACTTATGCGTTCTGATATTCATAAAGAGTTTGACCACACCCATGCGGTGCATCAAGAATACTATTCCTGTCCTCTGAGTACATCACTCAATATAATGCAGTGCCCAGCCACACATAGTGACGTCCCCTGTCAAAATTTCCTATGTCTCTAAATGAATGTCAAATGCCTTCATATTCTTTAATTGTGTTGAAGTGTTTTTAAATCATTCATGTTTGACAGCATGGCACTAGTAATGCTAATTTCTTGGCTTCTGAATTAGATTACTAATAAGTAACATACATTACATAATCAGATTACATTTTTGTTGTAGCTGCCATTTGAAAACTGCTTACAAGCTAATAACACAAATACATTTATTTACATCCAAAAAAGTTACTACAGATGACGTATTTTAAGAACAGCAGTCACAGTAATAGTATGAATTGTATCAGTGATATAGTTAGTGAAATATATAAGATGAAATATAGTTAGTGATCCATGATGTCCAATTTAGTGGACAGATTATTAATAATAGCTTCCTTCCAAACTAAAATATATGCTCTTAGATATTGCTTGATGCTTGAAAATTTACTTTATTTTTATTTTATTTTTAACCTGCATGAGTCAGAATTGATGGATTGCTATTCTGTAGCAACTTGGGATTTCTGATTGGCCATTGGGAAATCTTGGTTTGGAGAAAAAACATATTGGTAAGCCACTTGGTGGCGGTGTCCACTGTACAGGATGATGTGCAACTATAAAATCAAAACCTATCCAAATGCCCCAAAAAATTTTTTTGAATAGCTTTCCATGGTAGTGACCATTATGAATGAAAGGGTTAAAATGCCATTCTTAGGTGTCTGGAGAGTGTCCACCCCCGAGGCAACAACCATGGCCCGTCCGGTCTCCTCCCTCCACCTCAACAGCACCCTTTGCTCGTGAGCCTGCACCAGCACTCAACATTCAGCAGTCTGCACCAGCGCCCTTTGTTCATAAGTCTGCAACAACATCTGCTATTCTTCATCCTACGCCAGCGCCCGCTACTCATCAGTCCGCACCAGCACCCTCTGCTCTCCAGCCTGCACCAGCACCCAATACCTGCCAGCCTGCACCAGAGACTACTCAGTCTCAACTGACTCACAACTCTTCTGCCCCTTTCCTCACCATGTAAACTAACTTGGTGCCCACCAGAGGTACCATGATGGCCACTGTGCTGTTATGTGTGAGGGCTGCACACATAATGGAAAAAAGACTGCAGCCTTCTGTCAAACCCAAGCCTTCTCCTATGCGCTTCCCTGTACCAAAGCCTTCTCCCATGCGCTCTAACCTTATCCAAGCCTTCTTCTATACCCAAGTACACTCTCCTGTAACTGAGCCTCCTCCCGTCCTCTTTCCTATGCCCGGGCCTTTTCCAGTGCCAGAGACAATGGAAAAGGAGCCTCCAAGGAAAGCTGAATTTCCGGTGCTGCCCTGGACTCCCTGGAAGGCAGCGCAACCCTGGCTCCCTTTACTTCCGGTGCCACCATGGAAGGCAGTTGCCACCCTTGCTCCCCGAGCACCCGGCTTCACCCTGGAGACCTCCCTGACTGATCCGTGTTCCCTGGGATCCTGGGTGCCCATCTCCCCACTCTTATTTAGTGTACTGTTTTCCTTTCTCTGGTGCTCCTCCTTTTCCCTGTTGTTTGTTTATGTTTTGCGATTAAAGATTCTACAGTATATTCCTCATGCATCCTTGCCTTCATCATCCTCCTCCTACACGCCTAACCAATATCATATAAATTAATAAAAAAATTCATCCATAAGTCACAGTTAAAGTCACAGTTAAAATACTTACTGGAAATATTATCATGTCAATATGAGAACTCCAGTAAACAATTGGAAAACTGCCAATCTTTGAAACATTGCAGACATTTTTTTTTATTCACAAACAACTATATATGAAAGGTAAAGTTTTTTAATATTTAGTTGTGTTTTTGTTCATGTATCTTGCTTTCATGTTTACACTTTCAGTTTAGTCTTCATTGTGCCCTAGTTAGTCTCCTTGGTTACTGATTACACTCACATTGGTTTATCATGTGTATATCTCCCTGTTTCGTTCAGCTCCCTTGTCTGCTTGCATCTTCTAGTTCTAGTGTTTATTAAAGTTTACTGAGCTTATTCTTATCCTAACCACTAAGTACATGATGACAAACATACCGTAGTTAATAAAGAAGACTGCTGTTTCCAAAATGGCTGGATGTTGGAGAAATATGTGGAGGGCTGTTTGGATTTGTACAAACAGGTGCTCTGAATGATGACATGCTCAAACATCACTTGTGGAGTAGGACGGATCCACGGTCAGATGGTTCTGTTAGGGGAGGATCTCCGTGCTTTCGCAGAATTTCGCAGAACTACACATTATGGGTGTGTTGATACTCCCTCACGGTGGGAGTCATTGAAGACAAAGGCATCTCCAGTAACCATCTCTCTGCCCACTCCTGATAAGACTCATTATTCCAGAGTGTCCGGGGACGCAATTTAGATCTTCTGCCGTGTGCTACCTCCCACCATGGAGCCAAAGCCAGCCAACTCTTTCATACTAGAGTCCATGATGTGGAATCAGTCCACTTAAGAGTCAGATGAAGACTCTGGCTCATTGATTTATGAATGGAACCAGCTCCCACCCTTGTTCCCACCGCTGAAAACTTCGGTTCCCTTTCTTCTGCTCCTGGTCCTTCGGTTAGTTCATGCCATGGCCGTTAGCCTCCCAAGCCCCCATCTGCTCTTCTATATTGTACTGTTGTTAAGGGTGCCCTGTGGGACGAAGGTGTACTGTCAGGGTTTTGATTTGTTCACATATTCTGATTCCATGTGTACCCTTTCAGTTTAGTCTTCACCGTCCCAAGTATTTCATCTTGTTACTGATTATGATCACCTGTGTTCCCTCGTCCCCTTAAGCCTTGCTAAGCCTGTGTATATTCTCTGCTCAGCCCCTTGTCTGTTTGCATCTATATGCAGTGTGGTGATTACTAGAGTTTGTTATTCCTTACGTCATGTATCTTAATAAAACCACTATGAAACGGTAATATCTGGGGGGAAAAAGCATAATGAGGGCAGTTTAAGTGCTCCTGTGTCTTCTCCAATATATATAATTTTATATGCTCATTATCTTATTTCCCATAATATTTTTGCCATTCAAGTCATGTGAAGAAACTACATAATCAAACTTAACACTACAACATCTTGGAATAATAACGTTATTTAAAGTAAGATTTATTGATGTACTGCTGCTGTGAATAGCCAAAATGAGACTGTCTGAGCCCACAAGGGTTAAATGCTCTCATCCAGGCATTAGCAGGGAAGTATGCAATAGTTTCCCTTCATGATGCTTCCTGCATGTCAGTGCTTAAAGCTATGTGTGTGTGTGTGTGTGTTTTCAGACGAGCTTGAATTGAACCCTTATTTCTTGTCGTGGTGCTGTAAGAAGAGCGGAGAATTAAGGGAGGGAGTGAGAGAGAGAGGGGAAGAATTTAATCAAATTTAGACCTCCAAGAATAGAGGCGGTAAGAATAGAGAAGAGAAAGAGAGAAAGAGGAGGAGGAAGAGAGAGAGGAACAGGGAGTTGTGGCAGGACAAACTGCAGGCACCACTGAAAATGCTGCAGTGAGCTGCATAATTAATCCAAAGGGAAGGCAGAGAGGAGGAGTCGGGGCGGAGCTTAGAGCAGGCATGATTGAGCGTTACCATGCTCCTCTCATGCTTCACTATTGCTGTATTGCCTTTGTACTTTAGGCTAATCATGTTGTGTTCATCTCTGGTATTGGGAGGATGTTACAGGCAGAGGAGGACATCACGGCTCTTCTGCCATCAACTCATATTTAAGCGATGACAGTATTCTGTCCTCTGTACACACTGTCCTCCGTATGGGGGATGCATCTCATGTTGTGAATCTCAAATCAGATTCTCCCAATCATGCTGAATAGATGTATTCATTTTGCCAGAAAAAAAATGGCTGTTTTTCAGTAAAGGAGTGAGTGAACACAGTGCCTTTAGAGAGAATCTTAAAAGCAGTTATCCATTACTGTGAAAATGGAAAAAAGAAAGAAAGAAAGATATGTTATAGCTTGAACCAGCTAAAAGATCACTGAAAGGGCTAACAAGCTTTTCAAGGTCAGGGCTGTCTTTTTTTCTTATAATTCCAGCTTTGAAATCTCAAATGAACCTGCAATAGAGCGCAGTAACAGGGCTCGCTGACATTTGTACATGCAGAGGGATGTGACTGAATTCATTCACTTTTTTAAATAAATAAATGTTAAAATGTGGTATGCTAATATAAGTAGAAAGGGTTGTTCCGCCTGCACAGTGCTACTGAAATAAAAAAGGGAAAGATTGTACCTTGTAGTACAAATTATATAAGAATATTTCTTAAGACAATTTGCTAACAATTTATTTTACTGTGTCCTTATTACACGTTACATGTACTTACTATAATAATAACATTTATTTAGCTATTGCTACATCAATGTTCTTTGCGTACTTTAAGTGTTTATACACTGCACTGCTTTCAGTGTGGTTTAGCATGATCATCTCTAAGTTTTACACTTATTACTCTTATACTAGCAAATGTTATAGAGTAGTAGAGTAGCGACAATTAATTCCCTTGCATAGCCAGCAAAAAAGAAGCTGTAACTTGAGCATCACTACTCAGAAATTTGTATACCTTATGTGTGCCGTAGCACCTTATTTATTTAAGCATTGTTTCCCTCATTTATAAGTACAGTCTTCATTTCATATGACAAAACACAATTTATTTCTTAATGTGTAAAACTTTGTAAATTACCTCCAAACCACTGAATGCATTGTAAACTATTAATTTGTTAGACGTTATTGTTTTTTATTAAAAAAATAATAATTCTGTGGAGAACGGGGTTGAACCAGACTTCAAAAAGCAGTGGCAACATGAGACCCACAGTGCATTGCATCTGAAAACGAGGCTTCAACAGCTTGAAGTATTTGATCAGTACAAGTTTCAGTTGGTTTTTGAAAGGTGTTTGGTGCAAAATTGCTTCTTGCATAGAAATTTCCGCCTGACTTTCATGTTGTGTACTGTAATCGCAGAAACATTAATGCAAATTTGTACATGGACGTGTGAAATTGAGGAGGGGGAGTAGCTTTTTAACTTTCAATTTGTATTTCTGTAGTGTTAACAATCACACAGGAATGTCTCTCACAAACCTAGTAGTGTCAATAATAGTAAATAGATTCATAGTAGCCTCCCAGTGACAGACCTTCATATACTGCATTTTAAAAATGATTTAGGTTTAGATATTGCCACAGAAGTGCATTAAAGTCAAAGCTTGGAGTTTCTGTGCTGTAGTAAATTTGCTCCACGTTCACCATCTGCCAGAGAGTGGATGAGTGAGGCAAGAGAGCGCAGAGGAATCATTGATCAAAGCTGCTGTTTACTTCTAGTGTAGAGCAAGAGCAAATCTACAAAAGAGTGAGAGAGAGAGAGAGAGAGACAGACAGACTGGCCTCCCAAGACAAGAATGCCAAATGAGGCCACAGAGAAGTCCTGCACTTTCAACACTATAAACACTTCAACACTGCACTGAAAACAACACCTATATGTTAAGGATGTCAACCACAATATATGATACAGACCACAATATCGAGGAAATCTGGGAATGGGGTCATTTGACTTCAGCCAATAAGCAATCAACTCCAAATGCCCTAGTAATTCCCTTAGCAACTGGATAGCAACACCCTGGAAACACATTGCATTGCACTTGGCATTGTGCTGGTGAATTATAAACAGGCAAATAGAAAATGTACACAAAAAAAGAATAATTAAATGTTTACAGAACCATTAAAATAACGCCCAACTGCAAAAGCATTGATACGACAAATTGAAAATGGAAAGACACCACATTGTTTGGCGTCATTTGCATCTTATATAACTAATAGAGCGAGAAAGTGGTCTTTCAGCGGAGAAAAAATAAATTGAGAAGTTATTGGAAAAATAATTTCCCTTTAAGGGCTGTTTTTGCATTGGCATCAGCTACATTATCTCATAAGTCAAATTAAATAGAAATTCTGCAGCAGTGAAGTGTACGATTCTTTTAGGGAGCACAACATAAATAAATGTCACAGAAATCACTGTTGGCTCCAGTTAACGCTCAGATAAACATAAACATGAGGATGTTATAGAATATATTAAGCCTCCCTACAAGCATTTAACTATAAATTACAGTCTTACATGTGGATTGTCACAAACTACTAGTCTAACAGGAAAATCAGCTGACAATTCACACACTTAATACAAGTAGCACTAACCAATGTAAGTCATTTGTGTATCCACACATTTGAGGCTCTATCCACATTCTCCCTGAAGGGATGGAGTCATTTATGGACTTTAAAGCTCACAGCAGTTCACCTCAGGAGGCTGATACCTCAACAATTACCACATGGCTGCTAAAAGAGAATCGATTAGCCCTGTCCTCTCCTTTCCTGGTCTTGACTGATTGTTGATTCAAGTTCAAGATTAAAGAGCCATGTGTAATTTGGTGATAAACATTCACACCTCGGAAATGGATGGGTATGTGTGTGTGTGTGGGGGGGGGGGGGGGATTCTTCACCTGTATACTGTACTGTGAAAATGTGCAGTTGTTACTTTAAAGTCGACAAGTTAAATGGCCTCTCATACAAGAACGAACATAGGACAGGAAATGTGCAATTGATTGGATGGTTGGGATTGGACCTCATGTTAGTGACAGGTTGCCCCGCTCTCAGGACAATAAACATGTCATGAGAGAAGAGAAGAGATGACACTGCAAGAGGATGGAGAAGAAATTTTAATTAAAGATTATGATGGGATGGGATTTTTTGTAACTTGTAACTGGGATTTTTTCATTTGTAATTGAGGCAAGGCAAGGACGAGGAAGCGTGATCCAACAGAACTTTAATAGTAGCAAGGAGATCACAACAGAAGCGTGCACGTGACAAGTGAACACAAACTCAAACAAGAATCAACAACAGGGGAGGGAACAGTGATGACTATATACATGATCAGTGATTGACAAACAACAAACAGCTGGGATGATAATTGTCCATGGAAGCAAGCAGGTGACAGAAAGGAACATGTGACCACAAGGCAAACTAAGAGTCCCGGGTGAGTAGTGCTGTGACATCAGGCCCCCTCCCGAAAAGGCACAACCTCGCGCCGTGAATATGAGAAGCAGGCCAGACGGTAGTAGAAGGAGGTTCTGGAGATGGACTAACACCAGGAGGAGATGACCGGATGGTGAAGGCAGGACGAAGATCCGATGGTCACAGAGGTGGATGGAAAATGGCGCCGCGGATGGCTGCCTCGGTGTTGAGCTCTTCAGTGATTGCACTGGAAGCTTCAGCACCAAGTCAAATTCCTTGTGTGTGCAAGCAAACTTGGCAAAAAAGCTCTTTCTGATTCTGATTCTGATTCTGTCAAGGCGGATGACCCAAAGCTCACTGACAGCTCATGGGGGAGTTCACAGCCGAAGGAACCAGGATGTAGAGATGGCCAGATACATCCTGGCAACAACCGACGGGGATGGCCCTGATGGATCCCAGGACCCAGGTGGAGAGCCGGTGGACCCGAGCGGCATCGCTGGCCTAGGAGACCAAGGCGACGGCGTGGCGACGACCTCCCGAGGTAGAGCCAGTGTGCTCAAGGACTGGGGTGGAGCCGGTGTGATGGAGGACCGAGATGACAACGCAGGGAAGGAGGAGCCCGCTGCAGCTGAAAGGGTGGAGGGATGGCGCGTAGCGGACGTCCCGCAAGTCCGCAGCGAAGGTGGAGCGACAACAGACCAAGGAGGAGCCACTGGGACGAGAGAACCCAGTTGAGCCACCAGGTCGAGAGTCATGGTGGAGCCGAGGGCGGGAGGAGCCGACAGGTCGATGGGATGAGCAAGGTGGAGCGATGGGGTCCGAGGCCGGAGGCGGATCCCAATGGCTCCCCAACTGCCGATGAGGATGGAGGTGGCAGGACCTGCGATGTCACCTCCCGGAAACGTTTTTAGAAAGTCTTTCTTGGGTGACTAACCCGGTCGGTTCTTCTGTCATGGAATGGCAAGGCAAGGACGAGGAAGCCTGATCCAACGGAACTTTAATAGTAGCAAAGAGATCATAACAGTACCGCAAACGTAACAAGTGAACACAAACTCAAACAAGAACCGACAACAGGGGAGGGAACAGAAATGACAATATACATGATCAGTGATTGGCAAACAACAAACAGCTTGTTTGATAAGTGTCTATGGAAACATGCAGGTGACAGAAAGGAACATGTGACCACAAGGCAAACTAAGAGTTCCAGGTGAGTAGTGCTGTGACAGTAATACACATTCCAAAATTCTATAAAATTTTTAAATCGTTTAAACCTAATTTTCAAACAGATCTGAAAATGCAGGTAAATTCAGACCATTTGAATATGTACTGTTGAAATCATACTAAATCATTACAGTATAACATCTTTTAAAGTTAAGGGATATTCAATCTGTCCAATTAGCAAACATAATATATTCTGAATCAGTTTCTCCTGTGTTGGTGCAAAATAAAGTGAAAGAGGTGAACTGGAGAGCCAACAGCATGAAAACACCAAAAAGGGAATGATTTTGCAGGTGGTGACCATAAACTATTGTTCTCTCCTTATTCTTCCGGACAGATTTGTCGTTAGTTTTGTGTTTTGTTAGGGTTCTTGTCACTGTCTGTATGAGGCATTACCTGCAACCCAATCAGGATGCAAAGGTAGTCCTGCTCCTACAAGATTACACATCCATATGTGCCGTTGCAAGGAGGTTTGGTTTGTTACAGCTGTTAGGTACCAGGATGAAATAGTCGGCTATCTGGGTCTTAGGGGTTAGAGATGGGCTCTGCCTCATCTCTGCCCTCATCTACTAAATCCAGCACTTTCTTTTCCCTGCTTTGGAAGCATGCTCGTCGGTTACTTCCCCTTAGGGGGAGGTGCCAGTTCTGCGATTATAATAATAACAATTGTTATACCCAATATTGGGTTCTTTGATCACCCCACGGTAGCTGAGCATATTGTAGTTTTGACCGTTTATCTATCCTAGGGAGCTCTGCCTGGGACAGTCTGATCATGAGCCAAAATGTATTTGAACCAAAATCCTTTCGGAGCAAACGTCTTGTGGACAGATTAGACCAAGATAGACCTACCTTTTTGGTAGAGAACATCATTCTACTGTTTACCGAAAACATGGAGGCCTTCAAAGAAAATAACACAGTACCTACGGTGTAATATGGTGGAGGTTCAAATATGTTTTGGGGTTGTTTTGCTGCCTCTGGCACTTGGTGCTTTGACTGTGTGTAAGACATCATGAAATCTGAGGATTACCAAAGGATTTTGGGTCACAATGTAGGGCCTAGTTTCAGAAAGCTGGGTGTACATCCGAGATCATGGGTCTTCCAGCAGGACAATGACCCAAAACATACTTCAAAAGTCACCAGGAAATGGATGGCAACAAAGCGCTGGAGAGTTCTGAAGTGGCCATCAATGAGTCCATTGAACACCTGTGGAGAAATCTTAAAATTGCTGTTGGGAAAAGGCGCCCTTCCAATATGAGAGACCTGGAGCAGTTTGCAAAGGAAGAGTGGTGCAAAATTCCAGGTAAGAGGTGTTAGAAGCTTATTGATGGTAATAGGAAGCGATTGATTTGTTATTTTTCAAATTCTCTACAGTTGCTTAAATCAAACAAAGTATGCCATAATATCTGCATTGTAAATAATGTAGGCCACCCAGTAGAAATGAATCCAAGTGACTGGCAGAACAACTGTAAAAATAACTTATTGCATAGTCAAAATATCATACTCTAATGTGTTTACACATATTTATATGTTTATTTATGTATATAAAAATATAATTGACACATGCCAACAAAATTAAAGACCAAAAGGATAAACAATACAGTTTATTTTCAAGGGAATTTCTATGCAGCTTCATCTGCTGACAGTATGGTTATGCGCCCTGGAACAAAGTGAAGAGACACAAGCCAGTGAGCCCCAAGACTGTAGCCCTGTATTTGCTGTAGCATCTAAATTTTGACAGAGCTGGTTCCAATCTACTTTCTCATCGGCTTCATTGTACTTGTGCTAGAAGCAGAAGCCAACTCATTTGATGCTTATGCAGAAAACAAGGACTCATTGCTTACCTATGAATCTGATCGAATAAACATAGTGCCAGCAGCTGACAAGAAATGAAGAACAGAATGGAGAGAAAAAAAACTTTGGGAGAAACCAGGCTCAGTCGGAGGACAAGTTCTCCTCTGGCCAACAAGCAAACAGTGCATGATTGTGATATAGACAACATTTCAGTTCAGAAGCCAGATTGAGATTGGGACTCTCAAAATATTTATTCCAGTTCTGTCTGATTCATGGAGGCCTTCACAGGGGAGGGTCTAGTAGAGTCACAGTGTCTGCAGACACTTCAGTGCTACGGCTACTACATGGATACGGCCCAGGGGTCTCATTACGCATGGGTCACAGTTTGCGTACTGGTACGCAAATATTCCCGTAAAGTTTGTTTTTATAGATCTCAACCTTTGCGTGGGAACTGGCATACATACCTTTCCAGCCCGGTTTTGTGCGTACGCACGCTTTATAAATGAGACCCCAGATCCGGCTGACCATGATAACCTTGGGATAAACAGAGACTAATATATATATACGTAGATTCCATTCTTCTTAAGATGTAAAGAGTACGTCAGTGTTATGGGAAGTGTTCCTGGTTCCAGCTGACCTAAATTATGACCTAAACTATACCTCTGGAATCATCTCTTTCAGTAGCTTTGCTGATATTGGGTCTGGCATACATGTTATTGATTTTGATGATTTTACGAGTTTAGACAATTCTTCCTCCACAATAGCAATGAAAGAGTGGAATTTTTCCTTAGGGACACTACAATTTACTGTATTTTGTGATACTGTAGGAGACTATTGCATGCTTATAATTTTCTTTATAATATTATGAATCTTGCAAGTAAAGAAGTTCATTAAGTCATTACTGCTGTGCTGCATCTGTTTTGAAGCATCTGGGGTTGAAGCCATATTTCTCGTAAATTTAGTCACTGTATCAAATAAAAACCTAGGGTTGTATTTGTTTTCTTCTATGAGACCTTTCTGAATGCAGTTGAGCGGTCTTTCCATGAAATGCGGAAAACCTTTAGCTTTGTTTTCTTCCAGCTGCACTCCATTTTTCTGGCTTCTCTCTTTAGGGCCCAAGTGTGCTCGGTGTAACACGATGTTGGACTATTTTCTTTAATCTTCTTTAAGTACAAAGGAGCAACTGTGTCTAAAGTGCTGAAAAAGAGAGAGTTAATAGTTTCTGTTGCAACATCAAGTGCCTCTAGGCTATCTGGGATGTTGAGTAGATGAAACTGATCAGGGAGACTATTTATAAAGTTATCTTTAGTTTTAGAAGTGATAGTTCTACTATATTTGTAACAGGGAGTTACTTTTGCAGCTTTGGCTAAGGGTAATCTACACGCAACTAAGTAATGATCTGAGATGTCATCGCTTTGCTGCAGAATTTGAACAGCATCAATATTGATTATATGCGGCAATATTAGATCCGAGGTATGATTATGACAATGACCCACATTGACTAACTCCAGTTGACTTTGAAATGTCTCTAAATGTCAATCCCAATGCATTTTTATTTTATTTTCATTATCTACGTGGATATCAAAATCCTCAACAATTATGACTTTATTTGCAGTCTTTACTAATTCTGACAGAAAATCAGAAAATTCTTTGATAAAGTCTGTATGGTGCCCTGGTGGCATGTATACAATAGTTTAATGGGAATTATTACTTACACTAGCTGGTTTCACATAAAGCACCATCACTTAAAAATAATTATATTTCAAACTAGACCTTTGAGTAATACTGAAGGTGTAAATTACAGCAATGCCTCCTCCTTTACATTTCAGATGAGGCTCATGTTTATAACAGTAATCTTGAGGGGTGGACTCTTTTAAAGTAATGGAATCTGGTTTTAGCCAGGTTTCTGTGAAACACAGCACATCTAGTTTATGATCTGTAATCATATCACTTACAATAATATCTATGTTATTCTGCGGGCACCACTTAGACATCCAGTCATTGAGTGAGGACAGTCTGCTAAGTATCTCATTACTCCTGCAAATAGGAAGGGGGCAAGAGCAATTTACAGTGCCTGACATCATACTTGTGTGTTCACACACCTTTTTAATATTAATTTTAGTGATCTCCAACTGGTCAAGTCGAACCATCATTTGTGCCAACATGAATACAAATCTTAGAGTTTGCTTTGAAATCAGGCGCTCTGGCTCCCAACAAATATGTTACTATGGTGACTGAGTCTCTATTTTCACGTTTTGTGTAATAGAATCGCCAACGACTAGGGCACTTTCAACAGGTCTCTCAGTGGGTGTGTCACTTAGTGCTGAGAACCTGTTTTATGTTCTAATCAGTACGGAACACTTTTGACCCACGACTATGCTGTTTCACTCAGTTGCCCTGCTACACGGGCTCTACAACTGCAACCGAACAATGTACAGAGTTTGCTAAGATAGTCGCACCCAAAGCAGTATCTAAATTCCTTGCATTCTTACTATCCTCAGTTTGGATGCATGTCTCTAATTCTGAAATCTTCTCTGTCAGACTGATTATGTCCCTACATGTATCACATGTTAAACCCTCACTGCTGACAGAGAAAGCTATGCTATACATGTAGCAGATAGTGGAAGTTACAGGAGAAGACTCACCACAGTTGTTGATGGCCTCGTAAAAAAAGGCACAAGTGAGATAGAGAGAGAGAGAGAGAAGGCTGTATGCACGGAAACTCTTGGAATAATAAATAATAAATAAGGAATTTAGGAATAATAAATTTTTTGGTGCAC
Organism: Rhodeus uyekii; assembly: GCA_037043235.1. Lineage (NCBI taxonomy): Eukaryota > Metazoa > Chordata > Actinopteri > Cypriniformes > Acheilognathidae > Rhodeus > Rhodeus uyekii. The sequence goes on along the minus strand of JAWRVZ010000071.1, from coordinate 2,245,216 downwards.
ATGTAAGTGTTGTCATATTTAGAGCCAATAATTCAAACAACTGCTGTAATCTTCTCATGTTTCTGCAGTGAAAAAAAAGGAAATCATAAGCAACATTTTTAACAGCGTTCAGCGCTAGATGCAGAGCAATACAACTGAACACAGCTACACAGTGTATTCATATTTTGCTCACTGACATAAGATGAAGACTCCTGTCATAGTCTGATTAAAGCGGTTTAATTTTTCACATAGCAGGTTATTTAATACTGGCAGTCCGGAAGATTCTAAATCTGGGCATTTTCGAAAAAAAACTAAATATCACTGACTGTACCTTAAACATAAGTAAAATAGTCCATTTTCTTTTGTAAATAATTAAAATATATTTTTGGATCCTGCTGTAAATTCAAAAACCTGAAGGGCTAAAGGTTAATACTCATTGCCAGTTAGTCATACTGCATTACTCTCACTGTTTGCCTCTGGGAACGATTATAACAATTTGCATTTAAGGATGAAAAGACAAAGCCTGTGCTTATGCACAAGATGAAAACTAAATCTAATTTAATGGTGTTAAGTGTCACAGTAAACTTACAGACAGGTAAATAAGACAAGGAAACATAACTGCATTCCAACAAAAACGATCTCAGTGCTTTTTGACCATAGAAGGAAAATCTATGATCAAAATGTCATCAAAATATCTTTACAAAAGAAAGAAATGAAGGATGACATGTGGGTGAATAAAATCATGACAGAATTTTCATTTGTGGGTGAATTATTCCTCTAAGGCAACTTTTGGGTGCAGTTTTTAGGCCAAACAAACAAGACAAGAGTTATTTGGTTAAAATTTTATTTCGAAATTTCGGATAATATAAATATTCTCTCTCTCTGTCTCTCTAACAATAATCAAACTCAGTATTTTTTTGTGTGTAAACTACATACATATCTTAATGAAAATAATCATAATTTGGTGTCTATACCATTCTATGATGATAATCTGGATATGGTATTATTCTTATGTCCAGTATAAGAAGTGTTTGTGTGTGTATGTGTAATTTCAAACAGCGTGTCACAGCACAGGAGTATTTTCAGGACATTCATATTGAGTCACAGTGAGATGTAATTAATCAGCAACTGAGTGAACATTATTTTCAGGCGTAACCGTTTGGAGCTGTAAAGGGAGCTGGTGATGGATGACTTTGGTTCTCCACACAAGCAGCATTGTCCAAGAGAACAGCTGGGGGAGAGCCAGTCACTGTCCAATAGATTTATCACCACACTCTTTAGGAAAAGAGAACTTTTCTTCATAGAAACAGATAATCAAATCCAAAAGAGAAGAAAAGTGAACCATAGAGTTATGAATCTGGAACATTTCAGGCCTAGGCTCAGATATCTCAGCACCCCAATAAACCCCCCATGGACTGTTCACAGACTGTCTGATGCAAATTGCACTCAAAAATAGTAAGACAAAAAAAACACACAAAAAAAAACGCACTCAAATCTGAATGGCCGGCCTCACGCAATTTAAGGGCGTCAGGGAGCCCGAGTTTATCAGTCATTAAATATAAAAAACAACTTTTTCAGATTACTTTTTGAGTACATATTTGCAAAGGCACAATTAGTGTGCCTTGAGTAGAATATAACAGTATGTGATATGTCATTATCATAATGATCTTGGTTTTAGGCTGGCAGCCCTTAAAATAGTACATTTGTAGTGTTAATATTTATGTTATTCACATAAAAAGGACTTGTTCAAAAATATAATTTTTTTTACTCTGCTGACACTATTGGATGAGAACTGAACTCAGCTGGATGATGACATTGTTTTCTGCTGAACTGTTTTATAGATTAAATTAATTGTATTATTATTATCATTATAATAAATTATTTTTACAACAGAACTGAGTCAACTGAACTGATTTCAGCAGAACAATGACACTCTTTGCTTGTAAGGCTACTGTGCATTATTTGACATTACTTTTAGTTCATTAAGTGTGTCAGATGTTCATTCAACCGCTCTGATGGTGTTCATGCAGTGAAGGTTTCATCAGATTCACTCAAACTGGTAGCTTGTGAGTCTTTTTTGATGATACGTAGAGATGCAGCTCATATTTATTTGTTCATGAATCGGTCTTCACTGGTTGCATTGTTTTGAATTTAAGAATAAGTAGTCATTTGTTCATAACTTCTTTTCTGTTTGCACTAGTTTAATTCACTAAAATAACCAGCCGTTGAAAGTACCTAGATGGCCTGCTACTTCTGGTGAGATTCTTAAGTGTACATTCAATGAATACTTTACTATCCCACGAGGCTACAGGAGAGGATTTGTGAAGAGCAGTTGTCGTACTGTATTTGTTTGTGTTTGTTTTTGCATGCATTTCGTCCCGTTGTTTTGCGGCACATAGTGCTTGTATCCCATTACCATCAATCCAGACCTCAACATCACAGCTGGGGTGAGTTATTATTTATTTTGCATTTGCAACCATGTTTTAGGAAACACTGCGCTGGTAACTATGTGCATGCGCTACAACTTGGAGCGCAACCAGGAGAGTAAAAGGACATTCAAAAAACAGCATCTATCACTTGGTCTTATTTTAAGGTCAATAAGAGAAAATGTTTCCTAAAAATGCTATGGAGTAACTGTCATCTGAATGTGAGTGATTGAAAGCAAAAGAATGGCTAAATACAAGTACTGTATTTTTTCATTATTAAAAAAAATGATTGCATTGCATAACAAGGGTACATGAGAAGACTGTTGTGTAGCTTGCACATTTTTTGCTTGCACACCGCTTCACCCAATACAGGCCCATAACTTGTCTTCTTTGCAGATTGCATCTAGACATTCTGACGTTTAATGTGAATGTCAACTGACTCCAATCTCCTGCCTTCTCTCCTTCACAGCTATTTCTTGGTTATTTAGTCATAGTTGGGGAATATTTATGAAGGACTGTGCATGAACTGAAGGTTTCATATATAAAAAGGTATGTGTGTGTGTGTGTGTGTATGTGTATACAGTGGAACCCACTTATCTCGAGCTTGGTTAACTCACCACTTTATTATGTCGACGTTTTTGAAGTGGAACCGCCAAATTCCCACATTGTCTTAGCATTTTCTTATCGGTTATGTCGATTATTTTATGTCGCCGAACCCTAATATCTCGAGCACAAAAGAGGGACAAATTCGCCACTTAACATCACTTATCTTGATCCCCGTGACTAATGATAGTACCGAGTTCACTGCGCATGCGCTGAGTTTGCGTTGCACGTGTATTAGTCCGTATGGTCGTTCACTCCAATGACACTTTACTCACTCTTGCCGCAGAACAACTCGCGCAAAAATCAAGCCTTACAGACGCTATCTTGGAAGAGGCGCATGAGTTTGTCTTCACTGTCCAGGAGTTCCCACATTACATTGACAACTTATCAGTGACAAAGATGTCGTTACTGTTTTCAAGCAGACCATTAAAGGCAAAAAGCAACAAAGCAATTTAGAGTTTGTAAAGAAACCATAGTAACCGCGTGTGCAATACTTTCAGAACTGTGTCGGAGCGAAATGACTGTTATGAGCTTATGTGTTTATGTGTGTTGTGACTGTGTTTACGCTGTGAGCGAAATTATATTTGCTATGTTTGAGAATATAATTAAAGCGTTTTATCGAGAATCAAATGTGTTTTTTTATTGTATACTGGTTAATCTCTGCTGTTAGTTACATTTATGTATTTGGCAGACGCTTTTATCCAAAGCGACTTACATTGTATTCAATGAACATATTGAATCAGCTTTCCCTGGTATCGAACCCAAAACCGTGGCGTTGCAAACACCAATGCTCTACTGATTGAGCTACAGGAAAGCTCTAGTTGGTGCACATATGTCTTTTGCTGTTGGCAAACAAATACAGTGTATGTATATTTTTTTAGCATGCCGATCGCTTCATCAAATAAATCGGCATATTGGCTGTTGGTTATCTCGATCCTCGTTATCTCTACGATTTTTTGCAACCCCCGAGGCCGCCGACATAACCGGGTTCCACTGTGTATATATATATATAAACACACACACACACACACACACACACACACACACACACACACACACACACACACACACACACACACACACACACACACACACAGGTGAACAGATAAGATGCTACTGAAACATATTCAGTTTACTCTTTTCTGATACTGCTTGTGGGTTCAGCAGTAGGCGATGACTGAGGTGTTCTGTTCATTTCACGCTGACTTTCACTCGCTGTTGAATGAGCTCTCCAGCTCCAGGAAATGCTGAATGTCTCCTTGAATGATATTGTTGTGATTGGAGAGGCTGATACCTGTGACCTTAGCTGCTTCTTATTATATTGTTTGCCATGCCATTGTGACAGGAATGTGACATTCTCCTTAAGTCAATGACTTTCCAGCTGTTGCTTAGTGCCCAATCCGTCTTAGTGCTGTCTGTCATTGTTGGCTTAATTCAGTTTACAAGCAGGAACAATAAAAATGACAAATAACACACGTTACAAATCGAAAAACAAAATTAACTTATAATATGATTTATCTATAGCTACTACACTACACAAAACTTAACACTTAACATTCATCAATTGTATTAATTCGTCTGCTCTTTTAAGGCTGCCGTTCAGCCAAACAAACTTTGTTTATAATGTTTTCATGTGACCACTGGAAGAACCAGGAAGTAAACAAAGACATAGAAATTTTGTTCATCTTCAATCTATATTAATATCTCAAATAAGCTACTTGTAATGAGTTCATTGTTATTGTGTTGTTTGTAAGTGTAATGATAATAAACACAATAATAATAACATACATTTGTTAGATTATCAGTTTGTAAATTATAGTTTTAAATTGTAAAAATTACTGGATGTTCTGTAATATTTTCTTTTCTCTTTTGTGTGGTATTATACAAGGCATAATATTCATGGGACAGAAAATAAAAATAGACCAGCAGAAATAGAATGAGTCTTTGTTGTTTGCTGTAAGAAAACACTTTCTGATATCTGCCAACCGTTCTCCTAGGCATTCTGCACTTCATTGAAGGTATTGAATGTAAAAAGGCAGCTCTTTTTAACCAAGCACAGCTCCACATGCAGTATCAGCAGTTTAGAGACAAAAGCCAAACTCATTACATAACCTCTATGCTGCCTCTGACAGACACCCAACTGTCAGCAATCTGCCACGGCACACAAAACTCTGCCATCTTGTGCTGCATTTACTCAGTGAAGAAAATTGGGTGTCTTTTTAGCGGACTTTGTGTTCGGACCTTTGCAACCATGAGTCTTTTATTTATCCAAATACTATTCAATATTGCTGCATTTACCATTATTTGTTGTGAAATTCAATGGGGAAAAAAGGTTGTCAGTAATCTTTTGGTAGTAATTGGCAGTAATCTTCACAGATAAATACAAAGTAACATTGAATCAAACATGACATTTTTAAGTCGACTGACATAAATAATATTTTCTTGTAAAACATAGCAATAATCTTTATTTACAACTTTGAAAAATCCATTTTTCTTTCTTTCTTTATAGTGTTGTCCTAAAAATCTTAACAGCACTTGTATTTAATAGCATAGCATATGCAGTAAACAGCCATTTTTAACGAGTAGCTGGAAACCTCAAAGTCAAACTATGAGGAGCCCCGTGGCGTTTCTGGCTGTATTCTGGCTTGCATTTTTTCCCTCCTTTTTTACTTCAGTTCCTCTACCATTACACAGCTGAGATATTACCTTGAGCTGGTCACACCTGCTCACTGTGATTGTGTGTCCCTCTCCAGAGCGCTGCTTTGGTATTGGCTCTCCTCAAGAGTAAATGAAAACCTAACTCTCAATCCCCTTCCATGGGGCTTTTCTGTACAATGTGTGGAAAGCTCTTGCAGAAGTATGACTTTCAGTGAGAGTCTTGTGGTCCATGTGCACTAGTGGAGGCTGAACTGAGACCAGGCTCACATGAAATTGGAAAGGAATAATTTATTGGTGATTCAGAGCCATGTGTAATGGGGACTCAGGCAGGTTAAAATCCATCTGCAGTTTAAGTTAGACGGTATCAATGTACAAACAGGCTGAGGTTGAATCACCAAGTAGAACAGCAGTGTCAAATGTAAGGCAGAGAGAATGGACATAACAGACAAAAGGTCAACATAAGCAGCAAACAATCCAGAGTCCAGATAAACAATAAACAAGAGGCAGGCAGCACAGAATCGAAAACAATGATCTAGGCAGGGTCAGAACACAGGAAAAGGTATGACGGGGTAAATAATGCTCAGAAATATAGCCAGCGCAAACAAGACTTCACAATGAGATGTCGAGTATCCAGGGTTTATATTGCCTGTGAAAATGCAGAACAGGTGTGTGGTAATCAGTCCCAGAAAGTGGGTGCATGGTAATTGTATTCCAAATAAACTAGTACTCCAAGGAGTGCGACCGCTGGTGGGAACCTCATTGGCATTTGTCACACCTTGTCCATACTTTGAGGGAATGCTTTGATTTTCAACTATCAATTTCATCGTAATTATATCATAAGCCTGTACATTTGACGCATTTGACGACTGCGCATTTGACGACTGCGTTGTGACCTGTAGTGGGCAGCACTGAGCTGTTGTTATCTTTACACTTTTTCAAATGTGAGATGTTCAAATTCGGACCGATTTCCTCGCTCATCCATTGTAGTTGATTCCACTTTCATCTTCAGTTAGTTTTATTGGCATGCTCCAGTGGCTTGGTATCTTCCAGTTTTCCAGTCTTACAATACTGTAAAGCTGCTTGCTTTTAAGCAATCTATTGTGTAATGTGATATATAAATAAACATGACAGGACTTTACTGTCCTAGAGTAACAAATTGTAGAGTTCATACAAACATATCCATGTATCTTTGATCAAATGCTTTTCTTATTCTTTATTAAAAAATTATTAAATACCAAGTGAAAAACAAAAAAGAACTTCACCGTGAGTATATCAGGGCCTTTAGATGCCTCTACATCAGGGGTGCCGACAATGTTTTGGCGAGTTAAAATGATCTACCTACTATATAAATACAAAACATATATTTATGTATGAATGTATTAAGAATTGAACCCATATTGCACAACACAACTCTATATCAGTCCGAAAATGTCGCTCTACATTTCTTCATACTTCAGTATGGCGATGACATTGTGAAAAAAATGACATAGTGAAAAAAAGTCCACCTCCCACTCCGTAAGTTTTTGACTTCCACTCTAATTTTTACACTCTTTCTTACGTTTAAAATAAATAAAATGGAGGTTATCTCACTAGCCTGCTAGAGTTTTGCAGCATTTGGCGCCGTTGTGCGAATGCATGGTGACCCATGTGGCTGGCTGCTTTGTACGTCAATCAGGTTAAAAATTTTAATAGTGAGGACATATGATGGGCTGTGACATCTAACTTGTTTATTCCATGCGATCTACCCACACTACCTTTGCGATCGGCCAGTGGATTGCAATCGACATATTGGGCACCCGTTGTCTACACAATTGTTATTCACCTATCATTTCACTCTGATTTTAAGGATACGTTATACGGACAGGTTTAGGGGTAGGGAAATGCTTTGGACTATTTCTTCAGATGAACAAATCATGGAGGCCCAGACCTCACTTTGATTTCTGACCAGTGATCTTTTGCCATCTTTAACAATGTGTGTGAAGTCATAGAGAAGGTGAAGTACTAACTACTGACTTCTGAAAACTCCTGATGCTTTACTCATCACACCTCCACTATCGTTGGCCAGGATTTATCTTTCTTCACACTGGTGTCTGTCCCTTAAGGAAACATCATAAAGGTAGGAGTGTTGTTGTCATAGCTGTACATACCTTTCCTCCATTGCATAACTCCCTCTAGCAGCACCAGTGCCATTGTCTCTCTTTTTTTGGCATGTTTGAAAGCTGTGCACGAACTGTCAACGTCAAAAATGTGAAAGAACCTGTCGTGGAGGACCAAAAAATAAATTAAACATGCTAGACTTTTTGTCATGATGCTTGTGAAGCGTTGCAGATGCATTGTTGTTGTCCACTGTGACACATTTTATGAAATTAAACGATCGCTTGATGTGTCACAAATCATCATGACACCCTACTTCAAATCATGGCACAATCGGGTTGATATCAAACTCACCCAGAAACATGTGCCTCATTGCTAGGAGGCAAAAGACAAATGAAAACAATATGTGCTCTAAAATAGGGTCCTTCGACTGAATGGAATCAAAGTCTAAAGGTAAATAATCATGGTCTGTGCCCATCATACACAACACAATCTTCTATGAAATCTGTCAAACCCTACTGGCCCAAATCTGCAGACTGGTTCTGACTTTAGGCAATTATAACGTCACCTTTTCCATACTGCAAATCTGGGCAAAAATCCGGACATGAGTATTAGATTACAGCCTTAGAGTACATCAGTCTAATTGCTAGCTTTCACTCTACCTTTGTTTTCTTTGTCCCAAATCCCATTGACTTTTATTGAAAAAACAAGCTGAAGCATTCTTCAAATATCTTCTGTTGTGTTATATGTACATACAGTTATTTAGAGCAGTTGTTTTCAATCCTGGTCTTGGGGATGCATTGCTCTTCAAAACCTGTATGTCTCTTATTTAATACACCTGATTCAGATAATCAGCTCATTAGATAGAACTCCATGAACTCAACTGATAGTGCCAGATAAGGGTTATGTGTTGCCAGGATTGAAAACCACTGATTTAGAGGACTTTGGCTGGTATTTTGTAGGTGTCTAAATGGAAAGCTGTGTCCTAGTATAGCTGCATATCTGGTGCCACGTCATCAATCGATGTCAAAGAATCATCTCAGTTTGAAGGATCCTTGGAAGGCAGCCTTTGTCTTTTATTCAGCTAATTTAGAAGGATGCATCAAATGCACAGGATGTCTTTTATTTTGGTGTAATTTAATTAAGGAAGACAAAACCTCCAATAATGGAAGCCACTGGGAGACCACAGACGTTGTCATTCACTGTATTGTATTAATAGAAAGTCAGTTGATATAATTTTTTTAATGGTATGTCTGTGTCGTGTGGGGACGGGAGCGTGTGACGTAGCCTTGCACACTAGAACATCTCATTCTAGTGTTTCATGCTGAGGAGGAGTTAAGCCTACACGCCTCAAAAGGACTGGACAAGGAAGGACTGTGAGTCAAACTGGGGTGTCCAGTCCTGCTCATTATTCTGCAGTGTTGCTCCAATCATAACACACCTGAACCAACTTCCAGACAGGTGTGTTGGGGCAGATTGGCACTAAACTCTGCAAGAAAATGGCCCTGCAGGAGCAGGATTGAACACCTCTGCTGTAGATGTTGGCCGATTTTGTATCTTTAGCTAAACAAATGCTCAAGTATAAAAGCATATTTTCCTTCCACATTTTCTTAACCAGTAACCATTTTTTCAGTTTTGCTTTGTTCTTTTAAAAGTGCCTTGACTGTTGCTTTTAAAGGCGATTTTGCACTTTATGCCATGAAGGAAGCCGCAGGTAATTTTTTTCTCTATTCTCTCGTCTTTATGCGTCCATATTCCTGGAATTGAATCATTAGAGTGGACAGAAGCGCTTACTGCTTTCAGCCTGGACACGAATAAAACAATTAACCAGAGATTCACAACCATTGGGGGCTGTTTTGTCTTCCTGCTTGCCATTTTGTCCTCTTGGGAAACAAACAAGTAGGAGAAAGATCCAATTACATCCTTCAAGAAGAGAGGCAATTCTCTTTAAAGTGATTGTCTCAGATCTGCCACATTAGGTTTGTTTCTTCATGGTTTGGGAGGACTAACAACCGTAATATTATCAAAGGTTTGCAAGGTTCTGCCCCGGAGTGTTTCTGTTTGGGTCTATGTGTTTTTATTTGCAATAGTCTTCTTTCGAATTCCTCTTAGAAGGTCAGTGCCAAATGAAACTGCCTGGTACTTCCTGCCTGGAAGAACTAACAAGACAGCGTAGGTGTAATTCGGTTATGGATCCAGCTGTGTCACAATAGTACCATTATTCATATGCGTATGGCTGGCCACAATTGTTTAGAAACATATCGAAAGTAGAAATGAAATAGTCATATGAAAGATTTGTCTTGTTTCTCAGGGGATGAGCTAGTCATGGACGAATAAATGTTTTAATGTGCTCTCACATTAGCACTAATTTCAAGAAATAGCAGGAGTCTGAAAAATGCTGTTGAGGGCCGATGAAAATGTGTGCGTAGTGAGAAAGAGAGAGAGAGAATGAAATCTTGTGGAGAGAGAGATTAAACCAGTTTATTTCTGACTTTTTTTCCGCATCTGGAGATAGTAGTCATGGTTATTATGGGGATTGGGACCATCCCAGAGACATTGAGCAGGGCAGCTGCACTTCAGCAAACCCCTAAATGGCTTTTCCTGTTCTCTTAGAGGAGCTGCTATGTGTCAATTACTCATACAGCAATGTGGCTTTTACTACATCAAATTCTTCGTTTTTGTGTGTAATTTTATATTTTAAATATAGGTTTTGCTTCTATGGAGACTTTGCTTCTAAGTTTGTGCCAAAATATGTTCAATTGAACACAGCCGTTGACATCTAGAACAAAAGATATTTAAACAACGAAAGAATATTTAAAAATGTATTTATATTTTGCTTTCCTAACTAAGCATGAACATATTAAGAGTTAAACAGATGAACGCAGTTGATCCATGATCTGTACGGACTAGGCTCTATGGTTCAGCACGCATGTGTTGCGTGAATTAATTGCTAAATTTCATCATCAACTCAGTACTTGCACTATATTATGTGTTCTCACAGCCGCACATATCCGAAGCAGGCACACACAGAGAGGCAGGTTTTAGTGTTGGAGAGTATTGTCTTAAACACAGTCGGTTGTCTTAGGTGAACAAAATCAGTTGAGGAAGAAATCAAATGTGTATCATTATATTGGATCCGTGCATTCGGTCTTTAAGTCATTAATGTTAATCAAACAACAAAAAACAGCTTTAACAAAGATTAATATATATTTAATTTATACAGTGAACACTATAGTTTTAGTTTACATTTATTAAACTTATTTAATTATTTCATGTCTGTACTTAAATACTACTCTTACACCTTACTTTATTTTAACTTTGTTATGTTGTATTAATCTATACTAATGTACTTGATCTTGTTTCTGACTATTCACTTGCCTTTAATAATATTTGAACTTTATTAGCTAGGCTAGTAGTTTTTGCTGTGCTTTAAGAAATGAGTGGAAAGCAAAGTTCCTGAGTTCCGTCAAAGCGCTAGGGGAAATAGCCTGACGTTAGTCACGTGAAGATCTGTGCAACCAATGAGAGAAACCCGGAAGCGACAGCTCTGAGTGTCTTCAGCGTGCTGTGTCTGTGTGAAAGTGATTTAGAAACGAAATCTAGTTTAAAAATCAGGGAATTGTGTGTGTGAAAGTATGGCTGATGAGCAGACATTTAAACCTTGTGTTTTTCCCTGTCCGTATTTTATAATGAAATGTGCGTTGTCTGCCTGGGGGCGGAGCACGCGCGGTCAGCGCTTGAGAACGCCAGCTGTAAGGACTGTGAGAGGTTCTCATTGCGCCTGGCGCAATATCCACTCCCGCTTGGCGGTCTGTAAGGAGGCCGCTCAGGCTAGTGTTCCCCAAGGTTCGGGACCTGCAGCAGCTTTGCGGCGCTCTCAGTCATGGGGATCACAAATGGATCTCGCAGAGGGAGCTGGGATGGGTCCTTCCTTATCTCAGCCCTCGCGAGATGAGGCGGGTCCCAGTCACGGGCGTGCTGTGGGCACGGTTTCCCCAAAAGACGATCGTGCTGGGGCTCCGGCACTGACTTTATCCAGTTCGGATGAGATGGATTTAGCTAGTGTCGACCTGGTCGGGGAGGATTCGCCAACCTCCTCACCGGCGTTTGAGGAGTTAGTTGAGGTTGTGGCTCGAAAGGTCTCGCGTCCTAGAAAGAGTATTTTGGACGAGCGCTACCTGCCTGCTCGCGTCACTCCTGCTGAGGTGTCAAGATCATGGAGAAGGCCAGCCTCCGAAAGAGTGCATACACCGCATAGTGCTATGTATACTACTCTCATCGGGGCTCAGCCCTATGGTTATGGAGGGATGCAGAAAGTGGACGAGGCTCTTGCAGGATACCTCGTTCCCCAGTCTGCATCCTCTATCAAAACTCCGGCGCTCCCCACCAAACCGATGCACGTCACGTCGTCTTTGGTGGGGAAAGCTTACTCTGCTTCCAGCCAAGCTGCTGCGTGCCTTCATACTACGGCACTGCTGCAGGCCTATCAAGCAGAGTTGCTAGGGGACCTCAACGAGGACGGTGGTATCGGTCCGGAGGCAGTGGCAGAGCTGCGCCGGACCGTGGATTTGTCTCTTCGGGCCACTAGGGAGACGGCCTACTCTGTTGGCCGCTCCATGGCAGCTCTGGTGGCCACGGAGAGAAATTTATGGCTCAATCTTTCGGCCATGAAAGATAAGGACAAATTTGTTCTACTGGATGCCCCTCTGTCCCCTCCAGGCTTGTTCGGCGATGCCGTAAAAAGTGTCGTCGACAAGTTCTAGGAGGCTGCACGACAGCAAGCGGCGTTCAGTAAGGTCCTTCCCCGCCGCCCTCCACGTGAGACCGTCGGTCAAGCGCGGTCTCAAAGCTCCTCATACAGGGCCGCTCAAAAAGAGAGTGTCGCTACCCGACTTCCTCCGGTGAATCCTGGAAGGTCGGGCCGACAAGCTCAAGTTCAGCCTTCAGGCAAAAGGGATGATCGGAGGGCCGTCCTTAACGCTATGAAGGTTAAGACTAAGCGGTAGCCCACCACGGGAGAACCACCCCCTCTAAGGAGGGTCCTAGAGCATTCCACCCGAGTTTCCGGAAGCCCCGGCCCAGTGGTGAATATGTTCACAATACCAGAGATCAGCCCCGGGAGGCTGGTTCCCTTAGTAGAGTTCCATGCTGCGTGGTCACGTCTACCGGGTATCTCTCAGTGAGTCCTGCGCACGGTAACCTCTGGGTATGCCATCCAGTTCGAGGTTTCTCCACCCTGGTTTTCGGGGGTCCTACAGTCTCTGGTAGGCCCCCAGCAGGCTCTGGTCAAAGAGCAAGTATTAGACACTCTGCCGGCGAAAGGGGCCATCGAGTATGTACCCCTTGCGAACAGCAAGTCGGGTTCTATAGCCGGTACTTCATAGTTCCAAAGAAGGATGGAGGGTTGCGGCCCATTCTGGATTTGCGTCTCTTAAATCGCACAGGTATGCGTCTAAAATTCAAAATGCTGACGCTCAAGCAGATCGTAGTGCAGGTCAGGTCCGAGGACTGGTTTGTCACAGTCGACCTCAAAGACCGATATTTACACGTCTCCATCCTTCCACAGCACAGGAAGTTCCTGAGGTTCGCCTTCGGGGGAAAGGCGTACCAGTATCGAGTGCTTCCTTTCGGTCTGGCGCTCTCGCCCCGCACGTTCACAAAGGTAGTGGACACTGATCTAGCTCCGCTGCGTTTACAGGGCATTCATGTCTTAAACTACATAGACGACTGGCTTATTCTGGCCCGGTCGCTACAGTTAGCAGCACAACATCGGGATGCTCTGCTCGCACACATGAAGCAGCTGGGGTTAAGGCTGAACACCAAGAAGAGTGTACTTTCTCCCGCGCAGAGAACCACTTTTTTGGGGGTCATTTGGGACTCAGTGGCCATGTCTGCTCGGCTCTCCCCCGAGCGCATCCAGGCCATTCGTTCAGCCATTAAGAGCATCAAGCTGGGCCAGCCACTCACGGTGAAACACTTTCAGAGAATGTTAGGGCTCATGGCAGCGGCATCCACCATTATCCCACTGGGCCTTCTGTACATGAGACCCCTGCAGTGGTGGCTAAAAACCAAGGGGTTCTCCCCGAAGGGAAACCCGCTTCGCACTATCAAGGTCACAGGGCGATGCCTACGCACCCTGAGTATGTGGAAGAACTCTTGGTTCCTGTCTCAAGGTCCTGTGTTGGGAGCTCTTGGTCGATGGGTGACTCTCTCGACAGATGCCTCCCTCTCAGGCTGGGGAGCGGTCCTGAAGGATCGCTCCTCACAATGTCTGTGGAGCAGTCGGCACCAGACCTGGCACATAAACATGCTGGAGTTACTGGCGGTCCACAGAGCACTATGTGCGTTCCTCCTGGACCTTCGCGACCATCATGTCACAGTTTTCACCGACAGTATGACGGCAGTTGCGTATATCAACCATCAAGGGGGTCTACGTTCGCGGCCATTGTACAAGATGGCGCGACAGATCCTCCTCTGGGCCCAGGGGAGGCTGCGCTCTCTCAGGGCGGCCTACATCCCGGGGGTCCAGAATGTTGGAGCAGACGCCCTATCGAGACAGGGGCCGAGGCCAGGGGAATGGCAGCTCCACCCCGAAGTGGTGGAGCAGATTTGGGAGAGATATGGCAAGGCACAGGTGGACCTGTTTGCCTCCGTAGAGAACACTCACTGCCCTCTGTGGTTTTCACTAACACATCCAGCGCCTCTGGGGTGGGATGCCATGGTACATGCGTGGCCGAGGCTACGCCTGTACGCCTTTCCCCCGATCCTTCTGCTCCCGGGAGTTCTGGCCAAAATTGGCCGGGACAAGGTCCATCTCACGCTAGTGGCCCCCCACTGGCCTACCAGAATATGGTTCTCGGACCTCGTGTCCCTCCTCGACGGAGTCCCCTGGGAGATTCCGGTCAGGAGGGACCTCCTGTCCCAGGCGGAGGGTTGCATTCTTTACCCCCGCCCAGAGCTAATGAAGCTGTGGGTCTGGCCCCTGAAGGGGTCCAGCTCATAGAATCCGGTCTCTCAGCTGAGGTTGTGGAGACCATCCTTCAGTCCAGAGCTCCCTCCACGAGGAAACTCTATGCCTTGAAGTGGAAACTCTTCACGTCTTGGTGTAGCGAAAGGCAGGTGAACCCAGTAACCTGCCAAGTTGGCAAAGTGCTGGAGTTCCTGCAAGAAAGATTTGCGGCAGGGCTGTCCCCCTCGACCTTGAAGGTTTATGTGGCTGCCATAGCGGCTTGTCATGTACCTCTGGGTGGGGTGTCCTTGGGCAGGGACCCCCTAGTCACTCGTTTCCTCCGTGGCACACTAAGGCTGAGACCTGCGGCACAGACCAGGGTGCCTGCCTGGGACTTGTCTGTGGTACTCCAAGGCCTGTCCCAGGCACCCTTTGAACCTTTAGAGGAGCTCCCTATCAAGCTCCTCTCTCTTAAGACCCTTCTTTTGCTGGCCATCACCTCGCTTAAGAGGGTCGGGGATCTTCAGGCCCTCTCGGTGGCTCCCTCATGCCTCGAGTTTGCGCCCGGGATGGCGAAAGCCTTTCTCCACCCGAGGCCAGGCTATGTCCCCAAGGTTCCCACCAATGTGGCTCGGTCTATCATGCTGCAGGCCTTCTGCGAGCATTGGACGCTTACGTCTTCAAGACTGCCACTTGGCATAAGTCGGACCAACTGTTCGTTTGCTTTGGGACCCCTAAGGGGGCTCCAGCTTCCAAGCAAACCCAGATGGATAATTGAGGCTATCTTCTCCTTTGAGGGTCCGGGCCCACTCCACTCGGAGCGTGGCGGCATCCAAGGCTCTCCTCTCTGGAGTTTCCTTGTCTGATGTCTGTGCTGCGGCTGGCTGGTCCTCGCCGCACACATTCATGAGGTTTTACCAACTGGACCTCGATTCCACCCCAGGAACCAGGGTGCTCTCTCAGTGAGTTGGGACACACCCGGATGCCGGCGTCGGTGAGGTGGCGTTGGTATAGTGTTCCCCTAGCGCTTTGACACAGCTCGAGTTCCCTGAAAGGGAACGTCTCGGGTTACGAATGTAACCCTGGTTCCCTGAGGGGAACGAGACGCTGCGTCTTTGCCTCAGCTCCTTGCACCTCCGGGCTCGCTTCAGACACTCTTTTGCTGTCGCTTCCGGGTTTCGGAAGTTTGATTAAATGCATTTTATTATTTGCATTTTGTATTGTTTTTCCCTGCAACCCATATTAAAATGGGGCATTTGAGAATTTTTTACAATACGCTACTCTGTGCAATCTTGTATAATTATGAATAATGTTCTGAGGAGTTATTTTATGGATTCAAGGTCTTACTTCAGCTTTTTGTCCAAAATTTAACTGGAATATTTGAAGCTGTTGAATCTTCCATTTAATAAATGTATATGTATTTAATATAGATATACCCCTTAATGGGCTTCAAAAAACTTCCAAGGGGGCTGTATGTCACAAAGTATTTAAATAAAGTAATTACTAATAAATTAATAACATATTAAATTATTAACATTTTATTAAAATCTTAAAATGAATATTTTTATTGATGAGCATTCAGTTTTTGAAATGTGAATCATAAAACGAATATAGTTTCTGTTTGAAATTTTGAAAACAAAATTTGTCATAATTACAGCAAAAATACCAAAAATATTACACAGATTTAGCACATATAGAATGACATGAATATTGAATATGAACAGTGGTCTGTCGAGTAAAACGTTGAGAATTGTGTACTGCCCTACACTTTATATCCAGGGTTCTTGAAATGGGTGGACAATACTTAATACAACATGACACACATACATAATGCAAGTACTGGTGTTTTGTTTGTCAAACATTTGCCGATGAATATTTCTAGTTTAGTTTGTTCAAAGAAAATGCCTTCAGGCCTTTGGCTTCATTTAAGCACCAGTTTAATTTCTTTTGTTGTTTTTTTAAGAAAAAAGGCAACCCTCAATCTTGAAAAAAAGAAAAGTTTTGCAATGAAGATTTGTTCAACCAGACGGCGCCATGATGGGTGTGCTGGAGTGTGATAATTCAAGATCTGCAGGGGAGGACTGTGATTTATGGGATATCTTTTATGTGTTACAAAATGTGTTCCTTGGAAACCCCAACCCCATAAGTCATTTCCCTAATTGATAGTTGCTTTGAAATGAATGATGAATTCAAGGAATAATGAAATTAAAGACTAGTAATGGTCTCTCTCTCACACACACAGTGTGTGTGTGTATACAGTTAAGATGGTTGATCAAGATGAGAAAAACTAAACAGTCACATTTACATTAACTTGCTTAAACTATTGATTTTGGATTGTATGTGCGCACACACTTCAGGTTAAGTCACTGATATATGAGTTATGATGTTTTAAAGCAATACTATAGCTTCTGCTTAGATCTCTGAGGTGTGATGTCATTGTGCCTGCTACATTTCAAATGACGTAAATGCGCAGTGCTCAACCATTATTATAGGCCCTATAAGAGAGCTGTCTCAGTCCCCATCATAAAAGCTATTGATTACTCCCTACTCACACTCAGAGGCTTGTGCTCTGGTTATTAGCATCAATTTCTGCTAGTCAATATTTCTAGTGCTGGTCATTTGAGGTCTTTCTGCGATACTGTGGATGCCAGACAGAATTAGTTAGTATGAACATATATGGCATATGTTAAAATATGGCTATATTTAAAACTGGCCCTGCTGTATGATTGATCTAAATCAGTTTAAGGCAGTTTCTGGATTTGAAGCATGCTAGCTTGTTTCAAGCTGGACTAAAATAGTTTCACGATGTAAGACAAGCCTTTATACAACCAATCAAGTGCATTTTGCCTTTATGTGGTCAAAAAACATAGAACAAAATATAGATTTGTTTAACTCTGAGTTGATCATTGGGCCGTATTATCAGAACAAATCATTAATGAAACCCTTCTATCGTGTCTCATGCAGGTTAAGTTGTATATCAAATATCAGCTACGATCTTTTTGTTGTGTGTGTCTCGATGTGGATTCCCTTTGTGCTGGAAGGGTTTGCTGGTTCACTGGAGGTCTTGTCGTGTCTCGTCTTAGGTCATGCTATCTGATTAGTCACATGGTCTCTTAACTTTCCCGATCTAACACGGTATGATTTCAACGTGAATTTTATAATGAGAATACAATACAATTTACACAGATTTGATTCATACCATAATTCAAGACATGAGAAATCAATCAGACACAGAGTAAACAAGACATAATAGTCAAGCATAATAGTCACATTTATAGTTTATAGACAAGATATAGAACTATGCAGTTGAATGATGTTTGATTATAAGTCCGTATAGCATGATCTGATGCATTTTGATATGTAAAGGTAGTCTCTGTGGATTTTAGAGCGCTTTCTTTGTTCTGGAGTTAGTCTGTCTCAGCATGGATGATGCCCAAACAGGGAGGTCTTTTGATTTTATGGTCCTGGGACTCTCTGTGAAGTTCTGCTTCTTATTCAGTTTGAAGGAGTCATTGCGATGTGATCCGTTTTCTGTTTCTACACCTTAACTGCAAACACAGTTTTTTTTTATTGTTAATTTTGTTTTGTGGCCTCTAAGATGTTTAATGTTTTGAAAGAGGTCTCTTATGCTCACCAAGACTTTTATTGCGAAAACAAATATTGTATATGTTATATACACTAATAATATAATAATACTAATGTCACAAATTATTATTGTAATTTATTGCAACGTTTTCTTTATTAATATATATAAAAAAAATCATTCCTCCAGTCTTTGGTGTCACATTATCCTTCAGAAATCATTCTAATATGATGATTTAATGATCAAGAGACATTTATGAATATTATCAGTGTTAAAAACTGTTTGACTTTTTTTTGGGAAACTTTTTTTTTAGATTTCAATTTGTAATCTCATGAATCTCTTTACTGATACTTTTCCATCAATTTGATGCCTCTTTATTGCGTAAAAGTATTATTATTATTAATTTTTTTTTTAAATTCAGCATATATTGGTTGAGTCATGATTGCTGTATTCGGATGCTCAAACAGAGGGATGTTCTGATAGCGCCACAGTTTTTTTTTCTTATGCAGTGAAGGACACTCATCACCTTTAAAATGCAAGTCAGTAAACATAATATTTCAGTTTGATAATGATAAACAAGACAAGCCCAGTGAGAGGACCTGGATTATAGCAGCCAAGAATGTCCTGCCCGTGCCAGAGTCGCCCCGCCCTGCACTCGCCACAAGCTGTTCACAGGATGCTCTATCTGGAGGTATTCCCTCAGCACTCACACCAGCTCCAGAGCTGAAACAACACACCATAATGAAGAGGCCAGACACTGACACGTGAGACTGGGGAAACACTTACAAAAGCGTTTTACAAAGTAAAATAAGGGAGTATTGCTTTTAGGTTACTACCGGTGGGTTTTAGAGTCGTACGACTGAAATAACAGAAAGCTTATGTAACAACTTTTGATTCTCCACAGCAGTGTTAGTAGGTTGTGAGTCACATAGGCCTCTGGCTATGGCCGCCTTTAACTGCAAATGCACTGCTGCTATTAAAATTTATTAGATTAGAGATCTGTAACTACTCTCATGAAATGTATTTAATTGCCTCCTGGTATGAACAAAAACGTCTAGAGCAGAAAATTCTCCTTTTGGAAATGTTGCTTCATTTAAATTTGAACAATTCAAATGACTGTATCTGATTAAATACGAAGAGGATTCATTGTGAATCATTTAGCGCTAGCTCTCAGGAGGCAGGGTGGCTGAGGTTGAACATTCAACTGTCACAAGATTTTTTTGTTTTGTTAGCTGAACTTCTAAAACTAAAACTATTTTCTTTAAGAAACCATGAGATTTTCATGTTCATGATTCTTTCATTTTGGTTAGAGTACCCCTATTATGCTATTTTAAAGGTTCTTATTTTTATTTTGGAGGTCAACAACAGGTTTACCATGACTAAAGATACAAAAAGCAATTTTCTCCTAATATACATGCACATCACCACCTTTTTCAGACTCTTCTGGAGATTCAGTCTCTAAATCCCTTCTTTCTGCAAATCTACACTACTTTGCCTGATGGACCAGTCTGTTGTGATTAGTTTACTTCTAAAGGGCCAGTCACACAGCCGATCACGCACGAATCACTCACAAATCATGCACAGATTGGGTTTGTGCGTGCTTGTGCGTCGAGAAATTGACCAAAGTATTCCACGAACATTTGACGCACGTCCGACGCATGAATCACTGACGGAGCACGCACTTTCAGAATCCACATTGTCAGTGGAATGAACGTGATATGTGCGCCGTTCATGCGGGGTTCATGAGTGATATGAAGGTGGGGCGTCAATGGACGTGCGCGGTTTCGAACCAGTTCCGACGCATAAGCACTGACGGCCGACGCGTGTCCCGCGCATAGTCACGCATACTCGACGCATAAACTACGCACGCCGACTCATGAATAACGCACACCGACGTTGTGCATCGGAAAAATTTTGAATCGTTCAAAACTCAAAATCACGCACAAACCGCCTTCGACGGTCCACGTTCGTTCCACCGACGAAATATGCATACGACGCACGCTCCGCGCAGATGTGCGTAATTTGTGCGTGATTCATTCGTTTTCGCTGTGTGACTGGCCAGTAACACAAGTGCACGTCAGTAACAAAATGTCCCATTACCAAAACTGAATTTCAGCTCTGGCAGTGATTTTACACACTGTAAAGACAGTCACAATGGCATTGATTTTACCATATCAATCTAAGCACAAGTCCAAAACTTTAGAAGAACTAGTTGTTCATCCCAAACTTCTATTGCAAGGATGACTTGATACACTACTCAGTTTGACTGTAATTCCTCATCATCAGCATAACTGTCAGGATACAGTGTGGGTAAGAAGCACAAAGATGACCCCTGCTGTAATCCTCACCTCAGCCTCTGCAGGGTCCTCTCAGACCCTAGGGTGCTAGGGTGAGCAGGATCCCACAGTGGACTCTTGTGCTAAGATGTGTGTAGCCCACAAACATGCGATGGCCATAGAATGGTCACTGCTATGCTGGGATGTTCCTCTCTGGAGAGCATTTGGGGACTTGTCTCACTGGAGCAGACTGTCTTGCTCAAACAGATTTGGTGGAAGGTCTGGGGTGAGCTTGTCTTATTGGAGCAGACAGGAGAAGTTGACTTGCTGGAGCAAACAGGGGAACTTGACAGCAGACTAGGTGGAAGGCCTGAGTTTGTTACGGAATGGGAAGCAGAGGACTCAAGTGCATGGGTGAAAGGACAATTTATTAACAATAACTAAATAAACAAACATACAAAAGAAACACCCACGATGGGGAAAACATAACAAAGATCAAAACTGACCACATAACATACCACAAGGAGCTTTAGGAAGACCAGATAAAAACTAACACGAGACCAAACTGGAACAGGCATGAAAGACATAGAATGACAACTACACCACACAAGACAGCAAATACACCGGAATTAAATAGGGAACACATGAGGAAGGTAACGAGTAGAAACAGCTGAGATCAATGAAGGGAAACGAGGGAACAAGATGGGCGGGGTTTCACAATCACAAGACACAAAAAAGGGGCAGTGTCAGAGCTCTGTCAACCAATACACTAGAAACCCAAACTGAGGTGACAGAACCCTGACAGAGGCCAGCCCTGAGTCTGCCCCATGCTCCTCGCCCTGTCAGCACTGCCCAAGCCCAGTCTAGCCTACAACCTGAGAGTTTTGCCCAAAAATATTTTTTGGGGGGGTCTATATACTCCTGACTATGGTGGCAGAAGAGGGCACAGCTACTGAGACGAGCCACCATGGATCCCTGAACTCCCTGCACCGTCATGGAGGGCTGAAACACCCTGAATCCCGATACTCCCTGTACCGCCATGGAGGGCTGGGCCATGCTGGCTACTGGAGTTGCTGGTACTGCCCTGGTCTTCTGAGCTGCTGGTACCAGCCTAGGGGTATCATCGACCCAGCCCACAAGCCTCTTAACCCCAGGACTCTGACTTCAGGGTGCCCATGTCCCCACCCAGTTTTGGACTCTTGTTGGCGTAAGGTTGTGCCTTCTGGGAGGGGGGAGTACTGTCACGGTTCTGTCATCCCAGTCTTCGTGGTTGTAGTGTTTACCTTCTAGTCTCCCATCGTTCTCTCCGATTGTCATCTGTATCACCTGTCTTATCACTAATTACCCCATTAGTCTTAATCCTCTGTGTATTTAAGCTATGTCTTTGTCTTAGTCTGGGACTCTTCTCGTCTATGCTGTGTTGTGTGAACCTTCGCATGATTGCTTATGTTTAATAAAAGTAATATGTATCTTTCATCGTCGTCTTCGTGCCTTCATCGTACACGCATGCATGACAATTTTGTGTTTTCTTTTGTAATCTTTGACTAATATTTAAATTTGTTTTATTAAACATTTAAGTGTGAAAAACATGCAACTTATTGTCAGCAGTCATCAAGCTTGTACACACTGTTCTCAGACAGACACAAAGATTTATCTTTAATTTCATAAGAAAACCCACAGTCACCATGTTTTCAGGCCATTTCAAGTTTAGTTTTGATGTGATATAAAGCGGTGATATGTAAGTGGTTTACCCCATTCTCAGTTGTCCCCCAGAAAACCACATGCTTTAGGGAGTCTGTTGAAAGTCAGTGGGTTCATGGGAAGCAAGAGAGGTCCCTCTGTTACTTTGTTACTTTATCGAAATCTTGCTATATATGTATATAAGCTTGTATACGCTTGTTTTGATTAAATCCACAGAAATGTATTTGACTGGATAATTGTACTAAGCTATATCTCATTTTATTTTGATCAATTGTGAAGCCTCATTTATTTATTTTAATTTTACATTCTATTAAATTATCAAATCATCAACTCACAAATCCCCATTTGGGAATCTAGGTCATGATATCAATGAATAATAGTGTTAAAGATAAGAGGCCAGTCTCTAATCATTGTTAGCAAACTGAATGAATGAATGTCGAGCCTCATCCGGTCTCAGTGCTACGTCTCAGGACAAAAGTCATTTGGGGTCCAAGCTGAGCTCACCAGTGTGTAATGTAATATATCCACAATCAGTCAATACTCTGTGGTCACTGAAGGGCTAGTCCCTAAAAGCATTTTACTCAGATCACTTACATCTGGTGGCTGCTTACAATAGCCTCTTCAAAGGCTTTGAGGTTTAGCACAATTCCAATTTCTTCAAGTTTTTTGAAGTAAAAAGGACATGGTATAGTGTAATGTCAAAGTATGTCTGCATTTTCTGACGTAGTCTGTCAATTTTGAGACACTCTAGTGTTGCAGTTATCACAGGCCATGCTTGAGCATAGGTAAGTGCCTTTGCTTCTCAAAAGAGAGCTGTGGATTTTTTTTAAACATTGATATATTTTTCAAACCATTCCAAGATTTTCCCTCTAAAATAATCCAAGTCTACCTGTTAATTTAAGTAATCTTGTACTTGTGTTTGCTGCAAATATTGACAGTGTGTAGGGCTCTCAGTGTGGACTAGGTGGAGGACTGAAAACGGCCGTCCCTTGCTTTAACACTTGGAGTGACTGAGGCATTATTGATTTGACATTATTCACTTCCATTGGTTCTAAAGGAGGAAGCCACAATTAAGGTAGTGTAAAAGTATATATTCTGTAGGCATATAGATGAAAACTGAAGGTTTTATTCATTATATATATATATATATATATATATATATATATATAATGTCACTTCATAGTATAATATATAGTAGCCACTGAGCTTGCAGCAAAACATTCAAATGAAATCCTTGTTCAACATTTTGTGTGGTAGTTGCAGGGTGCTTTCAGAAACCCTTCATCTTCCCCAGCTCCACCTGTATAGATTTGGGTGGCAAATATATATGTAAAATGTAATGAGAAAATATTGGTTAATGGTGAAATCCCATGCAATTAAACAAATAAAAAGATTAGAGAATGGTTTATCATTATTAAATAAAAGTAATAAAAGTCACTTTGGTTCATTAGTACAACACGCTGATTTTTTTTATTATTTTTTTTCATACACAGCACCCTGAAATGCTTGGCTCAGATTGGCCATTCGTGGCATCCTCTACTGATATGTTTGTATAATGGCATGTCAATTTTGCCACTCTGCAAGTTCTAATAAGTGGAATTATGTACAGTGAGTTTATTTAGCAATAATGACCAGCTGACTGTACCCCATTATCCCTTACATGTCAGTCCACTGCTATTCTTGTGCCCTATCTTTATGGTCTTTCATACTCTGGTGCAACATATTGTGAGTGGCAAAACCTCTCCAGCCCCCTTCCTTTTAAATTCATTCAATCGCTCCATTTTTCCTCCTCTGTCCAGAGAGCCGTTCAGTATTCTATTTTACAGTCTCACAGGCTACATTTCGTAAAAAAAACGGAGTGTTTTGAGGTCACGGAGTTTGATGAGGACGGCAGAGGCAGTGTTTCATATTGACCCGAGCTGATTACCCCACAGTGTGAGAGACGGAGACATGAGAAAAAAGAAATGGGATGTATGCAGAGCTGTGTGAGCAGCATCTCCAATCAGGCAGCTTAGGAAGAGGATGGAATGGGAAGGGTGGGGGAAGGAAAACGGAGAGAGAGGGAAAGGGTGTGTGAATTTGGGAGGGGGGGGGGGATTTCTCTGTGGGAGAGAGAAAGTGGCAGAGAAAGCGCACAGAAGGAGGGGAGGGGTGTATGTGTGTTCACTGGAGTGTGTGTGTGTAGTGCTGCAGTAACGTGTGGAGAGGGGGAATGACTGCAGTTTCTCGGGCTGATGGAAGAGCACGAGCAGGAGACATCCGCACGCCGCTGAAACGTTAACCCCTAAGTGCCTCGCTGGTGTATGGCCCAGAAATTCATTGAGGATTAGGACTGAGGAGATCACTGCAGTCAGGTGTGTGGTTTTTCAACATGTTTTCCTCTCAAAGGTGATGCAGAACGGGATGATCTGAAAACGGGAAGGTGGGCTGTGCTGCGCTGGATGCTGGAAAGATTGTCCAGGGCACTAGATGGTTATGACTTAATCGTGCAGCGGAGAGGGAAGCCCGTTGAAGAGTGTCATTGCTGAATACTAGAGTACTGCAGTGTGATTCATACGTATGTTAGTCTTGGGTAACTCTTCTAAAGCATCTTTAATAGGTTGAGTCTGAATGAAAAGTGATCTCTAAAGTGATGCTTTAAGATTATTGAATGGGAAGTGCTACAATGGTGTGTTGTGACCCAGTCGGCGTGTCTCTATCATCGTTTATTGGTTAGATTAGTTGGACTTGTGTTGCACACTGATCTTGGGTCAGCTTTCTGTCACACCTCACAGAGGCTGGAGTCACAGACCCACTCAAGGGAAGCTGGTCCCGGAGCGGTGCGCAAGGGCAAAGTCAGCCGCGAGCTGTCGGCGGGTGGGTGTTTACTCCATCCATGCATGGGTGCAGGTCGCTTTCTGGAGAGTTTTCAAAGGTTAGTCCCTCTGACAGCTGCTGCGTTTCCCCGGAGGGGCAATGGGAACGACACCCTCCTCCCCACCGCCAAACAGTGGCAAGACAATATGCTGTGCCTCGCTGGTACAGCTGCCATAAGAGCGGATCACAGGGAGAGACCACAGACAATGGAGTGCATTAAAAGAGCTCTGCAGTACAGCAAAGAGAGGCTGGAAACTGAATACATGCCGTTTGCTTTCATTTAAATGCACTTTGTTTCAACCTTGTGTTCTGCACTCAAGAAAAAAAAAGAATAATCAACATTATTCTCAAACATAAAATATTCGTCAAATATTTCCATAATTGACACTTCAGCATTTGTTTTCTGTCAAATACTCTCAGATTTAACTACTTTTATATTTCCTGTCACATTGGCTGCTGTATATTATGTTTCTGCTAGACGCTTGAGTCAGTGGTTATATTGGCTGCTAGAAGTGTCAATTGGACACAGTGGAATGAAAAGGGAACTTCCTTAGATGTTCGGCAGCTCTCTCTTTCTTTCTGTCTCTCTCTCTCTGGCAAGCGTTTTTCTCGCTCTCTTGGGATTCTCCTGCAGAGGATTGGCGATTACAAGGAAGGGACATTTTCAAGGACAAATGCTGTGTCATCAAGGCTTCAGACCTTGAGCTGGAGTACAGTACAGTGTGACATTGAGCTTATATATAAGGGAAAATTTGAAGATGTGTTGAGTATATTTTGGCTTTCTAGCTTGTCTGATCACTTATTTTTGCTCTTTGTTAGGGTACTCGTTTTAAGTGTGTATTCTTATGCGTTTGAGATGTGCATTGTGAAGGATTAGCCATCATCTAAGACATTTTCTGGTCAATCATGTTTCTGACTCTACAGAAGAACATCAGAACATCCCAAAATTCCATAAGAACAATACAATAAAGTCAAATGAGCTCAACGTTGGTGTTCAGTCAGAGATATACATCTAAAATGTAGATACGTTAGCTCAAAAAATTTGGACCACACTGAGATTTCAGAACTCTGATTGCAAATGTTGTTGAGATCTGAAACTGCCAGAGGAGACACATGTGAGATAACTATAGGGTACTTTTCTTATTTTCATTCAAAGTCCGTTTTACTTACAATATCTCAGAAGTTTGTAAATGAAATATACAATGAAAGGTGCTAAAATGTTAATGCACTAAAGTCATAACATTGTGCAAGGAACTGCGTGAAAATAATCATTTTTAATCAATAATCTGCCACTGTAATCATAATTTATATGGAAAGTAACATAATTTTGTTAGTTTTCATTTCAGCTGGAAATTGCTGTGAATTGTGTGTAAAGGTTAAATTTTGGAATTTTACATGATGTTTTTGTCTAAGATGAAGAAAAAAAATGTGTATTGTAAACTTTCCCCTTCAACTCATTTTATGGTTTCTGTCAGCAGCCCAGGTCCTGACTAATGTGTTTAAAATCATAATTTAGTATCATAATTTAAAAAAATAGATGTAAATTGAAAATGTAAAAAATGTAAAAAAAAAACAAAAAAAAAACATTGAAATCATGATGTAATATGAAGACAGCATCTCTCCAGCATATGCAGTTAACTAATAATAAATCTGAGAGAAACCATTAAACATTTTGTGTAATTTATCATCACGGACACTTGTTCCCATCTGGTCTCGCTTCACAGTTTTGCTTCTTGATGAATTACACTCGATAAGACACAAGTGATGGTCAGTACTACAATGGATCACAGTTTTTATTGGCAGGAGAACATTACTTAAAACTTGCCTTGTCTTTGAGAGGTCAATTCAGAACAAAAAAGAAGAACAAAAAAACTATGGAATACCCCTCTCTTCTTCTATATGAGAAAGTATTCAGGACATAGCTCATTAATTTTGGAAATCATCACTGTTGTGCCCTTAATGACAGTTTTCTGTCTCCAAGTCAATCAAGAAATTAGTTCCCTTTCACGGGAATTCGCGCTGCGTCAAAGCGCTGTGGGAACGCCTCTGCGTGAATGTGTCATGAAGCACATATGCAATCTAAACAATCGCGTGAGAGGATGTGAGAGCGGGTGACGTCACAAACCAGGAATCTAAATGCATGCCATGTCAAACAGCCGGCAGCTTCTGTGTCTTCAGTGGAAGACATATTCAGTGTCTGTCATATTTATTGTTGTTTCTCTACCAACTAAAAGTGAGAGTATAATGGCGATCAACAGCAATACAAGGCATGTGTTCATCCCTGCCATCACAGGGTTGGTGTTGTTTGTTTTCATGCAGAGCAGCACAGTCAGTGCTTGAGGGTGCTGTCTGTGTGTCACTATAACAGCTACGTGCTGAAAACGCTCCGCTCACGCCTTCCGCTCTTTGAGTAGAGTGCTCAGGCTCACGGTCCTCACAGTTCTGGTCCCGCTGCAGCTGAGGCTTAGCGTTGATTCAGAGCCTAAGGATCGCAAATGGATCTGTCGGAGGGGTTTGAGACGGGCACTGCTCTATCTCTGCCCTCACCCGTTTGATCTAGTACCTTCTCTCACGTTGGAAGCACGCTATGTGGTTTCTTCCGCCTATGGAGAGGTACCAGCGCTGCAACAATCCAGTTAGAGACTGACTCTAAGAGACTGGATGTTGTCAGCATCAATTGTGACGGTCCCGCTGATCTAGATTGTTAAAAATATACACATACATGCACAAAACATATGATAAATAGTAAATGTGTGTGTGTGTATATATATATATATATATATATATATATATATATATATATATATATATACTGTATATATATGTATATAGGGGATGCGCTGGAGACCCAGAAATGAAAATTCAAATAAAGACCTTTATTCTCCGGCACACTAAAACAGAACTAATGGAGGGGTTTGAGACTGGTGCTGATCCTATCTCGACCCTCACCCGATGGGTTCAGTGTCTTTTCTCAGGGTTTGGAAGCATGCTATGTGGTTTCTTCCAATCAGGGAGAAGCGCTGGCGTTGCAACTATCCAGTTCTGAGGATCTGGATGTTTGCATTAAGATGATTTAGATCATTCTCTGCTGCCAGGTTTAAACTA
The DNA here is from genome assembly GCA_037043235.1 of Rhodeus uyekii. Taxonomy (NCBI): domain Eukaryota; kingdom Metazoa; phylum Chordata; class Actinopteri; order Cypriniformes; family Acheilognathidae; genus Rhodeus; species Rhodeus uyekii. Next base: position 2,216,986 of record JAWRVZ010000071.1, on the reverse strand, counting down.
AGTACACTCTGGCCAGCAGAGAGCAGGTTTTTCTCAGATATACTGTATATTTATAATTAAGAGGAAAAATGAAAACCAGCCTTCCATCTATGCATATGATATATATATATATATATATATATATATATATATATATATATATATATATTAGTTATTTATATTGATGGAAGCCCTCAAGATCTGTAGTTCGGGTTAGAGAAAGGATTTCCTCATCTCTTTTTCCAGTTCTCAGATCTAACGGCTCTCTCCGGGGTTGGAAGCATGCTCTGTGGTTACTTCCACCCAAGGGGAGGCGCCAGTGTTGCAATCATCCAGCTCTGAGGAGTTGGACGTTGCTGACACAGAGACTGAGATATGGGTGGCTGCTTTCTTGCGAATTCAAGATATCTCCCCCCTGTGCACTCAGGTTTCAGGGGCTGCTGAGCGGGAGCAGTCGCAGGAATTTCTGCTCCTCACACTTTGGCAAAAAGTAAATGAATATATAAGACTTGATGTCATTAGCGTCAGGTCCTTGAGGGCAGTCCCCACCGAAGGGAAGCGGTTTACACCTCATTTACGGTGCCCGTTCCATTTGGTGCCCTCAGGGGGCCATTCTGCTAACCCTTCCACCTTGTGTGCTTCAGGGTGCAGTGGTCCCCAGTGAGTGCTCGTCTCAGTGTCCACCCGGAAATGTTGCGGCACCAGGATGCTCGCTCCCTCCGAGGAGGGTCCAAGAGCCATCAGTTTGGTTGTTCCCTGCCGGTTCGCCACTTTAGGGCACTGAGCTTGTTGCTCAGGAAACACCAGAGAGTCTCGAGACATTGGTTCCCTTAGTAGAATTTCTGGCAGCGTGTGATACTTCTTCTGAGTATTCTCAGTGGGTCCTACTCACAAACAAGTAGGCTTCTTTGGGTCTTGCCAACCCAGAATTAGGAGGGTTCTACCCACAGTGGTGACCCCCGATCAGACTCTGGTTACGGAACAGGAAATATAACTCTGCTGGGGTAAGGGGCATTAGTTATGTTCCCTTCCCAGACAGAGAATCAGGCTTCTAATGCTGTTACTTCACTGTTCTATACTAGGATGGATTTGAATGCCTTGTCTGCAACGTAGGTTTGAAAATCAGGTCAGTCGTTTCAGATCAGGTCCAAGGACTGATCTCAACTGAGGTTGCTGAGACCATTCTCAACTCCAGAGCTCCCACCATTCAGGGAGAAGACATCCTCTCGAGGCAGGGGCCAAGACCCAGGGAATAGCTGTCCACCCCATGAACGTTGTTTTCAGGCAGGTGGATTCTTCCGTGTCTCGAGACACATCTCCCTTTCCACTCTGTTTCTATCTCATCCAGCACCTCTGGAATAGATGCTTTAGCTCAGACTTGGCCGAGGCTTCATCTTTACTTCATAAGAATTCCCCGATCTCTCTGCTCCCAGGGGTTCTGAAGATTGTTTACATGTGGCTTGGTCTCTGAGGGGCCCCAGCTCATAACTCTGGTCCTTCAACTGAGGTTGTTGAGACCATTATCTTCTCCAGAGATCGCACCATGAGGAGACTATGAACTGAAGTAAGTTTATTAATGTGGTGGTCGGCTGCGGGATCCAGTTAACTACCGAGTTGGTACAGTGCTGGAGATCCTGCAATGCCTGCTCACTGCTTGGTTATGTCCATCCACCTTAAAGGTGTATATGGCAGCATTCGTTGCTTTCCACATCCCTTTGGGTGGAGGGTTTGGGAATAAACCCACTGGTATCCTGTCTCCTCTGTGGCACACAGTGGCCAGGAACTATTCTGCTTCCCCTTTGGGCATTGGACGCTTATACAAAAGTTTGAACAACTATTCGTATGTTTAGGTCCCCTAACAAAAAAGTTTTTTCACTATTTCAATGCTATTTCACTAGCTTATGTGTCGGCTGGGTTGACCAAACTCTTGTCAATCCGAGCTCTCTCCACTAGGGGTATGGCTTAGCATTGAGGCCCTTCTGTCAGGAGTTTCTTATGTTTGTCATGCGACAGGCTGTTTCTCTCTGCAAACTTCTTTAGGCTCTACAGCTGAGACCTAGACTTCTCTCCTGGGGCCCAGGTGTCTTCATCTGAGGGTAATCACATCTGACATGCCACTTGTCGCTATGGCAGCATTGGTATAGCGTTCCCACAGCGCTTTGATGTAGCGTGAGTTCCCTTGAAAGGGAACGTCTCAGTTACGTATGTAATCTTAGTTCCTAAATAGGGAGCGAGACGCTGCGTCCCTTCGCCATACTTCCTGTGTGCCTCCTGCCAACAGCATCCACTTCAGACACTTTTAGCTGCCGGCTGTTTGACATGGCATGCATTTAGAGATTCCTCGTTTGTGACGTCACCCGCTCTGACGTCGTCTCACTGGTTAGATTGCATATGTGTTTCATGACGCATTCATGAAGCTTAGTTCCATTCAGGGAACTAAGGTTACATACGTAACCGAGACGTTTTCTTTCCTGTTGCTCAAACAGTAGAGTGTGGTGCTTGCGACACTAAGGTCATGGGTTTGATTCCCAGGGAAAACAAGAACTGATTAGAATATATCTTGCATGCAATGTAAGTAGCTTTGGATAAAAGTGTCTGCCAAATGTAAAAATTTAAATGTTCTTACAAAGTTAAATTCAACCTCTAGTCATTCAATTAATTGTATCCCTTAAAATCGTTTTGTATCCCAAAATGAGATATTCAAATGTTTTTTACCAGTGAAAATTTGTATTCATGCCTTAAAATAGTTTGAATTTATTGAAGGTTTGTCTTAAAGAATATTAAAAACACCACATAGACATAAAATCACTAAAAACCTGATTTTCATCACAGGGGGCCTTTAAAGCAGTAGTTCACCAAAAAATGAAAATCATGTCAAAATTCATGCCTTCATTTGCTCAAGCTACGTTTTATTTAGTTTTTGTTAATCACAAAACAAGATTTTAAGCAGAATGTCCAGGCTACTTCTTCTTTATGACTAAGTGTTGTGAAGCTGCATACAAGACAAAAAAGTAGCATACAAACAGACAATAGTTTTACATGCTAACATCCTGAACTAGCTTATTTCACCCCAAAGTCTAAATTCAGATTTTGCCTGCTCACTTTCATGTGATTCTAACCTATATGGCTATTTGTTTTCTGCCACACACAAATAATAGATTTTCAAAAATCTTGCGGCAGTTATATAGTTAATTGGGTCCAAAAGTTGAGTTAAAAAAGGACAAAAATAAGGAACAAAATAAACCACTGGTTTAACTAGTTTTAAGTATTCTGAGGTAATATGATTGAATATGACAACATCACAGCAAGTCACGTGTCACGCAAAAACCACCAAACCAGCACTAAAAATGATCATTTAGCATTTTCTTGGGTAGAGTTTTAGTTCATACCCAGAAATGGTATCTCAGATGTGGCCATATCTGCATGAGTGACACCCATCCACGAGTAGAGGAAGGCAGTGTGAAACTAGCTGATTCGGCTAATGTGTATTTCTGAAAAGAGGGTGTGGTTGTCCGCCTGTTCGTCACGGTGCAGTGAAGCCGTATTGCCCTCTGTAACAACAGCTGCTTAATTGAAGAGCCATGGGGCGACAATAAATTGAAAGATACAATTCGTAATTAAGGAGGAACAGCAGCTTTATCCTGAGGAAAAGGCGCTGAAGCTAAAACAAGCCTGTGAAACGTTATGGGAGTCCACACACAGCTATATTGGGGGCAAATTCTGAATTGTTGTACAACAGTATAACAGATTTGTTTGAGCATATGTCATACACTGATTTGAAATGTGTGTGACATTTTAGTTTTAATTTACAAATCTGAGAGCTGATTTAATATATGTGATGTGAGCAGTTGTTTTATGGTCTTTGAATAGTTTCCACCCTCGCATTTGTTTGTGCGTCCAGCTCGGCCCAGGGGCCACAAAAAACCTCATTAAGTGACAAACAGAGCGGTCTGGAGCCGCTGGGATAAAAGGGGAACACTCATTTTCATCTCACTGAGCTCAATCAGATGGCGTTCCAGTGGAAATGTTCAACCATCAGTAATGAAATGCCCAAGGACAAGATCTGTTTTTAATATGGGCATACGTTTGAATGATAGGAACATCCCTTTACCTATCTAAGTTAAAGACCCCCTGTGGTGAAAATCCAGTTTTTATTGTTGTTTATATGTTTATGTGGTGTTTTTAATACGCTTTAAGACAAACTATGTGCAAATTCACAAGTCAACATCCTTGTTAATCATTTTCTGCTTAAAACTGCAGTTCTTTACATCACAAACCAACTTGTAACCAATCACACTTGTGTTGGCAGGCTTTAGCATATCATTAACTATAAGCACTGAAAAAAAGGAACCCAGGTCAGGTATTTTTCTGTTCATATGATCAATCGGGTGCATTTATCGCCATTAAATTATTTATATGATGTATGTTAGCATTTATACAAAGTGTTCCTAGGATTTTTAGAAGAGAGAACAGGATCGTGAACAGGAATATAGTTTGTGTAGCATTAGCAATACGCCATTAGCGGTTTGATAATGTAGTCAAGCAAAAGGCGAATCATATTAATTACTATTACGTGTCTGACATTGTAAAGAGCGATACCATTGTGCAACATTTACTCCAGTAAAATTGACCGAGTGGATCTGTGAGCTCGGGTGAGTGAGAGGATGCATATTTATATTCCTATGTTTACATTTGTCATTTTAGTGATCAAATATTTTCATGGGATAATTCTAATCCGTGTGTGTATGCCCCCCTAGTGCTATACAAGCTGGGAATTTAATCCTGGTTTTAGACACTAGTAACAGTACATTTATTATCGGAGTCAATACCATATGGATTCTAAACAGGCTTTAATATCGTAAAGTCTCTTTGTCTTTACAGGGATGTCCAAGAAAGTTTAAGATTTTCCAGAATCTCAAAAAGCCTTTAAATGCCACTATATTCAAATATTTAATCTGCCACAACTACATAATGTTATTAAATTACCATGGTCAACCATCTAAAAACATTTAATTTATGGGACTAATTGTGATTAATTCAATTAAATAATCAGTATTTCATGGAATTAAGTCAATTAAAGATTTTTGACAGTCATAATGAATACGCTGATAAGAAGTAGCAGAAAAAAAATCCTAGAGGAAAACACACTGTGTCTATAGCTGGCCTTGCTGTATTTTTTAGCCCGACCATGTCCTCATGTCCGAGTCTGTGGTGTCCTGTCTGTCTAGTACATGTTCACTGTCTCAGACGGTTTGTTTTTTTACAGTGGGACTTTCTGCTCCTGCATCTTTTGGTATTATGTGGTGAGCTGTAGGATCCTGATAATAAGCTCCTCTGTGTTATTGGGACTACAGTTTAGATTCTTCTCATTCTTGCGTTTGACAGTAATGGTATATAGAATGGTTATAGTTTTCATTAATTTTGTGTCACTTTGTATTTTGGCTGATAGTCGATCTGTGTTCAGCTTTCTGTTTCTGTCGTATTTGCTTGCTGTCATTGCTATTTGTGACTGCGCTGATGCTGAGGTACAGAAATATAGTCTGCAGTCAAAAAACATCAGTTTTGCAATGCAATCAGTATCTTTGTCTTGTTTCTCAGAGAAAATACTTAAAAAACAGCAACCTTAGATTTATTTTTAAGTAAAAATGCATGAGATGTTCAGACCTAGTTACAGTTTAATACTTTTTTTGTTTAATACCTAGTTTATTTTTTTAAACTCTGTCAAAATATTAAGCAAAAATACTAAAAGACAATGAAAAATGAAAATGTATTCCATGAAAAAGAGTTATATCATATTTAAACACTCTTCTGTATGTCACATCTGTTCTATGTTTTATATCACGTTTTCATGTCTTCATGGTTCAAGTTCTCATTGTCATGTTTCCTGTCATATCATGTGCTTCCTTTGCCTCATGTGTTTTGCCCTGCTGTATTGTATAGTATAGAATTTTTTTATTGTTTCAGGTCCGTCTCATGCCATTAGTCTGATATTGCAAACTCTCAGTAGGTAATTATTTGAATTAGTAATTACTTCATGACCGCTAAAAATTAATGTGTGCAATATGAACGTAATTGAAATACTACATTTGCCATGTTCTCATATAACGTGACCTGCCAGCGTCTGTTACATCGCTTCACTGTCATTCACAAATCCTCAACAGCGAATGCACACTTCAAAATCTCGCCGGAAGTAGGAGGTCATCCAGGTACTTTTTGCCAACTGTTTTATGAATTCCAAGTTTGGACATACTACTCTTGCAACATGTCATTTCTCTCCTACTATGTAGCAGGGAAGTATGCAAGCCATGTTGCTCTCATATTCTCATTGTCTCTTCCTTTCTTCATGCATGATAAGATGATTTTCTGATGATTTTTGCCAACAAGTGACTTCTAAGTATCAACTAAACTCAAATGTGCCAGCTCATTTGTCATTTTCTGATCACTTATGGTGTCAGGTCTGCTGATTCGTCAGACGACAATTTGTGTCAAGAATATACAAGGTGATAATCATTCATAGCATGACAGCGATGTGCAACAATGAAATGAAGGAGAACCTGAAAAAAGTGTGCTTTGAGTACTTTGCCAACTTTTTGTGTCTGAACCAAAATGACCTTCTACTGGAAATCAAGACAAACATACTGTGTTTTGAAAATTAAAACATTTTTAGATTAGTAAAAAACAAAAAACACACCGTAGTTTCGACAGGGCTTGGATAAAGCCAGGATTGAAATTATTAGCTTTTTAAAAATGCCTGTGTGAAAACCATGACAAAGCCATGACACTGACATACATTACTGTAAGATATGAGTTACTTTCATATAAAACAGTTCAACCATGCATTTAGTCTATAACTATAGGTTTAAGCCTCGTCAGTGAAACCAGGGGGGAAATGTATGATTGTTTTACTGTATTTACAGTATTGTGAGTACCTTGTGTTACATATTGAGAAAATAATTGATTTGTATTAGAATGCAGTCCAAAAACATCACACTTATGCGGTGGAGCTCAACTTCATTTTTATACTCCTTTCTTTCTGACTATTTCTCTGCAACACTTTCCCTGTCTCTTCCTCTTTTTTTATCTCTTTCGTCAATACTCTTTTTACACTTTAAAAAGGAATAAGCCTATACTGCTCGTGAAAATGGTACTTTTGACATATTTAAATTACTAACTGCACAGTCAACCCTGTCTGTCATTCTTAGTACTTACTGGTGCCAAGTCATTGATTTAAACCCTATTTATTAAACTGCTTAACTGGATGAAAAATATGTAAAATCATGCAACTTGCTAAAGAGAGGTGTTCCCCTACTTTAACCTTTAGCCTAGTGTTTCAAAATATCTAAGTCCTCTAAATTCTCAGCGACTTTGCCTGATTGATAGTTCACACTTTTTTTTAGCAAGTAAAATGCCTTCTAGTGTAATTGGGGAAAAACACACACCTTTAGATCACGGCTTACGTGTCTTTTTGCTGTGAAGTTTTTTTTTTTTTTTTATGAAGTAAACTTAAGACTCACTTTTATATTGTTAGTAATATTTCAAGACAAAGAATTACTGGACTGAAGCAACGTCATTAGAAAAATAAAGTTAAAATGTGAGTATCAAATATGATGCTTCAGGTTTTATAGTAACGTTTATTTGTTCATCTCTCAATCATCATTATATTGCTTTGTATTATATGTTTTGATCCCCACAATAAAAACTACAGAGCTTTGACATCTGATATTCATATGCATTTTATGTAAGTATCTTCTATACAATTATAAAGATCTTATTCATTTACAAGATATCAAAAGTTTTTAACCAAATAAATACCAGAAACTGCAGCAATTTTCATAGTTACTTTGAGTAGCTTCATATTCTTACTAATATATAATATTATATCATTAAATCCAGATGTGTCAGATATGATAATCAACAATAGCCTATATGCTAACTTGTTTAAGCTATTTTGTTTAAAAGTATATATTTTTTCTGCATAGAAAAAAAAATCTAGTCTTACAACAGTGGACACAACATGAGATTAAGTGAATCAGTGTCCGCACTTCACATCCCTAACACTTGTCTGGACAGAATCATGATATTTAACTATTTCACCAAATCAAACATGACATTTTGTTATTTCTGCCCTATCGGCAACCCAGAATGACAAAAAATTTGAGTGAATCATGAGTTGAAATAAGGTTAACATTGGTCAGCTGGAGTCTGGCATGTGATGCTCGTTAATTTAATTAAAACTATTTAATTAGGGAGAGCTTCATGTGGCTCTTTGAGCACAAGGCGAATGATGCAGCAGGGGCTGGGAAGAGCCCCAGGTTAGACTGCTGCTGATTCCATTGCTCTGAATCACACTCACCACTGCAATCTTCATCCTCATTCAAGCTTTCTACAGCGATCGAGCACCTTACAATCCCTGTGAGTGATGCAATAACAGTGCAATGATAAATATTCTGTAAGATGATTAAAGTCGTCATATATGAAAATGAGAAATAAGACTGTCTCTTTTCTTCAAAGTAAGATTTCAAATGCAGGATTATTACGATTGCAAATTTGCCCATTTTTCATATATGTCAATCTGACATCAGGACAGAGGGTTTATAAAAGTGTTATATAATTATTATATTATTGTTATGACAGAGTGTAGGATACAGACAGATGGTTTATAACAGGTTTGTTTTCATATTTGAGGCAGACAACTGGCAAGGTGAGCGGGTGAATGACGTCAACAGAGAGAGTTAAATGGAGGCATTGGGTAACAGTCTTATCTGGTAGTAGTTATGCAGAGATGGGAAGACTTAAAGAAGGCATAAGTAAGATGGGCTTTCAATATTCTCTGGAATGCAGGTGAGTGAAACCAGGAGATGAGACAGGTAAGTGCTCGGCTGAGAACATCAAGACCAGACAGGGATTGACTGTAGGGTGACTGTTTAAACAGGGTGTGCTGAGTGGGTGTATATGATCAGAAGTATGGTGATTGTGAACAGGTCGGTGGAGTGTCAAGGTCTGATGCTGTGGGTGTGACAGTACGGATTAGTGAGGAGGAAGGTTAAGTTTGTAGGTGGTGTCATTGATTTGTCTCTGAATGGTGAAGGGGCAGGTTGTTGCAGGGTCTCGGCTTCCGAGATGTCGCAGGTGGAGAGCCAAACCTCTGTCCTGGATAGTAACAGAGATTGCTGTTCGTCGAGAATCAGTCTGGCTCTTGTGCCTCCAGACTGCTCTCTGGAGGTGGACGTGAGTCCCAGACTCTCTCACTTTCTTGGAACAAGTGGTAAATAGCTGGAACATCAGAAGGCTTATTTTACCAAGGAAAAAGGTAGCCGACTATGCACTGGAAGGGTATCATGCTCGTGGTGTCGTGACGTGATGAGTTCTGTGCATACTCAGCCCAGGGAAGGAATGAGTTCCTGGTGTAATGTTGGTTGTGGCAAATACTTCCTGATCTCCTGGATCTCCTACTCAGTTTGTCTGTTGGATTGACGGTGGTATCCAGATGTAAGGCTGACGGTGACACTGAGTAGCCAGAATCAGACCTGCCAGACTCAGGAGATGAACTGGGGCTCATGGTAGAAAGATGATGTCTTCTGGGATGCCAAAGTGCCAGAAGGGTTGGTGGAACAGTCTCTCTGCCATCTCCAGAGCCGTGGGAAGCCCCTTGAGTGGGATGAGTTTGCTGGCCTTCGAAAATTGGTTGATGATGACTAGCATGCATGTAAATCCATTAGAGGAAGGTAAGTGTGTGAGGACGTGAATCCCAATGTGGTACCAGGGTTGACTGGGAAATGGCATCTGGAAGCCAACATGGGACTTTGGAAATGGCACAGATTGAGCAACCCTTGACAAAGCGGGAGACCTCCTGGGCCATATTATATAACTACATATGATCCTATATAAATAAATACACACATACATATAAATCTCTTTTGTCGCTCCTCCTGGGATAGATGGGCCGGATCCACTTTCATGGGATCTTGTACTGGAGGGGCAACCACTTGCACTGGAGGGAGGCGGAGAATGCAAGATGGGTTGATCCAGGTTGCAAGCAGTGTTGTTGGAAGATCTGAACCAAACTCTGGATGTTCTCCAGCCTAATAACACTTTTGTAGTTGTTCATCTGCTGACGGATGCTGGTATTGAGCCCTTGATGGTATACTATCAGCTTTGGTGTTATATTCTAGTCGCTGGATGCAGCCAAAATTTGGAACTGGAGAGAGTAATCATAGACTGTGGATCTCCCTTGACAAGCCAGTAAAGTAAGACTTCTTTGAAATGGGTGACGAAAGCTGTTAGTGAATGAGTCACAGGACCATCAGATTCCCACATGGATTTGGCCAGACAGATGGTTTATAACAGGTTTATTTTCAGATGTGAGGCAGACAACTGGCAAGGTGAGCGGGTAAATGACGTCAACAGATAGAGTTAAATGGAGGCATTGGGTAATGTCTTATCTGGTAGTTGGTATGCAGAGATGGGTCCCAGGGAAAACTTAAAGAAGGCAGAAGTAGGATGGGCTTTCAATAATCTCTGGGGATGCAGGTGAGTGAAGCCAGGAGACAAGTTAGACTATTATATTATTACCCGTGAAGGTGACATTTTATAGGGTCAAAGCACTGCTGGATTATATAATATATAAAACCTTTAGTTCCAGTCCTTGATTCTGATTGGTCAATAGTTTATTATGAGTAGTTACGATACAGCTATGACTGTTTCACCCAACAGTTCTGTGTACTACACAACACCCTTAGCAAACAGTCTTAGCAATGTAAACATTTGTTTGTTCTCATTCATGTTGTCCACTGAAGCTTACTGTATAATGTAGAATATTGTGTGCTAGAGAGATAGAGTCAGTTTATTACCTGCATTTAGATACAGCATTTCCTTTCAAGTCAGTCCTATGTTCATAATAAAAAAAATCAATGTCCGCTGCAACATCTTGTCTTTTTGACTGACTCTCTCATAAAACCTATATATCGCACAGCTTGAAAACACTCCCGCTGATTTGAGAACCAGAACGAACTGTTTTATATAATATTATATAATATAATATCATATAATATAATAATGAAGGGGCCCCTGCATATTTACACAAATGAAAGAAATCTAAAAGCATGATAAAAAATATTTTCACAGAGAAAATATTAAATAAAGGGAAAGTACTGGTGTAATTTTATTAAAATTGATAAACTATTTATTTAAAATGTACAACGTATTTATCATCCATTTAGTTTTCATTTCAGTTAACTATAATAACCCTGGAAAAGGCTGAATTATCCAAAATATCTGTTGAAGTTATGCTGTTAGCATTTTGCTAACTTCTGCCATTTTGCTAACTACATCCACACTCCCTCTGTGCAAAACCAAGACATGTCATCAAAATCACAAATAGAGTGTTGCATCTGCCAAGCCACTATAGAAACATGATGTTGTCACATCAGCCAGAATCCTCCCTCTCTTAGACAGCAATAAGGCAAAATACCTGCCTTAGAAGGCAAAATTCATGACTGCGGTTCTCATTCAAGCATTACAAGCGCTGACCAAACCATTCCAGCGGATTTATCCTGCTGAGCCAAAAAGTCACCGGTCAGTGTCTTTCATTTGTCCCTTCAGTGAGCCCATACGCTTATTACAGAAGCAGCACCTTGAATTAATCCCACCATAAAGCAGAAAAGTGCTGTGACAATGCATGACCACACCATTACTATATTATTGTGCTCCGTTTTGTTGTAGCTGAGTGCCTGAGATGGGGTGAGCTTATTTATGTAGTTTTCTCACATTTGGGATAAACTCCTGGCTGACAGCTGTGTAAAGGGAACAGGATGCTAGTTGTGAAGGCTAGAGAGGGCAATAGGCCTTGGTCATCTGACTGTGACTTTTTAAATTATCTGTCAACTAAGGACTTGTTGAACAGCTGCAGTTTGTCAATGTTATGCACCCAAGGTTATGAGGCAGATCAGGCTGAGGTATCAGAGTATCCACTACAAACCACGACAGAACTCTTAACAGTGCGACAATTCAAAAGGTTTGTGAGCTTTAATAACAACCATTTCTATAAATGTGTTTTTAAGTTGTAAATGTTTCTAGCAGTTAACTATTCTAAATGTCCACATAAATAAGTGTATATGCATAATTGCAAGATTAAAGAAGCGTTTAAAATGACTAACATTGCTGTGTTTTGGATGTACTAAAATCAAATCATTATCTAACTCAGGACACAAATCAATGCACAAATATATTCAAGTTTATTTTATCTAAGTGCAAAAACACAAATCAATGTTTCTTGTTATTTTGTTGTTTTGAGCAATATTGTGCACCATGCCATAACTGTGAGTTCTGATTCTGTAGAGACTACCCACTCTCTCTAGTTTATGTTTGGCAGGACATACAGCTTTTGTGTTGGCAGAAGTATCCTGCTCTCATGAAGAAGTTTACCTCAGTTTGAGTAAGACCATTTACATAATAGAGAATTTACAGTGATCGTTTGATTTATTTTTATTAGTTGTATCATAATTTGTTACAATTACTGTCATTCTATTTTTTAAATTAACACATTTTACACTTTTGCCCGTTGCTTTTGTTTTAAAATAAGAATGCGTTGTTGCTTTTTTGCATTAGAGAATGAGAATGGGGAAGGGGGTGAAAATGGTTTTAATTATCATGAAATTAAAGTCACAGTGCAACATAAATTATCAATGGGCTTCAATTACAAAGTATAATGTCATTCATTCTTCTCTTACTTTGATTTTTTGACGTTCTGAAAAATAGGATGGCTTCCCTCAATGACTTTATGTAGACGAAATGCAAACTTCATGTCATAAAATTGATGATCATTGACAATTAGCATCTTTAAGAAGTGATAAAACATGTAAAGTGTTGATGTTTGGATTGAATGGAGAATTTCCTTCCCACACTGAACAAGAGAAGTTTGGCAGATGCCCAGAAGCAATTATCATTATGGAATTCAGCAGTCATATCTAGATGCATCTCCAAAGGTTTGATTTGGTCTGCCAAAAGAGTCCTTTGGAGCAGGTCCATTTCTGCTCCTTCTGTTCCTAGTTCACTCATTCTGATCCTGTTTATTTGTGCTTGCTAAAACTTTGTGCAAGTCAAATGTGTCATTATAGCAAGTGAGCTTGTTGGCAAATGAAATGGACAAAATAGACTTCCATTCTGCTGATTACATCTGATTATTCCTAGACATCAGATTCACTGCTTCATATGAGCCAGATCTCTATTGTATTTGTATCTGTTTATTTGTTCTGTTGTATTTACAATATGTGCTCTGGCAGTCGCACAGATAAAACAGCAGGAGTATCTCAGAGAGCTGTAAAATCAGTGCAAGTGCAGTGAAGATAATGGGTCCCATAAAAAGCAAAGTGTCTTTTGTCCTCTGAGCGTATGCTGTCACAAGAGAAGACAGGGACACAAGCTTCTCTCGCACATCTCTATCTCCCTCAATACAAACAGGCGGATAAATATCAAGTCCAGTGATCATATCACCATGTTAAACAGTCACAAGACACTGGAAAAAAAACACAAGGGGAGGAAATGGCAAGCATTGCACCACATTGGCATTATGGTCTGATATTGACAATCAGTTTATTATTTAAGCCTCATATTCTCTGTAATTATCTAAATAACCTTCATTGTAATTGCATGAGCATTTAAAATAAAATGTGGTGACTTGTTGCTGACATCCTAACATAACAGCTGTATTTAAAGGTGTTGAGCCTTTCAGAGTTTTAATACCTGTTCACGCCAAGAATGACAACTATAAAGATAATAACTATTAATGACATTAGCATCCACACCAACACACAATATCGTTCTGTTCGTTATAAGCATGTGCTGCCACTTTAAATGCTCAAGCTCTTTAAAGCAGGATGGATTCTGATTGGCTCCGTCAACATCTGGTCAGTTTTATCATTTACCAGTTAGATTGAAATGATTCTTAAAGGGATTTGAACAATATCATTCTTTCGTGCTGTTATTGTTATAGTTGGGGTGTGGACTTTTTCCCACTCTTTAACGTTATCATTTTAGCTATATTCTTGTTGTGAACAGGCTTTTACTGCAACTGGTGATGATAAATGATAGTGGTGTGATGAAACTTAGCTCACAAGAGAAGACAATACATGATATTGGGTTCACAAGAACAAGATAAGACAATATTTTAACACTATTCTTTTTAAAAATCTTCAGTAACAAAATAGTCCTTATTCAAACGAAAGTGTCATTCTGGTGTTTGGTTAGTTCACCTTCATGTTTTCATGTATTTAATTTTGAAGTTTAGTCATAATCATGTTTCCTGTCATATGAGTTCCTTCACAAAATAGTGTAAGCGGCGCCCCACAATCCCGCAGTATCCGCATACAGTCCTCCCATGCCATGTCATGACCACCATGCCAGAGCCTTGTCACGTTATGAACACTTGGTCCAACACTGAACTTCCCAATCATGGCCATTGTGGTATCAAGTCTGATGCTTTCAAGTCATGTGGTCTCAGAATACCAAGTCATGGCTAGGACTGCCCAGGTCTTTGTTCTGATCTCTGGTGGTCTTCTACATGGCCCTCTGATCTCCTGTGCTAATTTGCTCTGATGTGGTATCATCAGGTGTCCCCCCCCCCCATCCCTTCCCATCCCTTCCCATCCCTTCCCTTCCTTCCCCTCCACTCCACCACCCTCCTGGACTTTTTATATTAGTTGTGGGTTTTGGGTGAGAGTTCTGTTAGGACATCTGAACCACCTTTTGAGGGTGGAATATGTAACATGTTTTTGCTTTTGTTTCACATTCATGTTATCATGTCTTTTATTTTGGCGTATTTCATTACCATGTCTCCTGTTTGCCATGTGATAATCTGTTCCCCTCATGTAAACTTGTCAAGGTGGCAACAAAGATAAGACTTATTTTAAGACCCAAATTAGTGTTGATAGAGAGAGTGCTCTCAACAGAATTCCCTATTGAAACAGACACATAAAAGCCCATGAGACTCTTGTTATGTTAATTAGAGACACAAATCCCCTCCATTCTGCCCATTCATTCTGATCATGCAAACGAGTCTTCCAAACCTGAAATTGTACCTTTTTCATTGGTCAGTTCAAATTTGAGACATCTAGCCTGACCTTGACACAGCCGCGTCAGCAGGGCCTCAACACTTTAAGCTATGTTGTAACTTTCCTTTCTCCTGACAATGACTAAGCCAGGCTAACCTCGCTGAAGTCGGTCCTTCTGTTCCAACTTTACCACCATCGAAGTACTGAACCATCAAGATTTTCTTCAAAGACTACTCGTTTAATGGCTAAGACATTGTGAAAGTATTATACATTTAGCTAACTAATTAGAGATTAAGTGGAAGCTGTAGAAACCAAGGTGAGTTGCCAAGGTGCTTTAAATAAAAAAACTGATGGGGATTATTTTCAGGTGGTTAACTGACTCCTTTGTCTATATCCTCTGTGTAGTACTGTACCCAGTAATTTAACCCCAGAGTTATATTTCTGCTGCCAGTGCTTGCTGGATGAATAGTCTAATTGATTGTAGCATTAATTGTGCATTGTGCTACAATTATATTAACTGATCCAAATATTTATAATTAACTATAATGAGTTATAATTATCTTTTCATATTTCCCTTATTTAAGCTAATTTGTCACACATGTCTTGTTTTCATTGGTTCCTTTGTTTCATGTGTCATGTTCTCGTTGGTTCGTAGTCATGTATTATGTATTTAAACCTTGATGTTTGCCTTGAATGTATTGAATTAAGTTGCTGTTCCATGTTTCCATTCTCCACAATCTCCAACATCGTCACATTTTAATTCCGCAAGATCTCGTGTCATGAGATCTCATCACGCGCCACATAAATTATATAAAGTAGTTTCTACTGCGTTCTAACTGCTTTGTTTATTAACTTCCTAACTGCTTTATTTATTAACTTCCCATATAGTTACAATTTGTCTGTCATTTTCCATTTGGAGAATTTCCATCATTTTACTGGAAGCCAGTTGAAATTACCTTGGGATCGTTTAATCAGCCAATTTCCTTAGATCATAGGTCTCTTTTTTCCCATGAATTAGTAATATCATATAATTGGACAGCTGTGGGCTGCTTCCAAGCTGTTCAGACAAGTGCATTATTTGTCAGTATTTGTTAAATCTTGAAACTGATCCAGCTTTGAGTCATGTGGTGAATTCGGAATCACATACTACAATTATTTCTGTCATAGAAAGTATATTTGTATGAAAAACTGAATTTTATATATTTTGTTTATATATGAATACACAACTGAATCAGCTGCAAATTCTTCTTGTATCAGAGGCAGAGTTATTGTTCTGAAATTAGTCACTCAAGCAGCAAGCAGGCGAAAATAATTTAAATAACCATTACTTCAGCCTGTAAGTCACATGAATAATTGTGTACATTTTAGGCCAATGCAATTCAGAGTAATATTGAATTTGACACTTTTGACAAAAAAAAAAAAACGTCTCAGGTTACATATATAACCATAGTTCCCTAAGAGGGAACTCGTGCTGCGTCGAAACGCTAGGGGGAATGCCTTGGCATGTAGTCTCATGAAGCACTATGAAATCGATCGAACAACTGTGGAATGATCCATAATCATAAAAGGGAGACAGAAACCAGAAGCAGCAGCTCAGAGTGTCTGAAGCAAAAGTAGGAGCTGAGGCAAAAGTCGCAGCATCTCGTTCCCTCTCATTGAACTGTGGTTACATACGTAACCTGAGATGTTCCCTTTCAAGGCAACTCACGCTGAGTCAAACGATGTACCAACGCCACCTCAGTGAAGCCGGCCACAGGTGTGCCGCAGATCACTACGAGAGAACCCTTGTGCATGGAGCGGAGTAGAGGTCAAGCTGGTACAACATCTGGAAAGTGTGCGGGAAGGACCAGCCTGCCGCAACACAAACACAAGCAAGGTAGATCCCTGCGAGAATGCCATAGAGGCAGCCACGCTCCTAGTGAAGTGGGCACGGATCCTCAGGATAAAGAATTACAGCCGACTCCTGAGTCACAGAGATAGCCTAAGCTATACATCTGCTCAAACAGTTAACTGCTGAGGCCTGCTTGAGGGCCCTGATCAGAAGAACAGCTGGTTGGTCCTATGCCACAGGGAGACATTGTGGACATAAGAGTCCAGTGCTCACACTGGAATGATCTTGTTCTTAAGTCCTGGCCATGATCACCAAATAGGGGGAGAGGACAGAAGCCTCAAGACACGAAGGAAACGAGTACAAGGGACGCGCCACCCAGAGGTACGCGGTAAGCCAAGGCCAGCCACGTTGACCTTCTGAGTGGGCTGGGATAACCCTGCAGTGAATCTGTCCATGGGAGGAAGATGATGAAACTTCCTCACCAGCCTCGACACCAACACGTCCAACTTCTCAGAGCTGGATATTTGCATCATCAGTGTGCCCCTGCCTGGTCGAAAGTAACCGCCCTAGAGCGTGCCTCCGGATCTAGGCATAGGAACAGATCTGCCAGATAAGAGCTGAGATAAGGCAGAGCCGTCTTAAACCCCGCCGTCAGATCCAAATGTTTTTATATCCTGCGTACCCCCGGAACAAAGATCACCGCTGAGCCTCAGCAATGGTGGGATCCGAGCCCTGAGAACGCAGTCCTGGGCGGTGAAAATAATTTTTAGAAACTGGCAGGTTTTTGTTTTTTTTTGGGAGCAGAGCGATGCAGCATGCAGCCAGAGCCCTCAAGCTTTAACCATGTGTGCTCCGCTCCAAACAAGTCTAAACATAAGAGGTGTGTAACCCTGCTTGCTTTAGTGAGGGCAGGGGAAACACACACTCTAAAACTGTTGGTTCGTCATTAATATAAAAAGTGTGGAAGTCCCTTGTATTTTTAAACTAGCTAGGGAAAGATATACTTTTGTTTCACACACAGATCAACCAGTTTCACATAAACACAACCAACACAGTTTTGCTGAAGACACTCAAAGTGGCCGGTTCCGGTTTCCGGTGCCCTTTTACAATCCTGAATCACAACATCACCGATCCGTGACGATCATTCCTCAATCGTTCAATCACAGTGCTTCAATAGACTACACACCAAGGCATTCCATCTAGTGATTCAATGCAGTCAAGTCAAGTCAAGTCACCTTTACTTATATAGCGCTTTTTACAATACAGATTGTTTCAAAGCAGCTTTACAGTGGTCACATGAAAACATTATAAACAAAGTTTGTTTGGCTGAACGGCAGCCTTAAAAGAGCAGGCGGATTAATACAACTGATGAATATTAAGTGTTAAGTTTTGATTATTGATTGATTTGATTGATTGATTATTATATTGACAATTCAAGTCTAATATTAAGTCTTATTTGGTACGGTTAGAGATGGGTTCATGATCGTAACAGGGGAGGGTTTAGTAGAGTCACGGTCTCAGCAGACACTTCAGGGCAGTGCTGTGCTCGTGTCCAGGTGCAGGTCCTTCATCTGATCTGGATACGGCCCAGATCCGGCTGACCATGGTAACCTCGGAATAAACAGAGACCAATATCAGCGTAGATGCCATTCTTCTTCTGATGTATTGAGTACATCAGATGTTATGGAAATGTTCCCAGTTCCGGCTGACCTAAATTATGCAGCCTAACAATCATTTTACATGATTTGGATGAAAAATATATGTATAATGTGTTATGTGTATGGCATGTTGAAGAGATGTGTTTTTAGTCTACATTTAAACTGACAGAGTGTGTCTGCATCCCGAACTGTATTAGGAAGACTGTTCCAGAGTTTAGGAGCTAAATAGGAAAAGGATCGACCGCCAGCAGTTGACTTTGATATTCTAGGTATTATAAGCTGGTCAGTATTTTAGGATCGCAATAGACGTGAAGGACTATAATGTGTTAGGAGATCGCTCAAGTACTGTGGAGCTAAACCATTTAATGCTTTGTAAGTAGTTATTTAGTAGCAATTTTTGAGTGAATCCAACAAAAGTTTATGTTTAAAAGAATAACTTCTTTTTCATTAATAATTTTTTTTTTTTTTTGGGGGGGGGATTCTGTTAAGTAAGTCATTTTTTAAGTGGATTTTCTTAATTATATTGACAATCTTTGGGTGAACAAATTACCTTTTGCTTGAGTGTGAATGCCAGATGTTTTCATTCAGATTTGCAGGTGCTGAAGTGTCATTAATCAAACTGCTGTTCTCAAGAGGCTGTTGGCTGCAGCTCTTACTCACGGTGGCAGTTTCTATCCTTCTTCGCATCTTTTCTTTTGTTACCTCCTCCTGCAGTCTGTCTGTCGGCTACTTGACTTATCCAATGTCAGATTGCATAACTGCAGCATAGCACACTTTGCCATACATTCTTGGTCCAGGAATGGGCTCCTGAATAATAAAATGTCTTATCCCATGAATCGTCAGGTTCATTAAATTATTCACGCAATGCAATCGGAACAGACAGGCTTTCCTCCCTTGGAGTAGAGAATTGACGCTTGAGAAGTGAGAAATCCTTTTTGTTTGCCTACATCTTTGTGTTTTTAATGAAATCACAGGGCTAAGTCTCCTTTCATTATGTTTACCATTCCTTGTGGTACGGATGAACCGGTTTCAGTTGAGTCATCTGGATCTTTGAAGCAAGAGTTTTCTGTGTTTTGTAATTTATGCTAAAACCTATGCTACCATCTGAAATCTTTTATGTCACGGGATTAAAGTAAACACCATTTACATACTCATACTCTATTTCCAATTATTGAGTTCTGTGAAGTTACAAAAAATTAGTTTTTCACAGTAAAAAGGCCACTTTTCATAACTGTTAGCTGAAATATCTTGCATCTTGAAACATCTTGCATTAATTAGATAAATTGGTAACATTTATAACCCTAACCCTATCTATGTTAATTCATTAAATCCTGCTCTACACTAATACTGATGAAACACACTTACTGACAGGAAGCACATCACCTTTCACATTATTGGGCACAATTCAATGACCAAGATATCAGACAGTGTATGCCATTATACGTTACAAATCTACAGTAGCTGTCTATGCTTGCATTATTTGCATATTTAATTAAGTTTTTCATTCAGTTTCCATCAAAGAGGATATCGGAAACATCTCAACATACTCATTTCATCTTGACTTTCTATTTCCCCATCAGGGTTTCTGTTGGTGTAGCCATCAAGCATGAAGTGGAATTTGTTAAAGAAGAAACCTGCGGCCATGGTGGGACCCGAACCCACCGGTGCCAGCGCCCTGACGATGGCCCCTGTTGTTTCTACACCTGCAGACAACTCCACCGAGAATCAGGGCCCAGTCAGCAAGAATGATGTCTTTGGTGACATCAAAAACAAGTTCCTCAATGAGATGGACAAGCTTCCGCGTGAGTATTATATGGTCCAGATTTACTAACAGATTGCACAAATCCTCTTTTGACAATAAACAAAAATACTGTCAGCATTCAATGAAGACATGTAGCAAAAAATATGTGCTGAAAAGGCGTAAACGGTTATTTTTACATCTGACCTTATTGCATATGCATATTGCAATGTAAGTCGCTTTGGATAAAAGCGTCTACCAAATGCATATGCATTTATAGGAGTTTCCCTTTCAGAAGTAAAATTTATGGGAGGAAATTGTGAATTTATGAAATTCCTGACCAGAGACCAACACTGAGAC
This sequence comes from Rhodeus uyekii, assembly GCA_037043235.1. NCBI lineage: Eukaryota > Metazoa > Chordata > Actinopteri > Cypriniformes > Acheilognathidae > Rhodeus > Rhodeus uyekii. The sequence goes on along the minus strand of JAWRVZ010000071.1, from coordinate 2,196,373 downwards.
GAACTCAGATCAGAGCTTTAGAATCCGTTCCCTTTCAAAGGAACTCAAGCTGCGTCGAAAACGGTAGGGGAATGCCTTGGTATGTAGTCTCGTGAAGCACTGTGAAATCGATCGCGGGATGATCATCGCGGGTCGGTGACGTCATGATCCAGGATCATAAAAGTGTGCCGGAAACCGGAAGCGGCAGCTCAGAGAGTGTCTTCTGCAAAGCTCTGTGTTGGTTGTGTTTGCGGGAAGCTGGTTCATCTGTGTGTGTGAAACAAAAGTATATCTTTCCCTAGCTAGTTTAAAAAGACAGGGACTTCCACACCTTTATATTAAGGTTTTTAGAGTCAAGTCAAGTCACCTTTATTTATATAGCGCTTTTTACAATGTAGATTGTTTCAAAGCAGCTTTACAGGAAAAACAATATAAACAAAGTTTGTTTGGCTGAACAGAAGCCCCAAAAGAGCAGGTGAATCAATACAATTGATGAATTTTAAGTGTTAAGTTTCCCCAACTGAGCAAGCCATAGGCGACAGCGGCAAGGAACCAAAACTCCGGCAGGTGAAGTAACAAATGAAGAATAGAATGGAGAAAAAACCTTGGGAGAAACCAGGCTCAGTCGGGGGACCAGTTCTCCTCTGGCCAACAGCCAAATAGTACATGATTATTATACAACAATTTGTACAATAAATCCTTTTATGATCCTGGATCATGACGTCATCGACCCGCGACGATCATCCCGTGATTGTGCGATCGATTTCACAGTGAGACTACATGCCAAGGCATTCCCCTAGCGTTTTTCAACGCAGCGTCTCGTTCCCCCTAACTACTAAGGTTACATATGTAACCCGGGACGTTTTTTTTTTTCTTTTCTTAACAAACGGACCATGTCAGACAGTACTGTACTGCCTAGATCTACCCTAGTAAACACTCAAAACATCATTGTAAAGTCCTAGCAATCATTAAGAGCATCCTAGCATCCTACCTCAACACCCTAGCAGCTGTAGTAACAGTGAAAAAAACTCAAAACCACAGAGTACCACTCTAGAAAACAACCACAACGATCTAGTTACCAACAGGCAATGTACTTTAAAACATACGGAACAACATATTCAACATATACCCTAGCAATGGCCTAACAAGCATCTAGAACACCCTAGCAATCATCTAACAGCACCATAGGGACTACTTAGAACAGCATAACCCTAGCTACAATAGGTCTGAGCAGTGCCCAAAAAAGCAAGCACAATACCCTAGCTGCCATCTACGGAACAATGTGGCAACACCAGAGCAGCCACTCACAGTACCCTAGAAATGCCCTAGCAACCATCTGGAACATCCTAACAGCAACCTAATTCTGTAGAAACCGATCAGCACATGGGGATGATTAGGATGTCATGATGATTGAGGCCAACTCTTTTTTTTTAAATAAAGTTCTGGGATTTTTATTGACCACAGATAGTCAGGGCCTTAACCTAGTTTTTCCCAGGTCTTCCATCCTGGTACTGACCATGCTCAACCCTGCTTTGCTTCAATGGGCAACCAGTCTTGGGCTACAGGGTGATATGGCAGCTGTAAAATTATATTATGGTCCTGTTCAGTATTGATCAAGGGGTAATGGCCCTGACAACTCTAGATTTGCATATGTAGTCCCTATTTTCAGTTCCTTCTATTTTCTCTGTCTTTCTCTCACTTTTAGTGCCTCCCTGGGCCATCATCGCCATCGCGATCGTAGCTGTGGTCCTCATTCTCACATGCTGTTTCTGCATTGTTAAAAAGACCTGCCTTAAGAAGAAAAAAGGCAAGAAGGGAAAGAAAGGAAAGGGAGACATGGGAATGAAGAACATGAAAGGAGGAGAGGTACGACCACCCGACACCAAAGCTCTTCAGCCTTAGAGGGATAGTTCACCCAAAAATGATTAACTCTAACATCATACTGTCATTCTGATTAAGCCCTGTATTTCTTTCTGTCATGATATAAAAAGGGATGCTACACAAAATGTCCAACAAAATGCACAATAAAAGATGTTAAAACTAGAGGGTGATTCATAATTCCAAGCACCAAAAATTGTTTAGAAAACAGTATTGTTTTAGGAACGTTAAGATACTAATGTTGTGTTTATTTATTTTTATTTTTAAATGTTAAGTAATTACCTGTTTAAGCCTACTTTAATTTTTTTTTAATGTTTATAGCATATCTTATTTTAGTTAATGCTCATTTTATTTCATGCAGTGCTGTCAAATGCATTAATGGCACCTATATATATTTAAAAATAATCAATAAATTAAATCTGTATTTATATACATTCTATAATTTAATAATTTTGTCCCTTTCGCTCAGCAGTGGTATAGCAATTGTGCCAAGGGGACGTCATTTTTGAAGGGATCACAACATGTGGTCACCTAGCCTAGCACAGGGGGAACCACTGGATATATCTTGAGGTACTAGGCCTGGTGTCAGATGTCTATGCCATATCTGACTGCCACTGGTGCGGCAACTCCAACAGGGTTCACCTGCCTGAGAACTCACCTGAGGAACAGAATAACTGCAAGCATCAAGGGGGAAGCGACACTTCTGGTAGAGTTTGTCTTGGAATGCCAAGATGATGGCTTCCACTTTCCCGTGGGCCAACCTCTGCTTAGAGATGTCCTTTTCCTTCTGCTTTCCCCCATTACAGACAAAGAGCTGGTCTGAGGTCTTGAAGTTCGGCATTTAGTCCATGTACAGGCTCAAAGCACGGATGGGACACAGTAGTAGAGTAGAGTACACAGTTCTCCAGGGGCAGCACTTTAAGATCCCTGAAAGACATGGTGGGAATTTCTCTGTGAGAAGAGCACCACTCAAGCATCTCATAGAGGGTGTCCTTGCTGAAGTGATGGTGTCAACTACCGATTGCGATAGGTCACCTAGATTCTAGGTGCGATAGGTCTGCACGCAGGTGCTAGAGGTTACCCTGTCTCTGAGAAAGATGGTCCTTCCTCAAAGGAATGCACTAGAGAGGGGCTGTCGCAAGGAGTGTGAATTCTGTGAACCAGGCTGGTTTGGCCAGTAGGGCACAACTATCAAGAACTGCTCCTTGTCCTTGTCAGAGAAGGTGCAGTGACTTTTGTTGCTCATAGGGTGATGTCCGTTGCTGTGCACAGTCCCTGCGCTTTCAGATGGAAGAAATGCTGAGAACAGCATAAGATGCACTGAGATACAAATCAGCCAACATCACATGTTCGGGAAGTCTCTAGCCCATCCTCAGATCGACATCTGATCCTCTGCCAGAGCTCTGAATTAAACACTGGGACCCCCAGGAGAAGGACCAGCAATTGAATCTAGAAATTCCACAGCTTGCAGTGAAAGTGAGGGGACAACAGAGATTGGTTCACCAGGTTTGCCCCCACTGTCATACTCAGCTCACCCTGCTTATCCACCGAAGTAGCCTTGTGCTGGCCAGCAGAGGAACTAGACTGGAGTAAATGAGAGATGATTTGGTCTCTACTGGAGTACAGAGATGGTCATCTTCCCCACAGTGGGAATGCACACATTGTGCTCTAAGCGAAAAGCGAAGTGTACCTGCTTCACGGGATGGAGCGTGTAATGCTAATCTCGCACAACAATGTGCATTGGCTTATTTAGTTACACTTAAAGATGATTGGCCTCTCAGTTGAGATCCCAATTTGTAATGTTGAACGTAACTGACAGCTAGGGAACTAAAGTTACAGGCTGATTCAACTTGCATGAAGTTCACCACAGCAACTCATAATGTAAGTCAGTAAAGTGTATGGTCCCCACGTACCCTAATGCACTTGCGACAAAATCTGAGCTCCTGATGAGATGGTGGATGATGTCATGGGGAGGTCCTCCCAGACCTAGATCAGGGAATCAGTAGCAATATTTTTATTTTTAGCAGTATTAGTAGCAGTATTTTGTGGGGCTGTGGCAGTGCTCCGGCTGTTCCTCCTCGCACAAAGGAACAGATACCGGCCCTGCTGCTGGTTTGTTGCCCTTCTATGTCCCTCTCCAGCTCTCCTCATGCAATGTCATGAAACTGTTAGGAGACACACCAAACCTTCTTGTGATGGCATGTGTGGATGTGCCATCCTGGAGGAGCTGGACTGTCTTTGTAACCTGATTGGGTTGCAGGTACTGCTAAAGACACTAAAGATGATCCTAACAAAACACAAAACTAAGATAAATCAGTTCGGAAGAATAAGAAGAGAATAATTGTCTACGTATACTCTCACACACACATACATATATACATTTATAACTTATATTAGATGTGACTAATCGGCATTAATCGATTTGACAGCACTTGTACTGTTCTCTCTATATGTTTGCTATCCTTGCGTTAATATAGATAAACAGCGAGCCAAACTCTGTTCAAGAGCCAGGATGTGAGCGCCTTGCTCCTTTATTAACTGAACATGTAGTTTACATGGGCAGAAAATGTCGGCCAATGAACCGAGTAACATTGTAAAGAAATAAAATAAACAATAAAAAGATTAACAATCAACAACGCACAACAGTTATAAGTAAACTGTATATGAACCGATCGCTGATTCCGATTAGCAGCGCCAACAACAAATTAGCCAGCGCGCTAGCGCCGATCGGCAAAACATAAACTTTTCCATTACATTAATTTCCCCTTAAACTCCCGCAGTACATTATACAGATATCTGAAAACACTTACAGCCAATGCTTTCGACACATTTTAGGAGAAGGATCGAATTAGACGCGTATCATGGATGTATGAAATGTTTGCTGCGCCACAAGCTCTTTGTGTGCTTTGCTGAAGTTGCGGTGCTCGTGGAAACCCGTCAAAATAAAAGTCCTCACAAAGGAATACACAAAATAGCGGCAGGTAAAATGAAACTTGTAAAGAAAATCACATAATTACGAAAACAGATGACTTATAAATACAACCAAACATTATAAACTATATACAGCCTCTAACAGAGGCAGAACAGCACAAATTTTAAGTAACGAAAGGGGCTTTTGTGGTTATAGTTTCAGTTAATTATACTAACCTTAAAAAAAATTACATAAGTTGCATGAATTCAGATAAAAATAGTTTACACTGTTCATCACACCAACTTGATCACCATTCACTTTCATCGTATGGTAAAACAGCTGTTTGCACATTCTTTTGCACATTCCCTTTTGACTTTCACAAAAGAAAGGAAAATGTTTTAGAATGACATGAGTGTGAGTAAATGATCACTACTTTTAAAATTTTGGGTGAACTATTCCTTTAAAACTGCAGTCATGGCTATGTTCAAAGAGACAGAAAGATTAATGTTTTTCCACTGCCTAATTTCCGCCTGTTGCTAATGAGTTTAATAGAGTTCGATACATATCTAATCTGAATCTTTCACTTCTTTAATGCATTTAAAGCTTTTGCCCATGCAATATATTTGAAAGACTCAGCTATCTCAAAACATCAAAGCTTGTCTGTTTTAAAAACGTTTCTGTTACTACCGCACATATCCTTAATATAGCTTCTAGGTCAAGAAAATGGATGGTTGGTATTCTGGAAAGATTTTTTAGCCATTTAATATTCATGGAATATAAAATATTCAGTGTTGTACGTCATTTGCTGCCTGTAAAGTAGGAAAGCTACATGAAAGATTTCCCGCCACATTAATTCATTTGCCGTGTTCGTATAATTTGGTTTCCAGAAGAATGTATGTGCTGTTAATCTCTTGTGCTTTTGTGTTAAAAATGACACATTTTCTAGCGAATGCACAACAGCACTAAATCTTTTCTCTTTTTTTCTGTTTTGAAAATAAAAGAGCTGAACAGCGAAAGAGTTTTGCTATACTTGCTGTGTTGAGTCAGATCCTGCTGTGAGCTGTATGTTTTCTATTGTAATTTTCCTTTGGGAATTATTAAAATTCTGCCTGTCATGAAAATTTCTTCATAAATAATCTTGAAAAAAACTTTGTTAAAAAAAAAATTACGAAGACAGGCTTATTATTTATGGGAGACCAGGAGCTATTATATGTACAATTATCGGAAATAATTAAAACATATTTTTTTGATACTGATTAAATTTTTTTTCAGTTCAATCATACTATTTCATTATTATTATTATTATTACTACTACTATGATGATTATTAACTGGTACAAGTGTTACAAAGAAAGTCATGCTTACCGGTAAATTGTATAAAATCATAAATGGCAGCTAGAAGAAGTGTCACCAATATGGCTTATTTCTGCATTATTTAGGAAATATTACAACTGCACTAAGTCTCCCGTACTGTACAGTAAAATGCCTCTATATGGTTTGCTTCTCAAATTGTATTGGTTAAATTTGTCATGCAATGTTTAATGTATTATCCAATAGCATATTGTGTTAATTTAAAGTAAAATGTGTCATTTTTGATACATGTCCATTAAGTGTGACTTGATTTCCTCTACTTGATTCTGTCTTCTGTGAGTTCAATCTCTTCCTCTCTCTCCATTTCTTCATCTCTCTATCCTCCCCGCTTTGTGTCTGATATGTGCTCCGTGTATCTTGACTGTCGTGGACCTGTCATCTTACGGTAGGTGTGACATGGCTTGCAGCGCCCCTCTCTGACCGCCTGGTGAAAGCTCAAACCAGGGCAGGGTAAATGGGCTATGAAAATGACTGGCTGGGAATGAAATCTTTGGCTTCTTTTTGAGTCTTGCAAGCTATAGGGGTGCTGAGGTTGCTTGAGGACAAGTTTGGGGTTGGTTTGGGGAGGGCTCCCATTCCACCAGTTTGACATGCCACATGAACACTGTCAGTTTGGGGGATTAAAGTCAAATGGGTAGAAGGAATGGCCCTTTAGATTTGGATGTGCATTTGGTTATGAACTTAAACTTCATCTTAGCTTATTAAGAAACACAACACACCAATCCTCACTAACATGCATGTTGAAAGGGTATGGTTGGTGGTTTGTCCTCTGAAAGCTGCTCCACTTATCTAACGTCACAATTTGGTCTCTTCAAAGATCACTAAGATAAGTTGTCATCCAACCAACATACATGTCTGCATACATTAACCTTTCTTATAGAAGTTAGCCACTTGTAAAAGAAAGCAGGAGAAAAGTCCAGATGAGGTGAAGCAGCATTTGAGACAAAGCCCAATGCATACCCTTCATACAGGCACCAGTGAATGACCATGACTTGACTTGAGAGTAACTTTCCTGGATGACCCATTGTGTAGAAACAAACAAAGAATCTGTTACTTTCTTCCTGAAATGTAGAGATAAGCCGTGGGATGAAGTAGGTGGCGTGGGAAACAGCCTTTCACCAGGAGACATATTGCAATGGTTTTGTTTGTTTTATTACTTTTGAATGTGTGTTATCGTGCGCGTGTGTGTGCTCATATCTTTAGTGGGATTTAGTTTGAAATACCATTAAGGGTGATGTGTGTACTTTCAATGTTAAAATACTTCTTCCCATCCCAGCTCTTGCAGTAAGCAATTTCTGAGAAGCAAAAGTAATGTCTGAAATCAACCTAAACAAACAGACGCCTCCCTCCCATGCCCAAAATAACAAACAACACACAATGCAAGAGTCTATTTATCATAGCAGAAGTGAAGCAAAATTCTTCAATAAAGCTAAGATGACAAACGAACAACAAGGAAGAACAGAAAAGGAGCACATACAAGCAAGAGTTCATTGTTCATCGCTAGCAGCTCCAGATGGCAATGACACTCAAAACTGTCCTGATACTAGCTAATATTTCAACAGCATATCTTGGTTCTAAACTACAGTAGTACCTCAAGATACGAAAGGCTCAACTTACGAAAAATCCAAGTTACGAAAGCAAAGACGAATAATTTTACTGCTCTACATAAGAAAAGTTTTCAAGATGCGAAAGGTTTCTGAAAGTCAGAGATTCGCCCCATAACAATTTTGAAACTCGCGCCGCACGCCTCCATCTTAGTTATAGTAGACTCGCCACCATCCTCCTGCTCTCTCATTGGTTCCTGATGCTAGCCAAGCCATGAGATCCTTCTCTCTAATTGGACAGCATCCCTCCCATCAAGCATCTTCTATACGTACGTGCTGGCGTGCTTTAGCTCGAAGCTACAAAGCTGGTATGCGATTGAGTGTGATCGCAAAGGAATACGGCCGTAATCCGTCGACAATAGGCACCATCCTTAAACAGAAGGATGCCATCAAAGCAACTACACCATCGAAGGGTATCACTATTTTGTCCAGCAAGAGGAGCCATGTGCACGACGAGATGGAACGGCTGCTCCTCGTCTGGATAAAAGACAAAGAAATCGCTGGCGATACAGTAACGGAGACGGCAATCGCTCACAAGGCCAGTGCTATTTTCGACATTTTACGTTATTTCATTGTTTATAGGTCAATTTAGCTTTATTATGAAATTTAATGGGGTGTTTTTGGAGGGCTTGGAACGGATTAGCAATTTTACATGTAAAATGTGTTCCAAGATACGAAAAACTCATTATACGAAAGCCGCCTCGGAACGGATTAATTTCGTATCTCGAGGTACCACTGTATTGTTACTTACATATAGAGCAGAAACAACTCAACCTCACCTTTTATGCCATCTTGCTGCAGTGTTGGAAAAACTTTTCTAATATTATACAATATTCTAATGATTAATGACCTTAACTCTTGCCTGATCAGTGATATTTGTGTAATGTCTCTCAGCTATCTCTCTTTCCATAGTCTTAAATCTCTCTCTTGCTTGCTCTCTCTCCTCCCCCATCATGAGTGGACCTGCCCCTACTGCTGATTGGCTGCCGCTCTCTCCTCCCCTTAAGATCGATTAATTAGCGACGACTCGCGGTACCATCACAGAGAGGCACAAAATCACTCTCAAGAACACCTAAAATACCCTTAAAAAAGTTTCACTTTTGAATAATATAATTCTTTCTTATGAAAAAAAAAACATGTTTAATCTAATTCTTTCTTATGAAAAAAAAAAACCTGTTTGAAAACAATCATTATTTTTGTAGATCCACAAAGTTAGTGGCGCCGAAATTACACACTTCACCTTTGATATCTCACTGCCCCAATAACTTTAATTTATTTTTTAAGGTCTTCATAATTTATAATATCACCTAATGGGCACACATTTTACTGTTTGTTCACGAATAAAGCACATTATACATTTAGGTTTCATAACAGGCCAGTATTTATTCTTGGGGTAGTGAATATCTAGTGAATAAGCTTCAATTATGAACTTAAATCATAATGCAATGAACAACATGGTTAATCATTAAATGCTGGTTTGATCTCAGGGCCGTTGGTGCAAATAATCGTTTATTGTGAGTGATTGATTTCTCCTTCACCGTTTCTTATTCCATCTGCCACCTTTACTAAGATGAATGTGCCGTAATTTAGCATGACTGCCTCTGAATGCTCAATGCAAGTTACGTAAGAGAACCACTGCACACTTCATATTAAGATTACTGCATTAGTCTGTTACATCATTAATCATCCTCCAGAGTTAATGCCAGCATCGCAATGATTTTTTTTTCCCACTATGGCTTGAACAATTATGCAATCAATACGGTATATATTCAGAATTTGCATTTTGTGTCTTGGCATGCATGAATGCACTCTACCATGACAGTTAGAATATAAGAAATTGTGTTTTTTATGTGTGTGTGCGTATGTTAGAGAGAGAGTGCAAATGTGTGTTTTTGAATTTGTGTGTGTATGTATATTTGGGGTGAGTGGTCAGGAAGGACAAATCCTCACCCCAAGCATATTTTGTTCTATTTAGAAACATTCTGATTCAAGTCTTTTCGTTTGTCTTGTATTCTTGTATTTGTTTTCTTTTTCCTGTTTTTCCCAAAGCTGAAACAGACATCTCCATCTATGTAAGCTAATATTTGCTGTTTCACTAGCATTATGTTTGAGGCTGCATAAATTCTTCATCGTGCATAACAAATCTCAGAAATGCTTGATCTCATGAACAGTCATAGTGGGGATCCGGTATAAACTTGCTGGGGGTCACTGCTAACCCCAAAAGCAGTGTTCGTCATGTAACAAGGTTATGTAGCACGCTAATCTCTTTCAGAGGACACAAATGCTAGGATAGCAGATTTTCTTAGAACATTCTCTCAAAGGTATAAACAAACGTTCTTCCAGTAACATTGATTGAATATTCTTTCAAAGATTGTTTTATTGTTCTGATTCTTTTGAGAACAACAATGTTCTCAAAACGTCAACACAAAAACATTTTTCTGAAATGTTTTAGTTGGACTTTAGTTGTCTAACATGTTTAAAATGTTCAAAGAGCATTCAAATGTAACATTCCCATAACAGAATGCAAATGGAATCCAAAATGGAATGCTACATTAAAGGTAAAATTCTGTCATCATTTACTCACCTTCAAGATGTTTCAAACCTGTATAAATGTTGAAAAATGTTGGTAAACAAATGTCGGTTTATGGGCCCCGTTAAAAATGTTGGTTTATGGGCCCCATTGACTTCTATATAATTATTTTCTTCTATTATGGAAGTCAATGGGGCACATAAACTTTGTTTATGTGCATAAACTTTGTTTGTTTACCGACATTCTTCAACATATCTTCTTTTTTTGTTCAGCTAAAGGTTTGGAACAACATGAGGGTGAGAAAATGATTACAGAATTTCTTTGTGGGTGAACCAAGGTTGTTTCATTATTATTTTTTAGGGAGTGGAAAGTTTTAAAAGGATAATTCACCCAAAAATGAAAACTGACCAAATGACTATTTTCTCACCCTCAATTTGCTCCAAAACCAGAGTTTTTTTTTTTTTTTTTATCTAAGAGATTTCCTTCCTTCCATTCCACCAATCATATTTGATGTTCTCTATAGCAGTCAAAAAAGTTTATCTGTAAATAAAAGCCTAAATGAAATTGTCTCAGGTTACGTATGTAACCATAGTTCCCTGAGAGGGAAATTCGAGCTGCGTCATAGCGCTTTGGGAACGCCCCGCGTCATCAACTCTTGAAGCACAATAGAAAACACCTGTGAGAGTGACGTGAATGTCGTCATGAGCCAGGATAAAAGGCCAACACCCCCGAGTGCCGAAGAATGCTGCCAAACGTGCTCCAGCGGAGATGTTCTGGCACCCTCGAGAAGACCAGCCCCTCAAGGTGAGATGGCTCAGCTAAAGCCTTAATGATTGATCTACATGGCCCACCGGGCCTCAACCCCAAGTAAACCACACCCAGTGCTCACACCGGGCTGCAGACCTCCTGACCCATGACGAGAGGGGAAACTCCCGCAGTAAGAGGTCTAGCCCTCCTCCAGCCTCAGCCAGTGAGAGTAAAGACCACTTAATACTGCAGGGGATCCCAGCGCGGAGACCGGCCTCACAACCTCAGTTGTGAGCCGAACCTCCGTTGCGGTAGCCGCCCTCGGCCCAGCAAGGCAAACCTGGGAAGTGCAAGGGGAAAACCCCCTTTACCACACACCCCCAGGACACCCAAGGTGGAGGCCCTCCGAGGAGGGATCACCGCACCTCAAGCGCGTTGCCAGCGCCAGCCGTGGAGCAGCCACCCAATCAGGAGTAAGCGAGGTGACCCCGAAATACTCAAGGGGACTTAAGCACTGTTGTGCTGCCCAGCCCAGATCTGTACATAGCGAGGCACGCTAAAAACATTTTTTTTTTTTAAACTCTTTTCTTTTTTTCCCTTTTTTTCTCTTTTCTTTTTTTTCCCTTTTTTTTTACCCTCAAGTAAAGAGTCACGGCCTCTTGCTCAAGGCCTTGCCTCCCCTCCTTCTCGCTTGAAGGGTAGCTCTCAGGTCTTGCGTCCGCCGGTCCGCGCCACCAGACTTATCCGGAGGCTGCCGAGTCGCTACACTACGCCTCAGCGCGTAGCGATAGGAAGAGGTACTGGGCCGCGGGTGCTTATCATACAAGCGAGGCAGGAAAGACTGAAAAGCCTCCTTCTGTTTGGAGGCCACTTGAAATTGATCTACAAACGCTGCCCGCGCATGCTATTCTCCCATACAATGAACACATAAAGTGTGCGTGTCCCCGCCTGTGATAAACCGTGGATAGGGAAACACGCAACGCTTAAATGTTTCAGACATTTCAGATCACGAACACTACACAGACAGTCTTCTCGTGCTTGTTGAAGACGAAAAAGCTGCCGGTTGCGGGGTGGGCGTGCCTTTTATCCTGGCTCATGACGACATTCACGTCACTCTCACAGGTGTTTTCGATTGTGCTTCAAGAGTTGATGACGCGGGGCGTTCCCACAGCTATGACGCAGCTCGAAGTTCCCTTGAAAGGGAACTGCTCGTCACATAAAGTTATTGTGTCTCTTTAGACGTCATGTATTAAACTTACTTGATAATACTTCATAATCGATCACATTTAAATTCTATTATATTATATTATTCTTTGTAAGTTTTGGTGGAATGAACTTTCAATGGAGATACAGAAATCTGCAATTTCATTCAAATGCTCATCAATTGTGTTTTGTAGATGATTGAATGCTTTTTGAGGATAAATGGTGACAGAGTTTTAATTTGTTAGGTAATCCCTTTAAAATGATGATAGACCAGGATTAAAAAAAACTCATTCAAATATTAGCACACATGTGATCATAAAGAAAACTGTAAAATGTGGGTAGACCTTCAACACAGTTTCTGGCCACTCAAAAGTACAGACTGTCTCCTATAATGTGCATTATTTAGATATGCACACAGATCAAATTTATTCTCTGCTCAGTGCCTCAAACTAAACTTTTAATAGGATTTGATGCCACAGTCTTCACATACTTTGACAAATCCAGTGACAAATATCTTATACATTGCCCACACATTTCCAGCTATTGGAAGAATTTTAGCACAGAATGTTTCATAGACTCTCAAAGACTCTCACCTTGACTTATCTGTAAAAAAGAAAATATGAACATATTTTGACCAGAAAACATGTCATTATTTCTCCATACTGCAATTAATTGAATTTTTCATGTTTTATGATTACAATACTGAGTTATGTTTACTTTAATCCAATCAAAATTGTGCAAGTACATTCTTTTGTATATACGGCACACAATAGTCAGCCTTGTGAAGCAATATTTCTGCTAAAATTCAATTACAGCACAGGGCACAGAAGTATTAATTACAACAGAATCATTATATGAAATTAAATCACCAACAGATTAAATGGCGATACAAGTTCATTAAAATGCATTTCAGCTTCTTTTTTTTTCATTGTCATTTTGAAGAGCAGCAGAACGATGAGAAATAATGATGTGTAAAATAGCACTTATTCTGCTCTTGTACTGTGATCTTTAGTATCTGTCTGCCACAACGTTTCTTCCAAATTGTCCATCATTTTGCATTGTATATGTGGGCTGATATGAGTATTAGCTTTAAAGCACCAAAACTTCCCTTCTGTATCTTCTGAATCTTTTCTTCCCATGTAAAAGCGAGACTCTGGGTTTTATTATACCCTGCAGACTGAGAATCAATTTATGGACAGACAGAATCCTTCTGCCTGTCTATCCCTTAACAAAGTAATGTAGATTGTTGCAAATGGTGTCATGAAAGGAAAAGTGAAATCAAGTCATGTTGCTATGAAGGTCATCGCTGGCACAGTTACATACAGTAACACCCGGGTGGTTTGACACCTGGCAAACTTCAGGTAAGCGGAGAATTGGCCCAACAAACCATGTTTGAGGAACTTCATTTACCTTCCATCACCTTTGCTCTAGTTTCTCCTGTAACGGCCTTCTGTGCTTCTGTCCTTCCAGAAACAGGAAGAGGATGATGATGAAGAAGATATAGACATGGGAATAACTGAAGAGAAAGAGGAGGAACCTAAAGAGAAGGAGAAGCTTGGAAAACTACAGTTCTCCCTAGATTACGACTTCTCTGATAACAAGGTAACTTGTGCACTTTACTTTTTACAGTATGTTTAAACAAAATCAGATTTAATATCGAAGGGAAAGAGAAATGTGTGGAATTTCTGTTTCTAACCCATTAATGCCTGGAAACTTCATTTTTTTATTTTTATTTTTTATTTGCATCTTTCATAATAGCATGCTGTTCTTTACCTAGTTTTGTATAGTAAGGGCATTTTAAAAGTATATCAAACTGGGTAGAACATATCTCTCTCTATATGAAACTGGCAGCATTAATTTATCACCACATTATCTAATCAGATTAAAGTTATTTCTATAGTTGTTAAAATATTCACAAATGGTCAATTTCCCTTTTTTTAGAAAGGGTAAATGGCAAAATAAGGTGCGGTCTAGTGTCATTTAAGTTCTGTATCAGTGAGATAGTATTATGGTTTATATTCATATTTTGTATTAGTTTTTATGCTTTAGGTGAAGTTTTTGTAATTTTACTGTGTTTTGTAATTTTTTGTTTTTAAATACGTCTATTTTTTTAATCATTTTTAAAGTTAAACTAACCTAAATCCTACAGAGGAAAAGCAGTTTGAAGAATGGATTGATGGAAGGACATTAAAACCAGATGACCAATTTTTCCTTAAATAAAATAGAATACTAGTCTTAGTCTTTAAGGTTTTATTCTTACTTAACTATGGAGTCACATTTACCTTTGTTTGGCAAATTTCAATGGGCGAAATCCACTAAAGTTCAACTACGAATAAACAAAATTTTTGAATTTCTCTTGAGAGCGAAAATTTAGCAGTTTGTTCTAATTGATGTGGCACATTGTCCAAGAGAAAGCTATTTGGTTTCAAAGTGACAATAGACGATGGACCCTTTTTACCTGGAAAATGTGATTGCTAATGGGACAAAACCTTTAGAGGGTCTATGATAACGAACAGGGAAAATCCTTTTGGTTTGAAGTTTTGAAGACGTTTCTGTGAAGTAAAATGTAGTAACATATTTCACTTACACCTTGACTATGCGTGTATATTAAAGATTTATACTCTTTTTACTATGAAGCTCACAGTGGGCATCCTGCAAGCTGCAGATCTTCTCTCCATGGACAGTGGCGGCACCTCAGACCCATACGTCAAAGTTTTCATTCTCCCAGACAAGAAGAAGAAGTATGACACCAAGGTGCACAAGAAAACACTTAACCCTGTCTTCAACGAGACTTTCCACTTTAAGGTAGAGTATCTATTTCAGTACAATACCAGTTTGCGGCATCATCAAATGTGTGGAGCGTAGGGTTTGAATCCCACAAACAATGCTGTGTCCCAGAACTCATGACCTGATGTTGAATTTCCAGATTCCCTTCACTGAAATGGGAGGAAAGACTCTGGTCATGTCTGTGTACGACTTTGACCGTTTCTCGAAGCACGATGTGATTGGTGAAGTGAAGATTCCCATGAACACCCTGGACCTGGCACAACCCATTGAGCAATGGAGAGACTTGGACAGCGCAGAGAAAGAAGAGGTAAACGTGTCCTTCATCTGTCATTCACATGGTGTTAACAAGCAGCTGTCGCCATAATGCGAGTTAATGGACCAGTATTTCTAAACATGCTTTTATTGCCATGTTTTTTCCCAATATTACATAACGCTTTTCTTTTCTACCTCGACACAATGCAATTTCCCTTTAGCAAATAACTGAAGGACTATTTGATAACTGAAGAGACACTATTGATGTATTATTCATTGAAAATGAAATCCATTTTTCAAAAGTGATTTTGTCTTCTTTTACTTACCCCCATGTTGTTCCAAACCCGTAGAATTGGAGATGGAGATGCTTAGCCAAATGTTCAAGATGCTCTTTTTAAAACGATGAGAAGTTAACAGTAAATAAAATTACCATAGAGGTGCATAAAATTACATTCCATATATTTTGAATAATAGTATAAGACAATGATTGTTGTTTTTCACTGAAAATGTTCCAAATCAAGTCCAGTTTTTAATATGCAAATAAAAATATACACACCAATGAGCCAAAACATTATAAACATATGCCTAATATGCTGTTGGTCAGCCTCGTGCTGCCAAACAGTGCTGACCCATGGAGGCATGGACTCCCCTGAAGATGTCCTGTTGTCTCTGGCACCAAGACGTTAGCAGCAGATCCCTACGTTATGAGGTGGATTAAACTTGTTGATCCAGCTCATCCCACACATGCTCAATGGATTGAGATCTGGGGAATTTGGAGGCGAGGGCAACACCTTGAACAATTCATAATGTTCCTCAAACCATTCCTGATCAATGTGTGCAGTGTGGCAGGGAATGTTCTCCTGCTGGAAGAGTGACTTCCTCCAGGATACACTATCGTCATGAAGGGGTGCGACAAAGTTTATAGAGGTAGCATGTGTCAAACTGACGTCCACAGGGTTTCTCAGCAGAACATTTCCCAGAGTATCAAACTCCCTCCGCTGGCTCATCCTCGTCCCACAGTGATTCCTTCTGCCATCACTTCCCCAGGAAGATTGCACACACATATACAACCGCCCACGTGATGTAAAAGGAAAACAGGACTAAGACCAGGTGAACTTTTTCCACTACCCCAAGGTCCAGTTCATATGCTGAGCTCATTGTAGGTTCGGCGGAGGACAGGCCATCTCAGGCACTCTGATTGGTCTGTGGCTACACAGCCCCATTGGGGCAGAGTGCAATGCACTGTGTCGTCACCATCCCATGGCCATCATTAAAATTATGTGTGACAACCTTCTGTTGGCTCGGACCAGACGGGATAGCATTCGTTGCCCTTGGGTGCCTAACACTCTGTCGACTCTGTCGCCGGTTTGTGATAAATTCTCCCCACTGCTGACCGTGAGCAACACACAAGTCTTGCTGTTTCAGAGATGCTTTGACCCAGTCGCCTTGCAATTCACGCCTTTCAAAGTCGCACAGATTTTCACTCCTGCAATTTCTTCTTTTCTCCACATTGATTACAAGAACTGATTGTTTGCTTGCCTAATCTACTTCTTCTATCTAATCTACCCAGACCTTGGTAGGCAATGATCCACAGATTATTGATTCACTTGTGACTGGTGACAATGTTTTGGTTCATCATATATTCCATATAGATCATTTAAATCTTACAGAATTAATATATTGTAATTGGTTTTGTTGCGATCCGACACTCAACATTTAGCATCATTCATGTTAGACCTGAGTAAAAAATGACTAGATTTTCAAATCTTGCGTGAACTGTCCCTTAAACTATTTTATCTCCCCCCCCCCCCCAAAACAGCCTGAAAAGCTTGGAGATATCTGCATCTCCCTGCGCTATGTACCTACAGCTGGAAAACTCACCATCTGTATCCTTGAGGCGAAGAACCTGAAAAAGATGGATGTAGGGGGACTCTCAGGTACACACACACATTCACGTTCATTGCTTTTCTCTTTTCTCTCTCCTCCAGAGAGTGGGTGGAGATGAACTCACGCAGAAAACTGGATGCTCCTGCATATGCCATGCAACTATGTTTTGGTTTCTGTTTTCTCTTTTCTGTTTGTGCTCAGACCACATATGTGCATATTTTTTCATTCTTTATTTCCTCTTAAATGAATTCATTAATTGGTCATGTTTCTGTCAGTCATGCATAGCACGCTTCAGTTCTGCAGCAGTGTATTCGTGTCACGCCTGTGCTTTAATGTCAGCGGTAGCCATGCAGAAAGATAGCGCTCACGTGCTGACTCTGCAGTCCTGCTTGTGCAGCGCCTCACTTCCCCTCCAGCCATTTCTCACTGCTTCCATCTGCTGGTGGCTCTGAGAATAGCACCGCTCAAAACATTGCAGGGACCAGGATTAAAGGGGCCAAAAAGTATTTCTCAACCTTTTAATCTCGAGTGAAACAGAAGTGATTACAGAAATACCTGGGGTACGGCTCAATCACCTCCCTAGCTCCCAATTGTGTGCGTGAATTCGGAAACTGGTAAGGACAGCTGGCTCACTACACATTGGGACACTGATGGTGACAAGTCAGGATCCTCGCTGTACATCATCACTACAAGTTTTTTTGTACAACAGCATAACTGATATCTTTCTGACATCACTTTGTTATATTATTTAAGGTACAATTAGGATAAATACTTTGTTTTGCAACATTTCACCCATACATAAATGATAAATGTTAGCTAGATTATGTTCATTACCTGTCTAACGACACATGTTGTTATGTGGCTCACATAGGGATTGTGTCACACTTCAGAACTTCCATTAAGAGAACATAGTGAGCATCGATGCTCCCTGGTTTTCCCTGTGCATTGTGGGACTTTTTAGGCTGCAAAATGCTCAGTGCACCATAAGGATTTTGTGATTGAGGCAGGCCTTAAAATGTCTGATTCCCTGATCAGTGCCCTGACTAGTGAACTATGGAGCTGACTGAGACTCACCCATGGTGTTGGTGGATTAGTGCGAAATGCAATCCATTAGCTTGCACTATTTCTCCAAGGGGGACTGGATGTATGTAGGCGTTTGTATGTGCATAGATAGATAGATAGAGCATCCTTAGTAAACACAATGCAGACCTTAGTTTTAAGCATTTGTAAACAACACATAAAATAAGATGCAAACTGAAACATATATACACAACATCTGGCACTTGTAAACCTGTACAGATCCCTATGTGAAGATTCATCTTCTGCAAAACGGGAAGCGACTTAAGAAGAAGAAGACGACTGTGAAGAAGAACACACTGAACCCGTACTACAACGAGTCTTTCAGCTTTGAGATCCCACAGGACCAGATGCAGGTACGCTTTACACGACTTAACACAAGAGTGTACTTTCTGTGCTCCTTCAAACTTTGAGTGCAAAATCTTTTCTTTTTTTCTAAGAAAATTCAAGCTGTGATCACAGTACTCGACTACGATAAGATCGGCAAGAACGACGCCATTGGGAAGATCTGGGTGGGAAGCAAAGCACAGGGCACTGAGCTTCGGCACTGGTCCGACATGCTGGCAAACCCACGCAGGCCCATCGCTCAGTGGCATCCACTCAAACCTGAGGAGGAGGTGGATGCCACGTTAGCAGCCCTCACTGCCAAGAAGTAATCCTGTTCTTCTTCCTTCCCTCCTTCCCTCTCTCCTTTACCTCCTCCCTTCCTTTCTTCCACTTTTCAACATGCACTACATGTCATCTTACCCAGTCAGCACTGAATTACAACGGTGGGCCACCAGCCTAAAGTATCAAAGAAGACGATTCGGCCTCATCAATAGCTAAAATGAGATGGTGGGTCAGGGTGTAAATGAGCAAGACTGTTTCCACAGATGTTGTTGAAGACAGGCCCAGCTCATAGGTCTGAATATCCTTGAGGGTTATTCACAAAAGAGATACAAGCTCACACCCCTATATCCAACAGATCAACAGCATTCCAAAGTTTTCCATCGGGGACCAGGGATAGAAAACACTGCCTCTTCCACTGCCTAATTTAACACATTCCTTCTAGTATCTCTGGTCATCTAGATGAAATCATTTCTGTTATATTTGCTGAATCTGAAAGGACTGTTGAAGAACGGTTTATCATTATGAATAAGTAAAAGAAACTAGAGGAAATGGGGACTGGAGGTATAGTTGGACTAGAAGCTCCTGACCCAGACAGAAGGTATCTTTCAGGTGTCGATTACACTGCCTGCAAAACAACCTCTTCTTCCATTCTTCAGTTCCAGCTGTCAGCTGGCTTCTTCCACTGCCCAACATCCTGACAAACCCTGACAAAAAGGAGACAAGCCTTGAAACATCACAAAATAAGCAATTCTTAGCTGCCAGGGACGTCTTCCTGTTAGCGTTGGTATATTTATTTCTTTGTGTTGGTTTCTTGTAAATGTCTTCTGCCTGAGCACTTTAAATGAAGGTGTGTTTTTGTTCCAGTCAATGCTTCATTTTTAACCTGCTGCATTCGGGAGTTTTTGTGTGTTTTTGATGTTTTGAACCTACTCATGGAAGGAATAGTCCACCCCCCAAAAAAAGGGTAATTTACATAATTTACTCAGTCGTCTTTCTCACGGCAGTGAAACATAAAAGGAGACGTTTCAAAGCATGTTCACGCTGCTCTCCTCCATACAGTGTAAGCCAACGGAGACCATCAAGCTTAAAAAAATATGAGTCATCCATTTATATTCCAACTTTTAGAAGACTTTTAGAAGAAAAGGTTCTAGAACCTCAAAGGTCAGGCGCTTCATCCGTAGAACCTTTTAGGCGCTCCCATCTTGTGATCGCTTGTTGCATTTAATTGAATTTATTCATGTTGTTTTAATTCGTTTTTATTGTTACATACATTTTATGATTTAAACCGTTTGTAAACATACTTTATGAGTAGAAATATTTGAAATAACTGCATTAAAGGAGTGTGTAATCATTTATGAAATTTCTCGTTATATACAACCTTTTTGGCGCATGGGGTTCTTTAAAACTGTGAACCCAACAAATTCACACTGGTGCATTTTCATTTTAACAGTGTTTTAAAATGAATACGATCCTCATCCACACTGGCGTTTCCACTGCGTTCCATTCTAGAAGTTTAACTGCACAATGGCTGCTAAAAAAGACAACAAAGTCAGCAATGATTGCAGGTCTGTCTCCATGTTTTCTTTACACAGACATCAAGGCTGGTCTGTTACAGGGTCATTGAAAGAGACAACTCAGGTCTGTTATGTTTTGTGTTCCGGTAGTATAATGGTCATATGATAGGGGCTTGACGAATCAGAGAAGGATACGCAATGATCCAAAAGACCCAGTCAGGGAGCAAATGTGGGAAGCCAAGCCTTTAAACTGAAATGAAACCCTAAAGTTTTACAAACTTAAATGGGGTCTGCACCATTTCCAAAAACCTCGGTTTCCCAGAGTCGAAAACTCTGGAGTAGTGTGGACTCCAGGCTTAACCGTAGTAAAAGTTATGCGTTTCAAAAAAGAAATGCACTTTTGTAAAAGCATCCACAATATTCCATAAATATGTTGCTTGGTGGGTGTGGTCGAAATTCACTTTCATTGTGTGGAAAAGAGCAGCTTGAACATTCTTCAAAATGTCTCCCTTTGTCTTCTACGGAAGAATGTAAGTTCTGAAAATCATTCAGTGAACTATTCCTTATGAGAACTTCCATCATTTTTTGTTTTCATGTCATATTCAATGTCTAAAACAGAGGTTCTTATGGTTTATGAGAAGAGTTGATGTAGAGGGTACTGTTACGTGTGTATTTACTGCACATCTTACCAAACCACTGAACTTATTTGCACTACTGGAACTGCATTCTGTACGTGTTGCTCTATCAATCGCAATATGTGCTTTTGTGATGGCGCATTCTTGATTCGAGCTGTCAGAGTTTGCATTTGTTTAAAAAGGGAAATTGTATCAACTGAAAGCTGCTTTGGGCTTGCAGTATGAGTCACTGTGTGAGGATGTGAATCTCAGAATATCATTTGCTTAAGACCGACACAGAACTAAATCTTTGTGCATTTTATCCTCGTATTGCCTGGAGAAACTCATTTGGCAATGATGATACCTTGTGATATTGGTTCAGTTAATAAGTAGTTGGGAAATTAAGCAAATTCGCAAACCTGATTTGGGTCGAGACCTTTTTTTGGAGCATCATTTATTGAGTATGGACTTTTAAACCAGGCCAAAATGAACTACATGTAAAGACCCACAAGTGGATTTGAGGGAGACTTTGTTGTGTACATGCTGTAACCCATTAAAAACTCACTCTCATAAGGGAACGTCACTTTAGCAGCTTTTATCACTCAACTGCCGCGATCACATTGGATGATTGCAGTCGTTTATCCAATCACCTTTAGGGTTAAAATGAAAGGTCTGACATTGTGAAATTCAGCTCTGTGATTCTGTCTTCCTCGAAACACACACATGTTTTTATTGCAGAAGTTTAAATAATGAAAGAGTACTCCAAAAACTCCAAAAGCACAAAAAAGAACTAAATTCTGCTCATTCTCTTATTCCAAGTCTTCATAAATCACATAATGGCTTTGGGAAATTTGAGAAATTTACAGTTAACAAAAAACAGAAAATTATTTCAAGACCCTCATGTTGTTTCAAACCAGTATGACTATCTTTTTTGCAGTTTTTGTCCATTTAATTAGTAAATGTGGTCCGAAACAAAACATTGTCTTTCATTGTATGGACAAAAAAACACTAATACTTTTTTCAGCAGAAAAAGATGATTTAAATGATTACGGAATTTTCCATTTTGGATGAGCCTTAAAGTTTTAAATATTCCCTAGTTCATTTCGTAACCATAGTAAAACAAATTGCAGTTGAAGCCTTTTTGTGCCACTGAAATATGTAAATATCTGAAGATAGCAGAGACTTTGAAAGACTCTTTGCTTAAAAGTCGCTTCAGTGACGTTTCCCTTGATAAAACAGAAGCAGCTCTTCTGACAGGCTGTTCAGTTGCAATAGCAGGTATTTCCGTCCACATTCCCAGTGCCGTTTGACATTTTTGCTGGTCTAATGAATGTGCGATTATTTGTTTATCATGCCTTTGTTTTTTCCGCTAGTATTGAAACCTCATTTAGGAATCACTGTCTTTGTTTGCTCTGTTAATGTCATTTTTCAGGTTTAATCTCTTACACAAATATGTCCCTTATTTCAAAGAACGTTCACAAAAAAAAGTCGTAACTTGCAACTAACACCCCCTCCCCAAACCCATAGGCGTGTAGTTTGACCTATATATGCATAGTTCCTACTTTATGATACTGCATGTTACAATACAAAAAGATGCGCATGTTTCAGAGATGAAGCAAAAAATATATTGTGTACCTAAGTAGGTGTTCTTTGTCATTTTAATAACAGAAAGGAGGAGGATAAGATACTGTGTATATTTTCTAATCAAATCAAATATGTATTTATTTTCTGTGAGTGGGCACTGGATAGAATATGAAGTAAACTAGACTAATATTCATTTTCAGATTCAATCCATGCCTCGACATCATGAGCAAATACTGTATGTTAAGTGCTTTGTGTGAACTAATATAGAATGAAAACGTAGCCGCATGCTTGCCGTCTACTAATATTGTTAAGGAACAAAACCTTTATGTATTAATTTATTGATTTATTTCAAATGAGTTATTCATGTTTATTTTTCAGATTAATATTTATATGTCTCTGTGTCCCAATGTGTTTGTGGGAAGTTAAAAAAAAATCCAGCGGGGGCTCCAAGTGAATAATTCCCCCCCCCCAAACCCCCCCCCCCCCCCCCCCCCCCCCCCCCCCATCCTGTAGGATCCTGATCCTGTAATCAGCAGAGTATCTCTGTCGGAAAAATTTGGATCATACAGAATCATTAGGAGAAATTTACACCTTATTTCGTTTTTTTGTTTTTCACTGTCAGTGCCAATAAGAGAAGTCACGTTTACTGCCATTTTATCTGACTTTACGTCATTTTTACGTGATTTTTTTCGGACCAACTGATTCCTACCTTGGCGACAAAGTTGCCCAAGCACAAGAGTTTCAATCGTGTTACAGAAAACTTGGAGTCCCCATTGTTTTCTAAAAACCTTTTCTTTATGACTTTTTACATAATATCAGCGTTTAACTAGCCAATAAACAGTAAGTTTGTGTGTGCGAGTGTGACTAAGATAAAGCCATAAGACTTTGAGCTAAATCTTTGGAGCTCAGCTATATAGATGATCCTAAAACGTGTCCTCCTTTCATAGGCCGATGTTCCTCCTCGACATTCCATGTAGTCTGTGAAGCTACGGGGCCACACTGTTACCTAAAATGTGCTAAGTTAAGAATTATTGGCGGTTCAACTTGCAATAGTCAGTCTTTCTGTTAAAAATGTGTCTTATCAATTTGTACTGATGTTTATTTTTGATGATTTCAGTCAATTTTGAGTTTTGTAAACGCCTTGATTTAACACAAAGTGTGCTAGGGACGTCTGTATGAGGTCGTTGCCATTCCACTATGTTAAAGGGCAATTAAAAGCATGCAGGATATAAACGGTCTGGTTTTTACCATTTTAATAATAATCCACAATCCCAAATTCGATACGGGAAAACTAAAAAGTATCTTGACATTTGGACAGAACGAAATATATTCAGCATGTCAAAGTCATTTCAATCAGCATTGCTTGAGTGTGATTGTCTGTGACTTTAAAAATAATGCATAGGCCCTTTAATAAATAATCATTTGTCGTGAATTACTCGAGCACTGCCATTCTGCCTATATGGCAGCGTGCACAACGAACATTTGTTTGAAACATTCCTGATCGCCAACCATAGAGTTGTTGCTTGCAAGCAAAGATATGTGCTTTTAAAGATAGCCATCTTTATCTTGTTCTCCATGTGTAAATCAGCTTACAGAACCAGCTCGGTTGTCTTTGTAACGCTCTGTGACTGTTTTATGTCACAATGAGAGTCTGCTCTAAAGCCCAAAAGAGTTGTTTTCACCTTTGTTTTTGAATGCTATCATGTCTGCTTTGACGTAATCACATTGCAAAGTTTTGGGGGAATAGAATCAAAAGCCTGCCATTGTGTCTCTTTTCTTTGATTCTTCTCTTGCACTTTTCATTCTGCTTATCTGGAGTTGTAAAATGCTTTTTTTCTATCTATGGTAGTCTCTTTTTTGTTTCTTTTGTCGGTGGGAGATTGCGAGGGTTTGGCCCTCGGCTATGTTTGTACCTGTTTCGGTGTTCTCGTGTGTGTGCGCGTGTTCATGTCCGTATTGTCGTGCCTAGTGTGGATCAATCGCATGCTTTAGCCCTTGAATGGGACACTTTGAGAAAACATTGCTCACAGACTCTTCCCACAACCCCCTAGTGGACAGTACATGAGCATCAGCAATCCTTGTAAAGACGTCAAGGGAACCAAATAGCTCTACAGATTTATCATGTGTGTTACCAGCTCTGTACTGAAACAAATGAGAAAATAAAGGCCTTTTAATTACACTTCATTCTGATTATTATGTTGTACGTTATTTAAAATGGAATTTCTTCTTTGTTTGCTTTTTGATCTATTGCAGCTCTGAATGTGAGATGATGCACATATTTAAGAAAAGGTGGTACTGACCCTTGTCAGTACCAAAAATTTTACTCCAAAAATGAAGTAATTAAGTTCCAGGTATATGTAATGTAGTAAAGAATACTAATTTCTAGTACTTTACCTGAATGCAGTTTTAAGGGTTACGCATTACAAGTAACATGAATTGTGTAATCTGATTACTTTCTAGTAAAGTAAAGCTAGTAAAGCAACACATTAGTTTTGAAATTTGCAACAAAATTAGAGAAATTGTGAGTGCAGAGGCGCTGTGTGCACTGCGTTGAACATTGTAGTTCTAGCGTAAATGTGAATATTTACTCATCTCACATGCACGGAAAACAGATTCAGAGTGACTCAAAATAAATAAAAACAGTGAAATGCAAACTCAGAACACAAAACCTGCAATAATTAAATGTCTTAACACAAACATACTGGATGCATTTAATCTCACTTTATTAAACAATGTCTTTGCGGCTGAACTTCAGTGGCCAATAGATTCAATGATCACAATTGCGTTTTTGATTTTAATTACCAAAGTATGAATGTTGAGTATGATTTTCTTCTGCGATCCAGAATGGCAGCACAGCTGAAAGGTTTGTTTGAACAACTCTACTGTACAGACGTGGCCTTAATGTTGCCAAAAATAGAACTTTGTTACTTGATACTTGAACAAACAATCAAGCAAGCCCAGCCCAGGTGAGAAAAAGTGACATAACTCAATGCTTTCCATAAAAAGTAACGCAAAATTTGGAACAAACCTTTTGGAACCAATTGTCCCACTTCTTAAGTGTAACAATAATAAACTTTAAATATACAGAAACTAGTTTTCATCAAAATGTTTTTTTTAATATTCCAACTATAATACATATGACCTTTACTTTATGAAATGACACATTAAAGTATAAAGTATCGTTTGTATGCTGCAAGTATATACGTGTATAAATAACGTATACACTAACTTTATATCAAGTTCACTAAGAGTATAGGTGCCATTTACTCCCAGGAAGTATTTAAATAGTACATGTACATGAATAGTACACAGGTATTTGTATGCTTGCTACATAATTACACTTGAATTTTAATTTATACATTTTTGTAAGGGAAATGGAAAATATGTAGGTCTGATGAGAAATGGCAGATGGAACTATTCTAAACGGTACCTGACATTAAACATATATTAATTGTCATTTCTGCAGAAGTGCATAAGAACACCAAAAACACTAAATCAATTTCAGTGAAGTACCCTATTAAAATGGCTGTAATGATCAAGCAGGCAGACAGAGGGCAGCACTGTACCTAAATAGGCACTTGACTACATTTTCCGCATTTTACAGTGTGTTATTAATAATAGTTACAGGCAAACAACAAACACAATCATAAACAAAGTGCTGTGAGCTTTGGTTCAAGGTTACAGGTTAAAAACTGTGGACAGTGAAAATAAACAAAGCATTTGAAATGGCTTATTACATGTGTGATGTGTTTCTGTTCTAGCCATATAGATACTCTTCCTTAAACAACAAAAGGCATAAATAAATATAAAACACATTCAGTAATGGTGCTGTGTATCCATTCTTTAGCCCGTCAGTTCCTAGAAAAACACTACAGTTGTAAAAATAAACAGGACCAAAGCATTGATATGAATCGAGTTAAAGGAGTGGTTCTGGCAGAGCTTCTGAAGATCTTACTGGGCAATTTTAGACCACCTGCTTCAGGACAATTACATTTAATTTATCAAATACTCTTTAAATGAATGGAAGTTTTTCCCTGAAAAGGCCAGAGAGGTTGTTGACCAATGCTGTGGTTTGGATGCTTGTTGTGTGAAACTGGTGTGCTGGTGTTGCTTCTTAACAGCAAGTGTTTTCTTGTCAACCAGCTTCACCAAAAACCTAGTTGAACCTAGCCTCACAAACAAAATTTTGCTGGTGAAAAGTATGTTTAGGATGGTTCACCAGCTAGACTAGTGCCAATCTGACAACGGTTCCAGAAATTTGCAGAAATGCCACAGCAAAAGCATTTTCAGTGGACAATTCTAAAAAGAACCCTTTTTACGTCAGCAGGAAATGGAAAATCACCCTACAGTTTCATTGTAATTTATTTAAGATTTGTATTGTTCAATCAAAATGTCAAGACTAGACTTTCGTCGAAAATGTCAAACTTTTCGCTGGTGACGCGTGAAGGATTTTTACTAATGGTGTCATGATACTGGAATACTGGGAAAACGGCTTAGAACTAAAGTTACAAAAGCTATTCAGAGTCAAGGAGAAGTGAATGATTTTCTCTTTCTCTTTTGTTCTTTTGATTAACATGACAGACAGCGTCAGGAATATTAGGCCACTGTCACTTTCGGAGTTTATGCACGGATCCAATTTATTGTTACGCGACATGACGTTTTCTTTCTCAACTATTAACGTTCCAAAACTGTGTTATCTGAACACATTTTGGCATAACTTGAAACATTTAGAGTTTAGAAAGGGCATTGAGCAAATTTTCATTTTATTGTTTTTTTTTAGGGAATTCTTGGGAACCAATGCTATTGCTAAAGTGTTATTCGAGCATATTACAGCAAACACAAGCTCAAACCAGAATTAAGTGCTGAAACCAGATAACTAGTTCAAGTTGTGTTTGGAGCATTGCTAACCAACCAACAAAAATGTATTATTTCCACTGACCAGGGGTCTCATTTATAAAGTGTGCGTACGCACAAAACGGGGCTGGAAACGTACGTACGCCAGTTTCCACGCAAAGGTTGTGATCAATAAAATACAAACTTGATGGGAGAATGTGCGGACCTTAAAGCAAACTTTGAGCTGTGCATTCGCACATTCTGGAGACAGAGGGAATTGGCGACACAGATGGTTAATTTTTGTTAATTTTTTGGTGTATGCCATTTTTTACTTTTAAGCGTACGTAAACTTTTAGTAGGGATCCTACGCACAGTTTTATAAATGAGACCCCAGGTCAATCAAGGCCTCAATATACTTCAACTGGTGTGACGTATTTGTTGCGATCAAAATCAGGGTACAACGAAGTTTGTTTGGAGTTCCTTTTGGGGAGTTTGAAAGAACTTTCCAGGTGGTAAACAACTTTGTAGCACTCAGCTCCAGGTCAACACCTCAACCAGCTCAGGCCGGAATCCATGTCCATCCAACTAGCATCTTAAACAAGTTGTAGCTGTTTTTTCTAAGAGGGTGGTTACTCCCTTTCTTCGTCGGAACACAAAGGTAGATATTTTGGAGAATGTTTGGTAATCAGTTCTAGTTACCACTGAATTTCGTTGTTTTAACATTTCTCAAAACATCTTCTTTTATGTTCGACACAGAAGGAAGTAATACAGGTTTGAGGTGAATAAATGATGACAGAAATGTCATTGTTGGATGAACTATCCCTTTAACCTTGGAGCTGCTGCACCAAGAGTAAGAGATGACACAAACCATTACCCAGCATGACAGTGATCGAGTTGAAGACAATGTGAAGTTCTCAGATTTGGTCTCTCTCTGTTCAACGTTTCTCCTCCCTTTTCAACCGCTCGTCCTCACTTGGAAAGTTTACTGATGACTCTGATTAAGGCTCCATTCTCATCTTTCAGTCGCTGGTTATCAGACTTGAGTTCTGTCAAAACCTGAGATTGATGACAGGCGAGAATGAGAAAGAAGAATGCTTTTGATTATTAACTTGACAACATTTTGGTGCCCATGAGATGGGGATACACTTTATAATGAATAAAATAGTTCTTGTAGACTATTTATATCTCATAATCTCAAGTGATTGTATTTTGTTAAGTGTAAAAAACATGATTCATCTCTTTAGACGTAAAATATTTTTATGTAGGAAAAATATGTAATAAAACAATCAACAAATGCTAGATCATAAAACCACAAAATATGACTTTGAAATTGGCATTTATAAAGGAATGGCAGTTAGCATGGCCATGTGAATGTGTGCTCATGCATAAAGAAGGGTGACCCCTTCTACCGCAGTGAGTAAAATAGTGCCAGAACTAAAAAAGCTTTAACGGGAGAGCAAAGCCAGCCACTCATGACTTCATATCACATATTTCCAACTATCAGATTTTAAGTTTTTGTGTCCCTTATGCTAGCATAGAGGCTCAAACTGTGGACAACACTGGCATTGAGACTGAATAAGATGCAAGTTGATGTCATGCTGTATTTTTAAAATCAACATGTAATCAAATTTATTTATTTATTATATATATATATATATTTATTTATTATAATAATTATTATATATATTATAATTATTATATATATTATATAAATATTATTTGTATTTAGCAAAAAATGTAAAAAGTTTTAAATAAATTTAAATAAAAAAATATTTTAAAGACAGTGACAAGAATTATTATATTAATAGTCCGTCCAGGGGTACATTAATTTATGACATTAATAAATATGACAAAAAAAAGTTAAAAGCTGTTCTTTTGAACTTTCTATTCATCAAACAATCTTGTTTCTACAAAAATATGAACTAGCAATTCTGTTTAACATTAGTAAAATAATAAATGTTTCTTTAGCAGCAAATCATCATATCAGAATGATTTCTGAAGGATCATGTGACACTGAAGACTGGAGTAATGATGCTGAAAATAATACAAAAACTATATTAAAACAGAAACCAGTTATTCAAGTAATTTAAATTGTAATATTATTTAACAATATTACTGTTTTTAGAAGAGTAGAGACTACTTTCAAAAAGCTTAATGTTTCTAAACTTTTGACCACACGTCACCGAGAGCAGTGTCTCTCCAGAGCAGCGAATTAAACTCTGATGACGACAGAGCTCATTCACGATTGGCCGGATTCACTGATGACAATAATTACGTGTTTTGTGTTTTTTAATCACACCTTCAGTTCAGCTAATGCTCACAAATCCATGGTTTTACTAATCTAAAATCTCTTTTCATGTAATCTGGAAGTTATAGCGTGTGATGTTTATCAAATAAGGCTGATGAAATATATAAACCCCACTTTATTGGTGGCCAGAGACAATTATTCTCTCCTCATTCTTCCTGACTGATTTGTCTTTAGTTTTGTGTTTTGTTAGGGTTCTTGTCACTTTCTGTATGAGGCAGTTCCTGCAACCAATCAGGTTACACAGTCAGTCCTGCTCCTCCAGAATTACACATCCACACGTGCCGTCACAAGGAGCTTTAGTGTTTCTCCAGCACAGTTTGGAGAGCATGAGATACCGAGGGACAGAAGGGAAACAAACAGCAGCAGGATCAGCATCTGCTTCTTTGTGTGAGGAAGAACAGGAGGATCACTGAGAGATTGCTACTAAATGACCTCCAGCAGGAATTGGTGTACATGTTTCTGACCAATCTGTCAGAAACAGACTTCATGTCACACCTCACCTCACACCTGATAGGCCTCTATTAGCATTATTCATTGCAAATCAGTTCACCAGACGATTTTAAAATGACTTTATTAACTTATTATATTCATGAAAAACATATTTTTAGTAATAATTAACCGATATTTTTGCATGCTCCCAGAAATCATATTTTCATCCATTAAACAATATGGAACATTTCAAAAAATTGCGACACCCAGAAAACAACAGCATTCATCGAGCATTCATCAAACTCAACAATTCAAACCTGTTATCAAAGTTACTGTTAGAAAAAAATTATATTTTTGGGGGGGGAAATAGTTACTCATTCTATCATTCTGTTTAAATAATTGAAAAAGTTTGGTTCATTTTAATTTTACTATTTTTTTATTGCAATTTTTATGTAATGTAATGTCAGTTATAACCAGTGATTTAGTGTGTTCACAGAGACTGTAAATGTGAAGCTACAGAGGCTGTGAATTGATTTGGACATTGCTGGAGTGTAGAGGCGTTTGGTCATGGGTTTGGAAGATCTATAAATATCTTCAAAGCCACCGCCTGCAGGAGGAATGTGTGCGGCTGCCCTTCCCCAGACCCAGGAGAGAAACAGCGAGAAGGAAATAATGGAAAAAAAGCTTTACCAATGCAAAACAAACAAATGAAACAGCGAGACCTGCCTGAGAGGTGTGCAGCAGAGGGGCAGAAGAAGAGGACTACAGGGTACAGCGGAGAACAGGAAGGAGGAAGGGACAGAGAGACCGTAAAAGAGTGAGCAGAGGACTAGAGATCCTCCGATTCGGGGAGAGAGGCCGTCTGAGTGAGGCGGGCGAGGGTGCGCAGCATGGCTTTGTTCTCCACTAGGAGGCACGCGTTCCCCCTGCGGAGAGCCTGCAGCCGAGCCAGAGCAGGAAGGGTCTGGAGATACAGAGAGGCCCAGACATGATGAGAGCGAGAACAAGAGTGAGCGTGACAGAACATCAAAGAGGGTTTGGGAACAAAAATGGACAGCATTAGTGTGCTTGAGTGAGTTAAAGCAAAGTCAACATGAAATCAAATTTAACCCTATCAATCTGTTCTTATTTATCAGTGCCCATTATTCACATTAAGCATTATTATTCTTATCAGATGTAACTAATTACTGTAATTGCACTGGGGGAAAACAGCGGCTAACACTTTATTTTGTCCTTGTTACACATTACATGCACTTACTATACTAATAACAGTATATTATCCATAATTACATAATTACAACTAACCCTTAACCCTTAAATGAAGTTAAGTAAATGTAATAATTAATAATGCTCAGTACTCAAATGTATAATTACACTGAGACAAGGACACTTTAAAATGAAGAAAATATGGTGGCTATTTTTATAAATAAATATGTATATATTACACATTTTCTAAGCCTTTTTGAAATTAATATTAAATATTAAATGAGATTATTATATAAAGTAATAATATATAAAAAAGTATATTCAGTTAATCGTTCTACTTTGTATTTCTGTCATTCAGAAAGTGTTAATCTGTTGAGCTGCAAGCCTACTAAAGATTACTGGAGGAAATATTGAAGTGAATATCAATAGGTAATGCATTCTGGGAAATTGAGTAATTGTTCAGCTTGGTCCAAAAAAGTTAATTTATTAAATATGATGTACTATAAGAACTAAATACACATATACTGTATACATATATTTATATTATATATCAAATATATCATATATGATATATATCATATATCAAAGCTATCCATATGAGCTTTCCTGTAGCTCAACGGTGCTTGCACCGCCAAGGTCATGGGTTCGATTCCCAGGGAAATAAAGAACTGATTAAAATATCAATGTGTTCCTTGAATGCAATGTAAGTCGCTTTGGATAAAAGTGTCAGCCAAAAGCATAAATGTAAATATATGTAAGTCATATTATGCTTTAAACCTAAAGGCTTATAAACTTTTTCAATCTTCAAAGTTTGTCTACATGACTCTTTTCTTTTCATTCACTTATTTAATTCTACTTCCTTGCGAAGTAATTTGAGTTGCAATTCTGCATCCTGTTTGCTCCCTCAATTCATATTTAAAAGTGGAACCGGAATTTAGAAAAGAGGAAACATAGTTTTTAGGAAACATAGTTTTATATAGACACATTTAACAATAATAAATATGGCTAAAAATGTTGTGAGGGGCCATAATGCACCCTCTATTTTCTCCCGTCCAATCACTAGTTGTATGTATAACGTCTCGGGTTACGAATGTAACCCTGGTTCCCTGAGGGGAACGAGACGCTGCGTCTTTGCCTCAGCTCCTTGAGCCTCCGTGCCCGCTTCAGACATTCATGCTGAGGCGCCCGGGTTTCGGACGCGCTCTTATGCTCTAGCTCATGACGTCACCGGCAGCCGCCGGCAGTGACGCATTCGCACGCGTTCGTCTCTCATTGGTTGCACAGATCTTCACGTGACCGAGGAAGACTATTTCCCCTAGCGCTAGACGCAGCGTCTCGTTCCCCTCAGGGAACCAGGGTTACATTCGTAACCCGAGACGTTCCCTTTCAGGGAACTCGAGCTGCGTCTAGCGCTAGGGGAACGCAATACCAACGCCACCTCAGTGACGCCGGCCTCCGGGTGTGTCCCAGCTCACTGAGAGAGCACCCTAGTCCCCGGGGCGGCATCGAGGTCCAAATGGTAAAACCTCATAAAAGTGTGCGGCGAAGACCAGCCAGCCGCAGCACAAACATCAGATAAGGACACTCCGGAGAGGAGTGCCTTGGATGCCGCCATGCTCCTAGTGGAGTGGGCTCGGACCCTCAGAGGAGAAGTACCAAGCCGGCACCCGGGTCTGTGCCGCAGGTCTCAGCCTTAATGTGCCACGGAGGAAACGAGTGACCAGGGGGTCCCTGCCCAGGGATACCCCACCCAGAGGTACGTGGCAAGCCGCTATGGCAGCCACATAAACCTTCAAGGTGGAGAGGGACAGCCCTGCCACAAATCTTTCTTGCAGGAACTCCAGTACTTTGCCAACTTGACAGGTTACTGGGTGCAACTGCCTTTCAATACACCAGGACGTGAAAAGTTTCCACTTCAAGGCGTAGAGTTTCCTCGTGGAGGGAGCTCTGGACTGAAGGATGGTCTCAACAACCTCGGCTGAGAGACCAGATTCTATGAGCTGGGTCCCTTCAGGGGCCAGACCCACAGTTTCATTAGCTCTGGTTGCGGATATAGAATGCAACCCTCCGCCTGGGACAGAAGGTCCCTCCTGATTGGAATCTCCCAAGGGAGTCCGTCTAGGAGGGATACCAGGTCCGAGAACCATATCCTGGATGGCCAGTGGGGGGCCACTAGCGTGAGACGGACCTTGTCCCGGCGAATCTTGGCCAGAACTCCCGGGAGCAGAGCGATCAGGGGAAAGGCGTACAGGCGTGACCTCGGCCAATCCTGTACCATGGCATCCCGCCCCAGAGGCGCTGGATGCGTTAGTGAAAACCACAGAGGGCAGTGGGTGTTCTCTACTGAGGCAAACAGGTCGACCTGTGCCTTGCCGTATCTTTCCCAAATCTGCTCCACCACATCGGGGTGAAGCCGCCATTCCCCTGGTCTTGCCCCCTGTCTCGATAGGGCATCTGCTCCCACATTCTGGACCCCCGGGATGTAGGCTGCCCTGAGAGACAACAACTTCCCTTGGGCCCAGAGGAGGATTTGTCGCGCCATCTTGTACAGTGGTCGCGAACGTAGACCCCCTTGGTGATTGATATAGGCGACCGCCGTCATGCTGTCGGTGAACACAGTGACATGGTGGTCGCGAAGGTCCGGTAGGAACGCACATAGTACTCTGTGGATCGCCAGTAACTCTAACATGTTTATGTGCCAGGACTGGTGCCGACTGTTCCATAGACCTTGTGAGGAGCGGTCCTTCATGACCGCCCCCCAGCCCGAGAGGGAGGCGTCTGTCGAGAGAGAGACTCTCCGAACCAGAGCCCCAAGCCTTGGGCCTTGAGACAGGAACCAAGAGTTCTTCCACATGCTCAGGGCGCGTAGGCATCGCCCCGTGACCCTGATAGTGCGTAGTGGATTCCCCTTCGGGGAAAACCCCTTGGTCATTAGCCACCACTGCAGGGACCTCATGTGCAGAAGGCCCAGTGGGATAATACTGGATGCCGCTGCCATGAGCCCTAACACCCTCTGAAAGTGTTTCACCGTGAGTGGCTGGCCTAGCTTGATGCTCTTGACGGCTGAACAAATAGCTTGGATGCGCTCGGGGGAAAGCCGAGCCGACATCGCAACTGAGTCCCAGATGACTCCCAAGAAAGTGGTTCTCTGAGCGGGAGAAAGTACACTCTTCTTGGCGTTCAGCCTCAGCCCCAGCTCCTTCATATGTGCGAGCACCACATCTCGATAACATGTGTATCCTTGCCTGTTATAAAACGAGGGCAAGGATGAACACACGGTGTGAACCTCTGTTCAATCGCCACATTTTCCGCACTCATTCTGATTTTTTCGATATCTCACACTCAAAAATCACTCTCGCACAAACACAGCACGCTGAAGACATTCAGAGCTGAGGCGCCCGGGTTTCGGACGCGCTCTTATGCTCTAGCTCATGACGTCACCGGCAGCCGCCGGCAGTGACGCATTCGCACGCGTTCGTCTCTCATTGGTTGCACAGATCTTTACGTGACCGAGGAAGACTATTTCCCCTAGCGCTAGACGCAGCTCGAGTTCCCTGAAAGGGAACTTTATGTATTCCAATAATTTCCCAATGGATAAAATCATGTCTCGTCCTATATTCTCAACAAATCTTGTTTAACTGTTAGATGTCACATTATGAAAGTAAGAGTGTTTCATGTTGACTTTAGAACAGGAACATAGGCATGCAAAGACCATCAGCTGAGACTATAAATCTGTTTTGGATAAACTCACTGACACAAAGCACATGCAGCTGTAGTCATTCATAAAAGAGATACATCTTCATGACCACTTACATGAAATCAAATCAAGCTTTTTACTAAAGGAAGTTCTGCCTTCAGCTTTTCAACAGAAGTAATCACCACTATTTTGTTATATCAGTCTCACACAGTGAAGTGTGGAGGTTAATGAGCAACGTGAGGCATATGTGGTCAACCCCAGAAACTAACTGAACCAGCATGTGGAGAAGCTTTGAGGTTTGACACTGTTAACAAACGTGTTTTCACAGCTTACGGCTCCGGGACCAGGCTGTTGAGTTTCTCCAATGCATGGAAATCAACAGAGAGCAGCAAGGCATCCAATATCTGTTCATAGCACTTTCATGATTCATTGTTTTTTCTCTACAAAAAGCATCTGTATTCAAATATTTAAAGGGGTCTGTAAAATGACATATTACTTTGAAAACAGATGTAAGCATGTAACATCAGACACCTTCTTTAGTCATGACTCAATTTGTCAACATTTTTGGCTTCTAGATGTTTCTATTACTCAGTAGCTCTATTACAATAAATGTTCCCCCTTTATAAAGGTTTCTAAGTTTTTTTTTTTTTTTTTTTTGCATTGATGCCATAGAACAAGGGTAGGCAAGTTCAGTCCTAGAGAGCCAGTAAGACATGCTGCTTCTGTACAATATAGCCTACATGAATTACGCATAGTAGAAGGGTTCCTGAAAGCGCACATCAACTGCTACAGCAAATGCTGACCAGTATTTGAAGGTTGAGAAGCGAGCTCATTGGCTACTGATACAGCAGCAACCAATCATCTGTGCCCTATATGTCAGGGTTCTGCCACATTCGGTCTAGTCATTTCTTGGTTTTGTGGCAGAGCTCTGACACTACCGTAATGTCTCGAGTCGCGTGCACGCTTGTCTGTGTGACGTCTTCTGTGCGAGTTATGATGTCCAGTCCCGATACTTTTGTCTGGTTCAGTTTCGGTTTTTTGTCGGGATTCGGGCATTCATAACTCGTGTGTTCGTCCTCGTCGTGAGCGAGTGATAACAGGTGTTTACTCGTTCTTGCGCGCTCTCTGTCCTGTGAGTGGGCACTCTTTCTCGTCTGTGTGTTATGTTTAGCATGTGGTTTGTGTTTTCATCGGCCGCGTGCTTTCATGTTGTGTTTTTTTGTCACGCGCAGTTTGGTTGTCACCAGCAGCGCGTCGTCTTTGTTTAATGTGAACATGCAGCAATGCGTGTCCGCATTGGCTGCGTGCTCATGTCTGTTACCCCGCCCGTCTTGTTTCATTGTCATTAGTTTGATTTGTCCCAGCTGTTTTCCCTCGTTACCTTCCCCATGTGCTCCCTATATATTCTCCCTGTGTGTGCTGTCTTGTGCTGCTTCGTGTGTGTGCTGCCTTGTTCCCGTCCTGGATGTTTCCTGTTCCCGGTCTAGTTGTGTTTGTGTCCTAGTCTAGTCAAGTCAGTCCAGTCTTGTTTTCCCCCTCGGGGTAGTTTTGGTTTGAGTTTTTGTTTTGTTCAATAAAAGCCCTAACCTGCACTATTGAGTCCTCGTTCTCCCACACTTGACACTAAAAAATTGACACTAGACACTAGAAAATTATGTGATTACAGGTAGATTGAGTCAGCCTGCGCCATCTAGAGTTTCATGACCGAACTTTGTATTATTAAGGCATTTGCATAACATCTGTTACTTGTTGTATTATGATTTTGTTTATTGATTACTTAAGAGTAGAATCCTAGAGTAGGATGTTCATGGTTATCATCTAGTAACTAGGGTAATTACTACATGGCGTAAATGTTTCAAGTTTTAATTTATTTAATTGGGGGGGATATATCTACGATCTACTTAGGCTTACAATGATTTAGGGAAACACAGCCCTGGTTTATATAAAAAAAATTTTTTTAGACGTGTGCTGATGACAACAAATGCATTTTTTCCATGACTTGAGCATTTAGCAACAACATTTATGACAGTTCTTGTCAGATTTCATTGGTGAAATCTGGTGCTTGGTGAACAACTTTGGAGAACTTTATTTTTCCCATTCAAGGAAATAAGAGCTGCCCATGCCAACTGAAATGGCTTGCCTTAAAGGGACTTTATTAATATTCAGCAATATTATTGATTTGTTAAACAATCATTGCTTAATTGAGGAATTTTGCAACATTCTTTTTGCAACACTGTTATTGAACGGAATTGAAACACTGAACTGAATTAAACTGATTAACAAAACTGTCTTCTGTAGATTTAATAATTGATTATCTTTACACAGAACTGAATAAACACTAAACTGACTTGAGCTGACACTATTGTAATTTTTAGAGCCGCTTTACAGTAGGATTTGTTTCTGTCTCATATGTAATGAATTTCGCATAATTGATTGGTATATTCATGTTTATTACTGTCAAGTTGCTTCAAAAGACTCTGTATTGTACAAAGGTGGCTTGACTTTTCTTTATAGCCTGCAATCAAGGAATTATGGTAAGAGGTCAAGTTTTTTCGAGAGGTTTACAGAGAAAAAATTAGAGTACAAATATAAATGTGTGACTAAGAAAGACAGGAAGTGATCTAAATTACCCACACCATGTTGCACTGCTGTGAGTAATGGGTGTGTGTTGGTGTGTATGAGCAGGCAACCACACGTGGGGCAAAACCACTCACCATCTGCCCCTCTTTCACCCAGTCCAGCTGAGGATGAACTCAGGACTGGTAGCGAAACCTCACTGAGGGCGTCTGCTGGGGCAACAGTGACATCACTGAACAAACAAATACAAGTGCTTCTCATGTCTAGTGTTGATAGGCTCAATGAAGTCAGAGTGTGTTGGACCTACCCAACAGCAACTGAATAGCTGCATTAAAACATTTTATTCCCTCTGTGGTGTTCTGGAACTAAAGCTGTTTGCATATTTGCAATATAAATGACACTGTCATCCGTATATCTTGCCCGAATCGAATCAACTTTGAGCTAATCTGAGTCAAAACAGCCCAGGAACATTGTTTCCTCAGTTGCAACATGGATCAATTATCCCACTGAGCCTGGCAGACTACAGCAGCCATAGATATCGCATCTGCCTCACACTGATTTGGCTTTTCATATATTTGGCACTGTGCTCTTCTTGGCCCCTCAAAATGCCAGCTATGTGCAATTACTGCTGGAATGCTGAACAAAAGCCGTGCCGTGTCTCTGTGCTGGATTCAGTCTGGCCCCGGCGTAGCTGGAACTAGGTCACCATGTACTGTTGCAGCTGTGAGATCCTACAGAGCTTCGCTGACAGTACTGAGGCCGAGCGCAATGGCCATAGCTAGTTGTGAGCATGGTGTTGGCAGAATTGGCTAACGTGGGTTAAAACAGGCATGCTAGTTATACTAGCTGTTAAATGTAAACAAGTAATCTGACCTTTCCATCCGTTAATTCAAACAAACTGTCCTTGTAAATTTTGAGGTTAACATGCTTGCAAAAGTCACCCCAACTCAGGCTCTGAATAATAAAGCAGACACATTTTACAGACATATTCCTTTTACCTTTAATTCTTCTTCCATGTCAGAAACCTTCTTCTCCAATGTTTCTTTTTCCTACACAAGAAGACAAAGAAAACTTTTTTTTTTTAAATAAACTTGAAAATTATGTGTTTAACTACTTACATTGATTTAAAGTTCACTGTTAGGTACAATGGCTTGTGTTGTATTACAGTGTAATTATTCTGATTACAGAAATTGATTACATGCAAAACGCTCACAATGAGTGCATTGTGTCAAATTATTATTTAATGTGGAAGTACATGGTAGACACAAATATAATTTGATTCATTATTATTTACAGTGAAACCCGGTTATGTCGACGGCCTCGGGGGTTGCAAAAAAGTGTCGAGATAATCGAGGATCAAGAAAACCAACAGCCAACATGGTGATTTGGCATGCAATAAAAATGTACACACACTGTATATGTTTGCTAACAACAAAAGGCATATGTGCACCAACTAACAGCAGAGATTGTAACTGCCACTTTATGTTTATGTTGGGAATATAGCTTTAAGACGGCGTATGCTGTTGTGTGCGTGCTGTTCTGGTGTGAACGGGGAGGAGAGTGCTTTTGAGAGAACGCTAACTGTTATATAGCATAATCTACTGTTTCTATTTTCCTTCTTTTATTTGTGATGTTTGTCGGAGTGTTTTCTTTTTACTGGTTTATACTTACAATCTTTTCATGTTTGAGAAGAGTGTGCTGGTTCAAACCCATCTACAAAGCTTGTGTGACCAGTTTAATCGCCTCGAGTTTTCTTTCATTGCCATTTAACATCTGGGCAGTCGTCAACCACTCTGACAGCCGTTACAAGATTTACCAGTATACGATAAAAACCACCTTCAATTCTTGATACAAACCTTTATATTCTCCAACATTGCAAACACAATTTCGCTCACAGTGTGAACACAGGCACAACACACATAAACACATTCGCTCATAACACAGTCATTTCACTCGGACACAGTTCTGAAAGTATTGCACACGCGGTTAATATGGTTTCTTTCAAAGTCTAAAATGCTTTAATGCTTTTTGCCTTTAACGTCTGCTTGAAAAAAAAATGCTTCTATCAGTAACGACGTCTTTGTGAATGTCAATGTAATCTCCTGGACAGTGAAGGCAAAGTCCTGCGCCTCTTCCAAGATAGCATCTGTAAAGTTTGATTTTTGCGCGAGTTCTTCTGCGGCTGCACGGCACTGTGCGGCAAGAGTGAGTAAAGTGTCATTGGAGTGAGCAATCGTACAGACCGTGATGCACGTGCAACATGAACTCAGCACATGCGCAGTGAACTCGATATTATCATTAGTCACGGGGATCCAGATAACTGATATTAAGTGGCGACTTTGTCTCTCTTTTGTGCTCGAGATATCAGGGTTCGGCGACATAAAATAATCGACAGAACCGATAAGAAAATGCTAAGACAAATAGGGAGTTTGGTGGTTCCACTTCAAAAACGTCGACATAATAGGGTTGGCAAGTTAACCGAGGTCGAGATAAGTGGATTCCACTGTATTTAAATAATAATTCATTTAAATTGATCTAATCAATTCAAAATGCCTATTTATCCAGTGTAACAAATTTTATATAATTTAATTATTACTAAAATGAAGACGTTAAAGCAGAATAATGAAGTTAGGAAACATGGTACTATGAGAACATCAGAAATTCCTCACAAAGTGTCAATAATGATTATATAATGATGATAACACATGTATGTACTGTATGTACCCTTTTCTCTGATTCGAGTACAGTGGACCTCTCAGATATTCTGTCCTGCTTCTGAAACACAAAAGAGAATTGCAGACATGAAGGCGCCTTAAGTACATATTCAAAGTAGAATGTTTAAAAAATCTGAATGCTTTAATTACTGCTGGACCTGTAGCTAGATTTATTATTGGCTTTTTCACAGATTATGATTCCTTACAGATGCTGTGAGTTTTACCAAAGCCAGACCCTCTGGAGCCCGACTAGATTCACAGGGCCAGTTTGTGCTTTTGTTTTTAATACAGGCTCCTCCTCTTGGCAGACGATGGTCCTACTGATGATTCAAGCCACAGAAAGAAGATCTCTCTCCTCATCTGATTGTTCTCTCACCTGTGCGACTCTATCAAGCTGTGAGCGGATTTTTGTGAGCTCTTGTTTGCTGTCATCCAGTCGAGACTTCAGCTTCTCGTTCTCTGCAAGTGCATCCTCATACAACTGATAAAGTGAAACAAACAACAAGAGACTAAATTAGCATCTCCACTGGGAACTGCTGTCCTATCAGTGGTCACCAGAAGACTGCAATAGATAAACACAAAGTGCTATTAACTATTCAAATGTTTATGTCGTTTAAGTTCTTCGATTTTGGGCATAGTATATGAGGAACCATATCTAATATAATGAACATCAATAAATCAAAGGTATCCTGACCTTCTTATAGTCCTTGCTGGCAGAGTTGTCGTCTGTTTTGCTCAAAGAGGCGAGTCTGTTCTCTCGGCGTGTGTAGGTGCCGGTTC
This sequence comes from Rhodeus uyekii, assembly GCA_037043235.1. Classification (NCBI taxonomy): domain Eukaryota; kingdom Metazoa; phylum Chordata; class Actinopteri; order Cypriniformes; family Acheilognathidae; genus Rhodeus; species Rhodeus uyekii. Next base: position 2,155,283 of record JAWRVZ010000071.1, on the reverse strand, counting down.
GAGCGGACAGTCTGTCTGACGGAGACTCCAAACCACTGGAGTCTGACCTGCTCATTCACATCAATCGCTAAGTTAACAACTTTTATGAATCTATCTATCAGTAAACAGAAGCAAATTAAGGAATATTGTTTTTAGAAACTTACCTTGATGCCCGGTCCTGCTGCAAAGAAGGAAAAAAAGTCAGATTAAATATTTTAAAAAGTTGTAATTTGACATAATACGCGATGACCTCGTTAAATAGTTAATGTGGACCGGACATCCCCCCCCCCCCCCCCCCCCCCCCCCCCCCCCCCCCCCCGATAGGGTGTCTGATTTTCATAGGTGAAAATCTACAAAGTAGGATCAGCCAATCAGCTCACAAGATTCATCCACTCGTGCTCTCATTCGTCGATCTCGCACCGGGAACCAATCACGTGTCTTGTCTGAGTGCCCGTGTGTGTGTACAAAGCCTCTGAGAGAGTTTCTCTCTTTGTCTGTCATTCTGGGAAACCGTTTCTCTCGCATTACGATGAAGCAACGCTGCTTTCCACAATACGGCTGCCGATAAGGGATAATTTGTATTTTTCAATACATTTTTGGGGAAACATCCGCGATGCACTAAGGCCGCGAAACTTGAACCGCGAAGTGGCAAGGGATCACTGTATTCTACATCCCTTAATCCTGTCCAAAACCTAAACTTAACAACTACCTTTCTAACTATTAATAAGCAGTAATTAGGAGTTTATTGGGGAAAAATTTGAAGTTAATAGTTGTACTCCCTTCAAGTTCACTTAAGTGGCCTTTTATTTCAGTAATATATTATCTGCAAGAACAGAATAAAAAAAATACATGCTTTTAATATTTCAAGTAAACAACAAGTGCACATTTAATACAACAAAGTGCACTTATTTTTTCGCCTGGGACGGTTTGTTTTGCATTGCACTGACCTAATCTGAATTCTTTTTAGAGGCATTTGTGGCCTATTGGCTTATTAACATGAAGGTCATGGGCTCGAGTCTCAATTCTGGCAGGACATCTTTGTTGGGGAGTGAATGTGTGTTGGGGGTGTGTGTGTTCAATATTCATTGCTGAGTGTGTGTGAGTGTGCGCACACTTGGAAGGGTAAAATGCAGAGCACAAATTCCCAATATGGGACACCATACTTGGCTTCACATCCCGTCACTTTTTCACTGAATTCAAAAGCTATTTGATGTGGACAAATCTAAGCTGTTTTCTGATTATCCGTGATTATCCGATGAGCCTGGTCAGATCACAGTGATTGAGTGTTACATAAACAGTGTCTCGGTGTGCAAAACAGAAGAGTTTTAATGTGTGATTGAACATGATATAATTGAGCTGGAACAGCAGTTTAGACTAAGTCTGCTAGACCTCTTAATCTGTCAATGGGAGTCACAAAGTCACAGCCACTTCCTCTCAGTTGAAATCACACCGACTCCAGTTAGCAACGACAGCATAACAGTTCATTTCAAGAGGGTTTGTTCTCGAATAAATGTTGTATTGTAATAAATTGTTGCTCATTGTTATCTGATAAACATTACTTTCCTACATTTTCCTTGTACAAGCATATAAATCAGTTTGTGTTTATGGGAGCTAATCTTGTGGACAGTAAATCTTCTGAAAATAATATTTAATAGGCTTCCATTTTAGGTACAAGTTGCACGTAGTCGCATACTGTAAACTTCACGTCCACAATCACTGCCTCAATGACCATTCGTCCAAACTGAGGTAAATGGTAGGTGGTAAATGACCCCTGTAAAGGTCTGATAGTCCAAGCAGAAACATCCATAACAAAGATTGGAAGCTACAAGCCACTCATAATTTAAAGTAGTTAAACTACAGTCAAGCTACTCGGCGGGTGGAGATTCCACACGGGTCTGGTAATATGTTCTCATTGCTTCATATTTAAGGCTGTTGAGTCCAGAGAGAAAGCTAGAGAAGGGAAGGCAGAGAAAGAATCCCCTCTGTTCCTCGGCTAAAGACAGCACATCCTGTTTGGACACTGCGCAGCACACTTGATTATGCATCAGAGAGGAATAACAGTCCACTGTCTCCACTGTCTGAGGAGGACCTCTGAACAACACCAAAAAAGGACATGCAGAATCAGCCAGTACAGCAAAGAAAAATAGCTTTTCATGCACTCGCAAAACTCATTACAGTAAATGAGATCTGTTAAATGAGATGGTTCTGTGACTACAGGAACTTTGAGACACTTTTCACACTGTCATTAGTTGTCCTAATGACGTTTCACACTTGTCCACTAACAATGTCCTACAGTGTATATACCGAACGTACAGTGCATCACTGGAGAATTTTGTGCATTTTGTCTTTTTTTTATGTGTGTTTAATTGTATTAATGTAGTGTACTTGCAGATGATACATTAATCAAATAAAAAGCCTTAGGAACTTAAAGAGAGTGCACTGTCATGAGCGCCTTTTTTTGCAATAATGTCAAATTAAAAGCACATTTTAAATAATCATGTTCTTTTGACATGCTTTGCACTTATTTTGATGTGTTGAATGACATGCATGTAAAGTGAAATGCAAAGTGATTATAACTTTAACTACAAATATACTAAATTGACACTTGTTTACAAATATATTGCCAGTTTATTCAGCAATAACTTTACACACATTTTAAAGACAACAGAAGTAATTATGAATAGACTTATTGTCACGGTCTTGTCTGGTTGTTCACATCTGGGTCCCTTCTATGTATCTTCCAGGTCCTCCACGCACCTGTCCTTGTCTAATCACTACCTAAGTCTCGTCAGCTGGTTCCCGTCCCGTGTTAGTTATATAAGCCCTCTCGTATTCAAATGTCCTTGTCGATCGTTGTAACTGTTTGATGTTGTTACTTCGTGGATGTGTTGTGGAGTGTGTGGATGTCGTTTCTTGTTCCGAGTCTCCCTAAGTTTTGCACACCTAAGTGTTTTGGTTTTCCGTTTGGTTTAATAAAGTATTTCAGTTTGGATCCCTAGTCTCCTTGTTGAATCCGCATCGCACACCAGCACCCTTATTAGATGACACTTAAAAAAGATGAATTTAAGGCTTACAAAAAGTTTAAAAGCCAAGCCAAATGCATTTAATATAAATATAAAGTATAAACATTTTTATTTAATTGCAGATAACATGCAATTCAGTTCATTAGAATACTTTTGCTCATCTGTATATTATTTTTACAATAATTACTCTTTACAAAGCCATCACAAGGTTTTGCATCACATCTCAAATAATGTCTATCAACATTCTTTAATGAAAATGACAGCGGTTGAAATTGTGTTTTTGCATTGTATTTTTTTGTATTTGAATTCCATGACTTCCATTTTGTGTATCATAAATACACACAACTAAATCATGTTTTAACTCTTTTTGCACAAAATTAGCTCTGACATTGTATCTGTGTTAACAATATACACTACTATTGTCACAGGTGCGTGTAGCAGTGAAGCGAATAAACGAGATATCAGGAACATATACTTTTTTTTAAACACAGAGCTTAGGATACATGGATCAACACGTCACAAAATAAACGAGAATTGACGCAGACTGAGAGACACACAGGGCTTATATACAACAGGAGTTTGGAAACAGGTGACAAGACTAACAAGGGAAGTGATTGACGTGACAGGTGAAGGAGATGACGGTGATGTACACGTTAGGAAACAGGAAGGGGGTGGAGACATGACATAACTGTGACAACTATATGATTACACAATTATAAAACTTTATTAGTGTCAAAATTGTTGCTCATGATGATGGCATGACTGAGGGCCAGGCATTTATTTTTATATAAATACATTTTCAAACAATACATTTTGAAAAGGTATTTTACTAACTCTTTCTACATTCCTTTGGAAACGCTTTATTTCGATGTTTTACTTTAGACATTCTACGAATTACAGTATAAGTAACTTTGCAACTAAATGTCAACTAACTCTCTGCTTAATATCTGCTAACTCTTTATTGTGATGCACCCCAACAGACATTCATTGACAATGAGTACCTTTACAACTACATGTCAACTTATTCTACTAATCCCAACCCATAACCTTAGTCTACTCATAAGATTTAGTTGACAAGTTACTTATAGTTAGTAGAATGTCTAGTAGAAAGTGGGCATTCAAAATAAAGTTCTTTATGATGGATACTTTAGTATGTGAGTCTTTACATATTTTACATATCTTAACAGATAGGACCAATGAAAAGTTGTTCAATTAATCTGCAATGAATAAATATTTTAGTTTTTTTAGGTTGATTTTAAAATACATTTTGTAATTAGCCTAAAAGAGCCCATAAAGTTGAAAGAATACATATAAAAATGATGTACAAACAAATGTGACAGTGAGAGTATCTGCATGTGCTATTTTCTGGCATGAATCTGTGGTGCTTTTTACAGGGAAGTAAACAGATGGATGAGAGCAAGGCCCCGAGCCACTGGAGAGATGGGTCCATCTGAATGTTTACGCTGTATTTCAGAGATCTCTCTCCTTATGTGGCTCTCTGACCATGTCACGGTTAACAGTGGAGGAGAAACAGAGCTTGACCTGCGGCACTGACTTACAATAACTGTTGTAATATCCGTTGCTGGTTTGTGAGTTTACTCACTATGATTTCTCAAAGAGAGGCAGCATGCCTTTTTCAAGTGTATACACGTAGCCACAACAACAAAAAAAACTAACTGAAACGTTCACAATGTGTGTTGGTGGTCTTGTTTAGTTATGTGTGGTCACATCATGTGGGGAAGATAAAGTTTGCATTTAGTGCATATGTGTTCTGGTGGCCTTGTTCTCATGCAGGGTCATTCTGGGATCTGAGGTCATTGTTATGCACAACAAAGACAGTTTTTTGGTCGAGGTACAACATTCCTATGAAACAACTCTAAGTCTTAACCTACAATCAGAGAGAAGGGAAAGGTTAATAAGAGTGTTGCTTAAGCCCATAACCATATCCTTATCCTCGGTTAATAGGAGTGTTGTTCAAAGAACATGTCCTACTTGGGTAAATCACATTAAATTGAAGGTTTAAAGTCCTCGGGGGAGGGGGCATCATTACCCATGGGCACCTGCTGGCCCTGAGCTCACTCACTGTGTCTACAGAAAGAAAGAGAGTGCACACTTTCACCACAGTAAACCATGTAAGGCAGTGCTGATGCTGCTGCGCACATTCCACCCTGCTAGTAAAAATAACACTCAATCAGATTAATGGGAATAGCCTCTTCAACACAAATACAAGCATGCTGAAACGAACAGACAGTTGTGGGGTTAGGGGAGGTAATCATACCGTTTCACTGTGCTCAAACTCACACGTGTTAATCATACAATCACTTTTAGAGGTTCATCTTGCATAATCCTTGTCAATGTCCAAATCAGTTTTTTTTTTCTCCTATTTTTGTGACATTTATAACTAGGCACTATTTATTATTATTTAATAATATCATTTGCTTCCCTACTGTTACCACCGAGGCAGATATGTGTTAAACACGAAGACACACGGAGTTAACGCGATAAACTCAAAATATACTTTATTTACGAAAAAATGAACAAAAAGGCACGCAAGGGTGCAAAACAGGGAGAACCAGGAGAATCCAACTACACATTCCATATAACAATTAGTTGACCAAACAAAACAGAACATCAACCATCTGGGCACCCTGGAGACCGGGTACACAGTGTCACAGTCAGGGTGGTCTCCAAGGTAGCACAGACGGGACCAGGGACCCATCAACGGGAAGTGTCCAGGGAGGTGCTGGGGGAACTAGGGGCCAAGCACCGGAAGGTGTCCAGGGAGGTGCCGGGGGTACTAGGGGCCAGGCTCAGGTGAGAGTCCGGGGTGGTGCAGGAGTTCAGGATGGCATTGGGGAAACAGGGTGCTGGGCCATGTAGGTAGTCCCGGGCGGAGCCAGGGTCCAGGCTTTCCCCAGAGGCTCTGCCTCCTTTTCCCCACCCACCCTCAAAGTCACACTCTCACCTCTCCCCAATTTTTTTGTAGATGCCTCCCCGGGAAGCCGTCGGTATAAAAACTGATGAGCGCATCGAGTCTGTTGATAGTGTGTGAGACACGCAAGATCCAGGAAGTCCTGTGTGTGGCACTCCAGCGGGCGGTCTTCCTGTTGTAGCAGGAGCAGAGCTACAGCCGGAATATCCATTATAGAAAAAGTCTTTATAGGCAACGAACCTGGTCACTTTTGGGCGACCAACCCAGGTCCAGTCTTTCTGTTACCACCGAGCCAGATTAACAAAAACGCACGCGAGGGTGCAAAACAGGGAGAACCAGGAGAATCCAACTACACATTCCAGATAACAATTAAAGACTGACAAAGACATGGTAGAACAGGAGGATTAAATACACAAGGAGATGACAATCAGCTGGAAGGGCTAAACAGGGTAATCACAAAACTAACAAGACAACTACGGCAACACTTGAGGGACAAACAGGAGGATCATGACAAGACTGTGACACCTACTACTATAAAGGGTTCAATGCAACTAATTTAATTTTTAATTTTAATTTTATTTAATTTCCACTACATGATTCTTTTCTGTGATATCCTCAATCTCTTTTTTTAATTATTTTACAGATTATTAGATTATTATTAGATTATTAGTTTCACTTTTGTTCATGAGAAAGTTTTTAAACTATTATTATCTACTATAACCTTTAAATTATTGAGTGTCATGGAAGGGCTTTTATTAATAATAAAATAAAACAAAAACACAAACAAAACTACCCTGAGGGGGAAAACTTGACATGACTTGATGGAGACGAAGACCACAGGATAACAATCCAGCGTAAGACATCAAACACAGGGAGAATAAATAAGGAACAAACTGGGAAAAAATAAAGGAGGGACCGGTGGGGAAAATCAACCAATAACAAGGAAAAAAGATGGGTGGGGTTACACAATAGACAGGAGAGCACATGGCGCAAGAAACACACGTGACAAGCCATGTGACAAAACATGACATGAACACGCAGCCAATGAGAACATTTATAAGCCACATGTCCACACAAAACAAGATGACAAGAAACCAAGCAGCTTGTGAACACACAAACTGCGCGCCACACAGCACAAAACAAAACATTACATGAAACCACGCGGCCGATGTAAACATGAACCACATGCTACACAGCAAAACACAAGGACAAGAGCACGTGCAGCTCGAGCGAACTTGAAACCATACACGCTGACAACAGAAGACAAACACACAGAGCATGAATTCCCGAATTCTGGCCCCGAAACTGAACCCAAAGACCCATTGCCGGGATCCAAACACCATGCCCCATACACAAGACACACAGAAAGGAGAGTGCACTCAAAGCCACAGCAAGAAACAATACTGTAGAGTCAGGGCTCTGTCACAAAACCAAGAGAAAACTAGACCAAAGTGACAGACAGGGCACACCTGACAACAAGCTGTAAGTTTATTTACACATTATGTGAATTCACTGTGGAACATTTTGGATGTATTTAGGGAACTTCATTTTTGGTCATGTGATGTTGAATTGAAAGATTGTTCCAGTTCATTTAAGAGTTGTCTTTTTGGTCTGTTGAAGAGTTGTGGGGTTCGAAAGTATGATAAATTTGGCACCATAATGCGCTAGGTTTTTTTCTATATTTACCTTTCTGTTTTGGTTGAGCACCTACACTTACATGCTTCAGTTTATTATTAGCAAATTAACTTTTTAAGGCCCTTTTCTATTGGCTACCTTTTGGATCAAGCCTCAAATGAGGGGTTCAAACCCCCTGGAATTCACACCCTGACTGGCATTTCTGGCAGAGAAAAAATCTGAGAACAATTCTCTACAATGATCGAGTGAGGATTTGGTTAAGATGGATTAAAACACCAGGACAGCTGTACCAACGCTGTCGATCAAAGGCATGTGAAACTGCACTCGGTCAGTGTACATGCTGAATGGTTGCTCCATTCTCCATGCATTCAGCACATCTGAGCTCTATCACCCTATGTATATATGAAGTAACAGACTGAGACTGCTTCACACAGCTGTGGGCTTCACCCTGATCCTATAACTCTACAAACTGTAACATTTACAGGATCTGGCTCATGCTAAAGTATTTATATGCAACCTCTTTAATCCTCTCTTTTCCCTCATCCCTTCATCTCCCCCTTTGAGAGCCAGCTAGTCTCTCTGCCAGCTTGCAAAATGGAAAATGTGAGCATCACCACACTCAAAAGGAATATTACAACACACAACTCCAAAGAAAGGCTTTTCTGCTTCTCTCTTCCCCGCTCCCACCACTCGTTGTGTGATAAGCCAGATATATAAAGAGAAAACAAATCAAGTCATGTGTTTTCAATTGTTTGATGACTTTATAAGGGCTGGTTTCTTCTGATCTGCTCTGTTTAAAAAAATAAAAAAAATCTCACATCGTTTCATATCCATGGATTTTCATTCTTCTATGAAATACAAAAGGACACTGAAAAATGGATTTCTATTTTTAATTAACAATGACAATCTCAGTCTGTTCTTCACACAAAGGTATGCCTTCATAAGATATACAGGTTTACTTCATTTTGAATTATAGATCTACACTAAGTGTTGAGTGCACAAGCCTTTCAAAGTATACTTCTTTGGCCCTGAGTGAAGAAAGACACACTTTAGTGGAGCTTGTTTTAAGGTGCTCAAGCCATTTGCACACGTGCTTTTGTTTGTGCAAACACTGGGCTGCACATGGACAGTGTGTGGGGACGTCCACGGACTCTCCAGATGATGAAAATTATGTGGCCAGCTGGCCAAAGAATACTTTGGGTTTTACCGTGAAAACAAAAACGCGTTGTTGACAATGGCTATTTAAACTAATTGTGTTTCTGCCAGCAAAAATGTTCTTTTGGCATTAAAAACTACTGTCATGATTTACTAAAGTACCAAGACTCCAATTTTGGCCTCATTCAGACACGTTTTTCTTTGATTCAGTTGCTCCTGCCAATTAATCATCACATGTGTTTATGACTGCTTATATTATTATTATATTTAAATTATATATATACACTCACCTAAAGGATTATTAGGAACACCATACTAAAACTGTGTTTGACCCCCTTTCAATTTCAGAACTGCCTTAATTCTACATGGCATTGATTCAACAAGGTGCTGAAAGCGTTCTTTAGAAATGTTGGCCCATATGTTGGCCCACAATGCTCAGGTAGGCCGTGGCATTTGAAAAATGCCCAATTGGCACTAAGGGGTCTAAAGTGTGCCAAGGAAACATCCCCCACACCATTACACCACCACCACCAGCCTGCACAATGGTAACAAGGCATGATGGATCCATGTTCTCATTCTGTTTACGCCAAATTCTGACTCTACCATCTGAATGTCTCAACAGAAATCGAGACTCATCAGACTCATCATTTTCCAGTCTTCAACTGTCCAAAATTGTAGCCTCTTTTTCCTATTTGTAGTGGAGATGAGTGGTACCCTGTGGGGTCTTCTGCTGTTGTAGCCCATCCAAATTATTACATTTTCATTGTTAGTAGATCATGGAATTGCAGTCCCGTAATTATGTGTCCTCTTTAGTAAATCTAGCCTTAACTCCACCCACTATTGTATGGCTGAGCCAGACAAAATTACAAAAGAAACCTAATAAAAGGATCAGTGGCATGGAGTTATCCATTCTTCACCCTATTCCCATTATTTTGAATACAAAATAAGTTATGTGAAAATGAAAGGCGTAGGTGCAGATGAGGTAATGTCAAGTACAAATAATATCTCAATAAAGTAGCATCAATTTATGATTTTAATTTACGATTGTAATCATATACAAGGTATATCTTATACTGTTTTAAAATGCACTACAATGCATTGTCAAACAGTTTACAATTTTTCTCATTTAAACTGCTTATGTATAATACAAAGTAACACTGAATTAAACATTTGATTTTGTACTATAGAAAGTGTATGAATTTGATTATACTTTAACTAAGTCAGCAACTGACCTTACATTTTTAGGCTGAATTAGGGGGATTTTTTACACTCTTTTGTGTTGCATGTAAGAAAAACTATAAGTATGGAAGACATGAGGATTAGTAATGATGACACATTATACGATAATTACATTATTTCTCACACACTCAGTGTTTGCCTGTTAATTACGCTTTATTCTGTTGTTTGGGATTAAAAAAAGTCCTCCATAAACATGGATTAGAAGACCACTTAAAACAAAACACATGTGTTTATTCGTTTGGTCTCTTTAACTTTCGCTCCCATGGAGACCTCACATGCACATGCCCCTCGTCATGGAAACTTCAAGCCCACATGTGCAATTTTGTAGATGGGAAAAAAAGCTATGTTATGATTAGAGGAAACATAAAACGTCATGACCCTTTTCTTCAGCTAATCTTGTCTTATTATGTGGCAAGCCTCCCGTTATAATCACTAAACATTCAACCTCTGTAACAGTGTGCAGACCAGCGTTGGAGACTAACTAAGTTAAACTATATGATACGATACACTTTGCAATAGTGTGACATTAGTTCAGCTGCTTTAAATAGAGTGTCGTTTTTCCTGTATTTTCAGTATTGTTTTCAACAGTAGTATGACCAAATGGTACATTGTTTGTACACTTAACCAAATAAATTCTTTTGAAACTGCTTTTGTATCAAGAAAATCATTCCTTAGATTCTACGTGTTTGTTTTTAACTAGTGATTTTACTTATTTAGTATACATGAATGTGTAAATGTGAAGGGGAAAAAATAACAAAGAAAAAGGTACAAATGATGTCACTGGGGTGGTACCAACACCTTTGTATGTAAAGAGTGCATATTAGTACCTCAAATGTACATATTGGTACCTAAATGGTACATGTTAGAACCTTTTTAAAGGCCAGTGCCAATGGCAGATTTTGTACCTATTTTCTAAGAATATATATATAAAAATAATAAATTGCGATAATTACCCAATTTATCTTACAAATCCTCGCAAAATATTGTATTTTGTATCGTATTGTCATTGATATTAGAACTTGGCATTAAAATTGAAAAGATAATAAATAGTGTTACAGTTGATTCTAGTTAATTGTTTGCTAAGTCTTTAGTGAATCGGTGTGTTTGATTTGGTTTGTGTAAATTAATAGATAAAAAAAAAAAAAAAAACTATTCAGCACTTACAAGCCCATTTTTTATTGAAGAATATTTAGATAAATCTTGTGTGTGTAAACATACCTGGCAAATAAAGCACATTCTGTTTGACTCAATATTGTGAATTGTTTTTATTGATTTGCTTTTTAGCTGTATTTAGTGTAAATATATCCATTTCATTTTTCACTAATGTAAATTCATCCAATAAAATTTTGAATCAATGGATAGTTGCTGCCCCTTTAAATAGCTTCAATGTCATTATAGTAGCTTGAATAGTGAAGCTAATAACAATTTTAAAAGAGTAGCCAGACTATTTTGGTTCACAAAGAAAACCTTTTTCATAGATACAAGTCAGTGGAATGGGAAACAAGTGCGAAAAGGTGAGTTAGAGCACAGCGTTTTTAGTATTGTGATTTGTGAGATCTGTAAAAGAGTAAAGAAATTAGAAGAATTTACACCTATCTAGTGTGATAACACACAAAAACAAAAAAATTAAATAGCACCTCAGTGCTATGGAAATACATTCAGCCTCTAACTACTTCTAAGCTTCTTGCTTGAAAATCTACTTCAGTTTCTTCCACAACAGTGTTGGAGACAGAAATGTGAGGTCAGTGATGTCAAATATGAAACAAAATGCAGATTTGCATCTAAACTGCACACACACACTCAACTGAAAGCTTGCAAAAGCAGCGGACTAATGGTAGTCTGGTTCTCCTTCATTCCATGCATACACATCTTCCTAAAGACAGAACAGCTGCAGCACCTGCTGATTTTATGGGCATCTTTAAACTGGAGTAAACACAGTCTCCACACGTCAACATGGCCTTTATTGGTCTCGTTCTCTTACAAAATTTTTGTTTGTTTATGGGGTTTTGAAGTGGCAAACAGCAGCCAAAAGTTAAACTGAAATAGCAAGCGTTTCAACAAATGATGTCTGAGGATCAACTTATTATGCAAGAGGACAATCTGGTGAGGTTTAATGAAATGCATTATGTCACTTCTCGAACCTGCATTTGAAGGCCATATGGAACTGTTTTTGCACTTTAATTTACCTCATTTGAAACTAACACTTGTAGTTAAAGCTCAATGACTGTGTAAGACTATCTTAAGTATCATACGTTTTTCGTGCTGGAAAAAGGAAATTTAATTACAAAGATTTTATTCACAGAACATATTTAGTAGAATTATTATTTTTTTGTTTAAGTCTAATAAGGAGAAATATTGGATTATCCGGGTGCAGCATTGGCTCATATGCGAGAGATCAGCTCAACACGGATTGGAGAATAAAATTCTATTAACACCATATAAAACAAACAGATATAATGACTCAAACCAGCTCAAAACATTTTCCAGTACTGCCACAAAACAACAAAATGCATTCATGTGGACACCATTGTATTTGAAGTTTTTCAGACAACATGGAATATTTGTACTTTTAAAAATTATTTGTCTGATGATTGTTTGAGTAAACTTGAGAAAATCTAGAAAAAAACAAGACAGTTGTGGTCAGAATAACTGGCAACCCTGGTAAATATGATCAAAGATGGCTGTAAAAATAAATCAGCTTTATTTAGCATTTTGATCTTTCGTTTTAACAAATTCACAAAAATTGAACCTTTCATTGAAATAAAGGAATTACAATTTTGAGATAAACAGATGCTTTTCCCCAAAACAAATTGTTGGCACCCTTTTATTAAAGACTTTTTGTTATATCAGTTTGCCAAGATAACAGCTGAATTGTCTCCTTTAATGCCTGATGAGGTTGAGTGAGAACACCTGACCATTCCTCCATGTTGAATCTCTCCAGATAATAATAATAATCAGTTACATTTATATAGCGCTTTTCCAGAGGGGGGGGGGGGGGGGGGGGGAGGGATCTCCTAGATCCCCCTAGAGATCCTAGATCTCTTCTTTCCTAGATCCGTCAGATCCACGTTGACTCTTCTGCCATTCAGTTCACCACACTCATTTTCTATAGGGTTCAGGTCAGGGGACTAGGATGGTCATGCAGAGTCTTCATTTTGTTATTAGTGACAGATTTTTGTCTTTGTTTTGCTGTTTGTTTTGGATCATTTTCCTGATGGAAGATCCAGCCCGTTATGATACTTCTACCCGAAGCCGTTTTTATTTTATATCTGTTGGTATTTGATAGAATCCATGATACCATAAATCTGAACAAGAAGTCCAGGACCTCAAGCAAAAAAGTAGGCCTTTTAAATTAAAGATCCAGCCGTGTATTTAACTGTGGATATGTGGTACTTTTTATCCGTGTTTGCACCAAACCCATCTGGTGTGTTTACTGTCAAAAAGCACTTTTTTATCTGACCATAGAACCAGTCCAAGTTCCAGTCATGTCTGACAACTGAATATGCTGTTGTTTGAGTGAAGAGGATATTTCTTGAAACCCTCCCAAACAACAATGTGGTGAATAATTATTTTATTTTTCTTAAATTTAGGCTTTCTGACCCCAAGACTCAACTAATCTTTGCAATTCCCCAGCTGTGATACTTGGAGTCTTTGGCCACTCAAACTTTCCTCCTCGCCATGCATTAATACAATATAAACACACGTCCTCTTCCAGGCAGATTCTGTCACGCCACAGAAGAGTAGACACAGGTCAGATGGTTAAATAGTTTATTGAATAAGGAGGCACAAGAAGAATCACGCAGAGCAGGAGGGTACTGGAGGATAGTAGGAGGATGAAGCAGACCACAGAAGACGGAGTAACTTCTCCCAGGCTTGAAGAAGGCAATCGTAGTCAATGATGAGTGCCGGCGATATCATGAAGGAGTCAGGCGAGTCGTCTGTACACATTGACGAGACCGGACAAGGAGTACAAGGAACATGGCCGATATATAGAGTCCTTAATAGCAGAGACAGGTGTGTGTGATTAGAATTCAGGTGATTGGGATCTTGTGGGCGGAGTGTTGAGATCTGATGTTGTGGTTTCTGGTGGTTCTGTGACAGATTCAGATTCTCTTGTTGATTGGAACTTCTTTGCCCTGATTCTATTCTATTCTATTTTTTGAAGCTCAACAATCTTTTGCTTCACATCAGAACTATATTCTTTGGTTTTACTCATTTTACTCATATGTTTCCGCAGATTTATACTCCTATGAAATGCGAGGTCATAGCTATACAATTTCATATTTCTAATCACCCTGTCATGCTAAACAATGTAAATATGTATGGGAATATACTTTAGATATTTTACTCATAAAAAATTATAGGGGTGCCAATAATTGTGGCCAACGTGTTTAGAAGAAAGAACATTTATTTCATTGTGTTAATTAGCCATAAAAAAGACTTTATGAAAATTCAAAAGGATAAGCAATGCAGATTTGTTTTTATTTTTCATCTTTGACCATATTTACCAGGGGTGCCAATAATTCTGACCACTGCTGTTTATAAAATATAGTCTCTCATATTTGGTAGTATCAAAAAAGCCTCACTATTACTACTGCTCATGTGTTAGAGATTTGAATAGCCATAACCCTAAATATTAAACTTCTATGTGTTGCTCAATCTGTGCTGCATGATTCCTCGAATCATGATATGATGTTTTATTAACTAAATTCGGGAGAAGCACATTCAAAGGATCAATGTAATCAACTCGTCATCAGCAATAAATAGACATATTCGAATCACATCTCTCGACAGTTTCCGGCATCCCTCCACCACCCCGACTCCTCACACTTAATTGTTCCTATCAGAGCCAGGAAAACGGGGGATGTGTTCTGGGTTCGGGCTAAATACCGAGCTCAGAGCCCTCTCCTCGGACAGCACATCAAATACACATACCAATTACCGCACCTGAATCATTTTTAAGTGTGAACTCATGAAGTGCTGTAACTTTTACTGTGTAATTGACTAGTCTTATGATTTTTATCTAGGGGATGATAAAATGAAATATCCTATTAACCACCCAGAACAACTTAGCAACTACCTAGCAACTGCAAAGCAAAACATTGGTACCACCCACATCACCATAGAAGCATGCAGTATCAAACACCCCTCATGTATTCTCACCGAACCTAACAAAAAAGTCTTCCTAAACATTTTCACATTATTAGCAATATCATTGTAGTATAAACGGTTGGCTTGCACCACACATCATTTATAATAAATCTGTAACTCCATAAAATCCAGGGGTTCTGGAGGTGAGTGTAGAGCTAATGATGAACAAGACCCTAGAGGAGCTGTCAGAAGAAGATAAAATGGCAGAGCAGACGGAGGGGGAGCCAGGGTAGAGTCTTTGCTGATGGTCTGAGCAAAACCATCTAGAGGTTCCTGAACTAGAGGCTGGAAATCAAACGTGGAGGAGGAGACCTAGATGGAACTGAGAGGAAGATGGTCCATGATGACACCACAGGCCTGAGAGGTCTAGGTGGAGCTGCTATCTTGTTGAACCAAGATGGACACAGGGACTTGGCTGACTGAGGCGATGCCAGAGGTCTGTGAAGCTGAACCAGTGGAGGGACAATGTGCAGCTGAAGGCCCAAAAGTCCTTGGCATAGCCGAAAGGTAATTCCATGGGTCTGACTGAGGAGATCAACGAACACAGATCTATGAACCAAACCTCTGGACTCCTGGCAATAGGCTCTGGCCTCAGGATAGAAATGGCTCTGGGATGACTGGCATTGGCTCCACATCGGGAGTGGGCTTTAGCTCAGATTCCATCACAGGCACAGGCTCTTGTTCCATGGCGGGCTTCATTGCTGGATACTTGGTGGGGGCAGGATTTATGAGGTCGCCCTCTGCCTCGCAGACAGTGAGGGGAAAACAACAATGCAGGAGTACCCACTCCACATAGCCAGCAAATAACCTTTGAGGACCTTCTCCAGGCAGGGGTGTCATGGACCACTCATTGAGGCAGGTATAAAAAATAATAATAATAATTCACACAGAGCGTGTGATCCGGATAGTGTGTTTGGCACAGCAGGTCTAAAAGATCATATGGTCCTCTTAATTGAGGAATAGGTAGCAAACCGCCGGTAACAGTTTCTTTCTCACGTTTTTGGTCAGTTCTTCTGTCACGGTTGGCTTGCAGCACTTACAAACTGGATTCAGAAGTATATATCAAAAGCACACTTTATCATAAATCCGTAACTAAGAGGAGATTGTAGGGGAAACTTAGGGGAAAAAAAAAACATCACAAACCAGCATAATCCACAAAAGAGAACCAACAAAGAACTGGACTGAAATAGGGGAATACACACACATGGAAACCAAAACTAAACAGAGCAGGGAAACAGGAACTAAAGAAGAATTGCAGCATAATTGTCACGGAATGGGAAGCGGGGAGGACTCAAGTGCAGTGAAAGGATTATTCATTGACAAAAGAACATAACACAAAAGAAATGCCCACGAGGGGGAAACCATAACATAAACCAGAGAACATAACTTGACCATAAAACAAACCAGGAGCTCAGCGCAAGGACCACAACAGAATCACATGACGCCAACAAGACCACAAAGAACAGCAAACACACTGGGATATATATAGGGAACACATGAGGGAAGGTAACGAGCTGAGAACAGCTGACAACATTCAAGGGAAATAAGGTAACAAGATGGGCGGGGTTTACAATCACAACAAAGGGGCAGTGTCAGATCTCTGTCAAGCAACACACTAGAAACCCAACTTAAGTGACAGAACCCTGACAATAATAGTCCATAGAACAGAACTTAAATCTGACAAGTGTCTCTGACATACTATACTTTTTTTATATATAGTTTGAATTAGTTTTATATTTTCAATTTCATTTAGTTACATTTTTAGTCATCTTGTTGTTTTTTATGCATTTATTTTGTCTATACAGTTTTGTATTTATTTTTTATTCAGTTTTATGTTTAGCTATTTTTATTTTATCACATGAAATGAGAAATGTTTCCTTGGCAATTACAGCAGATTAAATAAAATAAGCTTAATAAAAAAAAATACTTAACTATAATAACCTGATATTTAACATCAAAATTAACATTTTCTTTAGTATTTTTTCTTTCCTGACAACACTGTAAACATTTTATGCTCTGCAATAATTATTAGCAAAGCACTGTGAAATGTGGCCAGAGTAATTGAAAAACTGAGTGAACCATGACCGGTGGGAATCACTCCCACTACATCCTGAATTAGTGTGTACATCACAGATATTCTAGCTCTGCTCATTCACTGATTTCAGCCTTCAGTCACAGCACAATAACACCATCTTATGAGCTCTCAAACATAATCTGCTATAATTCAAGCACCAAAAGAGGAGGTGTATTTACAACATGATTAAACATTTGCTTGCTTACATATTTAGGACTGTTCATGCAGCTTTGTTCATACTGTATACTGATCTCACAATCAAATATGTTTTTTATTGTGTTAAACCTATGAAGGCTACTGTATAATATTTGATACATGAATTTCTAAGGCCTCTAAATGATCAACACGATCAAAGCTTTGCTGAAAAACCTGTTGTACATGATCTACACACCTTCTGTCATCTGATTGATAGTTCACACTTTTTAATTATAAAACTATAAAAATGTCCACCTTCAGATGTACATTTACTGATCTGAAAGAACTTCAGAAAAAAGCATGTGGAAATGTATCAAATATAATCAATCAGGCTTTTGAGGAAATTTGTTCATCACTCAATCATCAATATATTGCATTTCAGAAAAATGTATTTTGCCCTCCACAATAAAATCTACATAGCTTTGATCATAAGACTAAGCATTTATATATCATCTTACTAAAACATACTGGGAGGTATAGAGTGACTGATAGCTATATACTGTAACTAAAAACTTCACCAGATTGCATATATTTACTTAGTTTGGGCATTAGAATAAAGAAGTATGAGAAAGCATGAAATTCTCTTTGATAACAATTTCATGAGATATGAATCATAAATGCCTGATATATCAAATATGAGAGAAAATGTGAAACACATACACAAATCTTTTAGATTTTCTTTTATATTTGCTTAAAAAAATTCAATACACTATTCAATTAAATATATTCTATTATTTCAAATGTCTAGCTTTACATTAATGATAGCAGCACTTGAACTCCATAAGTTTGTGTAAAACCTGATGATCATGTTCTCCATCACAACTTGAGATGATCCAAAGACCATCAATGGAAGAAGAACATCAGAATGTCTGTACGCACAGTCACAAATTGCCCCAATTCGTAAAACACTGTTTATTTCCAGGTTTAAATGAAAAACAAAATCCCAGATTTTCAATGTGGACTTTGGACTCCACTGTAAGCACCGAAATAACAAGTAAGCTCTTGAAAACGTTATGCTTTAATGTTTTAACCTGTAAAACTTGGTTTGACTGCTGCTGAAACAAAAATAAAGCTAGCCTAAAATATAGTTATTCCTGTAAAAACATGAGCATCCAGCATCCTCCAGTGAGAAATGACAATGTTACATCAGATTGAACACAATACTGCCTATTGAAATGTTTGTGTTATAATGTGACACACGCTAAGCAAACACAGCTGGATCTTACTCTGAAGGATTTGGTGCTGGGGGACGGAGAGGAGGGTGGTGAGTCCGACAGGGACTTTCTGGAGCGAGAGGAAAGGTCCTTGCTGCGCGAATAGAGCGATGACATCTCTCTCCTGGATAAAAAGGAAGATCCCTGACAAACGCATGCACTGTTTCACACAGCTGTGGAGACAGCCATGACTGCTTGACGTGAAGTAGATACGCTCAACAGGTGCAAACGTGTGCGTCCAGAGGATCACGCGGAGTGTGTGTGCTCCAAGTCTGACAGGCGATCTGTGTTTCCGTTCCTCCGCACGGCAGTCATTACAGAAAAATGAAAACAATTAGAAGCACCTCTACACTTTGCTATCTCCACTCCCTCTATCTCTATTTCCGTCCCACTCCCTCTCTCACAAACGCATAAACAACAGTCGTGTTCTCCTTCAGCTGATGTTCTCTCTTTGACACTCACTCATTCATGCAGACATACAACGAGAGCTAAATAAGGAGAGAACTTTTCTTTGTTAACGGTATAGACGGCTGAAAGCCCTCCCTCACTGTTCTTTCTACTTACAATTACTCCACACAAACACTGAAAGAACAAAACTGTTTTCACTCGGTCCCACTCAGCTCCGTCGCTCTCTCACAATCTCTCTCTCACACGCACACAGTCTTTTCACTTCAGTTCTTCTCTCATATCCCTTCTCCTCTCTCTCTGGCTCAGTACAAGGTGGTTTAGTATGTATATATTATATTTGACTAATTTAAACAGAAAACGATTGTAAAAATGCTGAGAAAAAAACTTAAGATTTAAAATATTGTGCTTATTTTGGAGTTTGAAAGTCTCGGTCCACACTGATTGTCATTATGGAAAGGAGTGAACAGTACATTCCTTAAAAAATGGGAAAAATATTTATATTAAGTGTCTTTACATGCCTATTAACATTTAAATTAATCATTAGATACAATGCACGTATTGTTTACATACATGTTTTACATTGTAGGCATACTTTAAAAATACTTGTATATGTAATTAGATCTATAATTATATTGTTGACCTTCCCTTCCACCTTAATCCACCCTTAAGGGAAAAACCTACACATACCAGTAAACCTGTCCCTAACCAACCCAAATTCCACCTCCATAACAGCACAAGTGTTTTGCAATACATGTGCTTTGCAAACATGAACACAATCCTTTAAAAAAAATACATTCTATGTTCAGTACATGGAAGTTAAAAACACCTAATAAAAGGTTGGACCAAATCATTTTCTACAGAAGAAATACAGTTATAAAGAAATATAGAAATAAAGAAATAGCGGTTTTGTATATCAGGATAATTAAGTTACAACTGAAAATGTATTTTTTGCTGAACACATACTACCTGTATTTTAACTATAAAACACATTAAAATGATTGAGGAATCATTCAGTTTAAATTACCCTATAATTTACAGTGCAAAATGTCTAGGTTACCAATTTAACCCCATTCCATGAACAGAGACGTGACATCAGATTGAGGTCATGGGGTCTCGCCTGTGGCAAGGGGACATAACGTCTCTGTTCCCTCCTTCCAGAAACAGGGTTTTCATTTGTAACGTAGATGTTCTCATTCAGAATGGCTCTAAAAGCGAGACTGGGGCACTGCAATGCCTTCCTGTAGAGTACCTGTTTGTTCCCAACACAAAGGAAGAACCCGGCTCCGCTTAGAGATTGTAAAATCTCACGAATATATTAGCTGTTACCCAGGCCCCAGGTTTGCAGATGTCTGCCAGAGAATAACCAACACCGTAAAGGGACCAAAGATGCCCCCACTCTCTTGAAGGAAGCAAGCGTGGTCAGGAGCACTATTTTTAGAGACAGAGATTTCAGCTCACGTGATTTCAGGGACTCGAAGGGAGCTCTCTGTAGACCAGAAATTACCATGGAGAGGTCCTAGGAGGGTATGAGGTGCAGCCTGGGAGGGTTTAGCATTTTGATATGCTCCACTCCAAGCCTTCTTGAAGGAAGCAAAGCACAGAACCAATCCAATATTTCCGGTGGTCTTCCCGCCAGGAAGAAACCACTCAGTGAACAGACTCCACTTCAAAGCATAATCGTGCCTCATAGAGGGGGCTATAGCTAAAGTAATAGTGTTTACTTACGTCCTTCATGTCCCATCCAGAAACCACACGTAGATATTCCAGTGGTCCAGACGCGGGTGTGACATACTGCCCCATCCCTGATAAAGCAGGTCCTTCCTTAGGGGAATTCTGGGAGACAAAAAAGGAGAGCTTGCTCTTTTCCCAGTTGACCAAAAGCCCCAGATGGTTAAGGTGTCTGAGTACCAGGTTAAGGTGTTCGCACAACTGATCCCGAGACTGTGCCAAAATCAGCCAGTCGTCGAGATAGTTACCCTAGATGATGAGCAGGCTGACAGACAGCCCGTGGCGGCATTGTGAGTCACGTCGGAGCAGGATTTAACTTATTGCCTCGGTCTGCTTCTGGACTGCTGAGAACTGCTGGGAAAATTCGAGTGTTGCCAAAGCGGCCGGCATGGGAGATGGGGTGTCAAAAAACCGAACTTTGTCAGCAGTTCTCAGCAGTCCAGGTCTCAGCCAGGTCTGACCAGAGATGGTGTTTCTAGACCACCTGAGTGGACATTGTCCGGTTGAGGGCACACGGTGTTGCTTTCGTTGCCCAATATAAAAATTGCAGCTCTTTGAGACCTTTTGTCTGATGGTCATGGCATGCTGGGATACGTGGCCTGCCCAGCAGCTTTGTAAGCCTTAGAAGCCAGGGCTGCTGTCGTCTTACTCACCAAGGATGGCAGGCGTAGACAATTCCGCCAAGTGGCAGCACTTTTCTATTGTAATTTATGCACCAAGTAACCCCTGTCATCGAGGGTAGTGAGAGTGGAGGAGGCAAAGGAGCGGCTTCAGGCAGTGAAAGATGCCTTCCATGACTTTTGAACCTACTCATGCACCTCTGGGAAGAAAGGATCAACGTGCCTTACCCAGAAACCAGTAATCCAACCTCAAGCGCTCGGAACACGGTGGAGGGTTCCAATTGAGTCTAATTAGATTCTGATTCAGCATTAGCAAAGAGTCCAGAGGGGGACAACTTGGCTTTCTCATCCTCTCCAGAAGACCAAAGCCCAATCTCTGAAGCAGCAATCAACATCTGATGAACATCTGATCCTGATTCGGAGCGCTAAACAAGACCAAGGGTGCCTCATATGAGGGACCCACGGCAATATTTGGCAACTTGAGGAAGGTTTGTGGGCTGGCCCGATAAAGACGCTCCCACTGTTACTCTCAGGTCTCCCAGAGTGCTAACCAGACTCACGGCTCTACTATGAGAAGAGGCGAGGAGGTGGGTAGTAGCAGAGGGGACTCATGCCTCAATATTAAAGAAGTGACCACAATGCCATCCATGAATGTTCTCTTAGCGTACTGTTTGCCCAGGCACTTGAGACAGTGATCATGGCCATCAGATGAAGTCAGGAAATGGCTGCATCCAGAAACACAAAGACAGAAAGACATATTTAAAGACGCTGACCATCCATGCTGCTATTTTAAGGAAACTGCTCTTAAAGCAACTGATCACCTTGCTAGTTCTAGAGAGTTCCACAGCAGAGGTGGACCTGTGGCTTTCACACTCCACATAGTATAAGCACTGAACAAGGCTATATCAGATCATCCACCTCCCCTACTAATTTGAGTTTCTTCTTTGTGTCTTAAAAGGATGGAGGCTTGAGGCCCTGCATCATCTATCGCTCCCTCTACAAAATCAGTCCTCTTTTTAAAGGCATTCTCTTTCTCTCATCCCTGCTGATCTGGAACTGTTAGGAGGAACCATCGTCTTTACCAAGCTGAATCTTTGCAATGTGTACAATTTAGAGATTAATGGAAAACCAACGTTGTGAAACAAACAGCAAATTATGAATGGCAGGTTGTGTCGTTTGGCCTGGTCAATGCCCCCTCCATATTTTTTACAGCAAATTTTTGACAACCACAGCTACCATTTTTGACAATGCTACAGTATGTGTAAACTGTAAACGCAGACTTTAAAGTAAAATGACTTTAAAACCAACACACCCATGAACAATGATGAATCCAAGATTTTGTACAATGTCCAAAAAGTTCTTACAGCAGCCCTGCCCCAACTGCCCAGTAGTATTTTCCATGCCATATGTGTCTTGGAATTGGTTTTGAAATGCCATTTGAATGAAAAGGCTAACTGTCAGCGGCTCTGTGAATTAGCACTCTGTCAGAGGGATGCAAAGTTCACATCTCTTGTCCTGCACTTACTTTGTGATTACATTTTGTCTTCGTTTTGAAGAGTATATCTATGGTTTTATCATTATACCCTGGCATCATAACTTCTATTTGGAAATGTTTTGCTTTAAACTTGTGGTTGTACAATCTTTCAAGTCCGAATTTGTGGTATTCACTGTCATTAATGTCTCCAGCACAAACGATGCTGGATGAATAATGTCCTGAAGTTTAATATAAAGGTTAATGGTTTCTTCAAATCCTTCTCAAGAACGTAAGTTTTGGACCTAGTCCACGCTCTAAAAGCAGTTCCCATGCTTTCTTCCTGTCGGTTTCTGAATAATAATGCAAGAGAACTCAGAGCCATCTGCAGGGGTGAACTTGAGTCATAAAGTGCACCTCATCACATCAGCCACAATGGCTGTGCTTTTCCACTGGCCTGGATGGAGTAAGTCAGTGGCAACAGGCCTTGGGAGACTTGTTAAGAGAGTGGATTTCAGTCTGGATGCCAAAGTTTCAATAGCTGCATCTGCGTTTCAGGTTAAGCAGACTTGACCTATTCTTCTTTTTATGACTTTCCAAATGGAACAGTCACATCCGCGAGCACTCAGGTTCAGTGATTGTCCTCTACTTGTCCTCTTGAATCAGGACACAAACTAATCTTTGTTATATGCATCCCAACAGTGAGATCAACAAAGTGAAAACAAAAGGGCCGCTTTACCCAGAGTTTTGGTTGAATTTCAGTTAAAGATCTGTCATTTTTGATATAGCTGGATATTCACTATTGCAACTCATTTCTTGTCTCGTAGCATATATTTCAGTGAGTTATGTTTTTTAATATGATCTCTTTAGCAAAAATGGATTTGGAGTGCACACTACCATTGAAAAGTTCGAGGTAGATTGTTTAAATTTTTTTTTTGCTTTTATTCAATATCATTTGTGTATATTTTCAATATATATATAGATATAATGTGTATAGCTACATCAGCTATAACTATAGCACTCATACTCTCACACTAAGAAAACTGTCTGTAAAAACACATTAGCTTATTTAAAGTATAATTTATAGTATTTGTGGTGTAATGCTATCTAAAACAACATGTCACACCTCCATGGAGGTTCAAAAAAGAAACATACCACTTACAATGTAAAACTGAAAGTATATGTTAAAGGAAACTTCAGGGCTGTGTGGAAAATATAAAAGAAGTCACATGCAAGCATGTAAACGTCCATTGCTCTCTGCTGGGGTCACAAAGAGGCCATTACACCATAGGCACAAACACACAGCAGCAGCATTCACACACACTTTGTGAAAAATATATTTCCAGAATCATACATAGACAGATCCATTATAACACAATAAACTTACACTAACCAAATGTAGACACAATCACAACTGAATATATTTTATGAATATAAACCAACTCATCTGCTTCTTAAAACACAAACTCACACAGTACACTCAAAGTCCACACAAACACAAACTAGCTAGTCTGTCAGATCATTTAGCTCTTTTATGAGAAGAGGCAGAGTTTTGGCTAATGCACAGCATCTTTCTGGGTCACTGCCAAGATCTCAGCATACATATCATAAGATTCCATCCCAAACCAGTCCAGCCTTCCCTTTCAACTTGTGCCTTTTCATAACATAATCATTACATATTCATAAATGTGTCTGTGTCTTATTATGGAGCAAAAATTGTATTATGTAATCTGAGAAAGCGTTTAACTGTCATAAATAATATTTACAGGAATATTATACTTTGTGGGACATTTAAGATTTAAGTTCAACTGAAGTTAATCTTTGACTCTTTGTATTTTCCATTGGACTCCACGATACCAAATTTATTTTACAGTGGTACCTCGAGATACGAAATTAATCCGTTCCGAGGCGGCCTTCGTATAATGAGTTTTTCGTATCTTGGAACACATTTTACATGTAAAATGGCTAATCCGTTCCAAGCCCTCCAAGAACACCCCATTAAATTTCATAATAAAGCTAAATTGACCTATAAACAATGAAATAACGTAAAATGTCGAAGCTTACCTTTCGAGTGAGGCTATCTCCGAAAGTGGCGGCAGATGAGGAGGAGGACAAACGGCAGATAATGTAAAGTTTGGGGTGCGGAGTGGCTGAGCTAAAGCACGCCAGCACGTACGTATAGAAGATGCATGATGGGAGGGATGCTGTCCAATTAGAGAGAAGGATCTCATGGCTTGGCTAGCATCAGGAACCAATGGGAGAGCAGGAGGATGGTGGCGAGTCTACTATAACTAAGATGGCGGCGTGCGCCGCGAGTTTCAAAATTGTTATGGGGCAAATCTCGGACTTTCAGAAACCTTTCGTATCTTGAAAACTTTACGTATGTAGAGCAGTAAAAATTATTCGTCTTTGCTTTCGTAACTTGGATTTTTCGTAAGTTGAGCCTTTCGTATCTCGAGGTACTACTGTATATAGTACATGGACAATTAAAGGGATAGTGAGAAGAAAATTCTGTCACTTTACTCACTGTCAAGTTGTTCCAAAGAATGTCAGTAGCGAAACAGTTGATGGGCCAAAATGATTTATATGTATATGTAGCTCAATCAGTAGAGCATTGGTTTACAACGGCAAGGTCATGGGTTCGATCCCAGGGAAAGCAGGAACTGATTCAATGTCTTCCTTGAATGCAATGTAAGTTGCTTTTGATAAAAGCGTCTGCCAAATGCATAAATGTAAATATTTTTATTTTTTTATACTATGGAAGTCAGAAATGAAAACAACTTAAATAAAAATGATAATAAACAAAAATAAAAGCACAAATTAACTTATATGAAGAATGAGAAACAAACACGTTCACTCATCTGAACAGTCATTATAGTGCTTTTACTGGTACTGCTAATTTTAAAACTACACTTAACTATATTGAATTTCTAACCAAAAAATATTTGATCAAAATGTGTAGTCTGTGAAGTTTAACAAGACTCGCTTATTATCAGAATATGCTAAATTAAAACACTCGTGGGACTTTCTAATATCTACTGATCCAATATTATTTAGGCACTGAGGAAAACATGTCAGTGTCACAGTCATGTCGTGTCTCGTCACTTGCTGTTACCTCCTGTGTGATCCATTGTGTTTCCGTCTCGTTTGCCACTCCCATTGTAAGTCGTGTCCGGTGTTTCCCATTACACCAGTGTATTTAAACCCTCATGTTCTCCCTTGTCTTTGTCGATTGTTAATGTTTACATGTCGTTGCCTCCTAGTGTGTACGTTTCTCCGTGTTTCTGAGTTTTCATTTGTTTATTGCACAAGTGTGCCGTTTTGTTTATATTTAAAGTGTTTCCGTTTTTGTTTAATAAATAGACTTTTACGTTGATCCCTTGATTCCTTGCCTTCGCCTTTCACAACACACCATTCCGTGACAGTCAGAGGCTTTAAACTACACACGTCAAGCCCATATAAATATAAAACATTATCATATTGTTACAGTCACAAACTCTGTTATTCCCCCCTCTGGCTCCGGAGGGAGCTATCACATGTATACTGACACACACACACTACAATTCCCATGATCCTGTTCATCGGACTGATTACTGCACCAGCTGGACACCACTACACGGACTATAAAGAACTCGGACTCACACACATCTGGGCGAAGTCTTGTTTTGCTGTTGCTACAATTCTGAGCATTATTTCCCTGTCCTGTTTTCTGTGTTACCGATTCTGCTGCTTACCCGTTGTTGATCCTGTCTGCCTGCCTTTTGACCCTTGCCTGGTATATTGTCTGTGATCATTTCTCTTTCTATCCTGACCATCCGCCTGTATGACTATTCTTATTAAAGACATGCAATTGGATTCCTGCCTGAGTGTCCAATCGTTACACATATTCGGCCAACTTCGGCAACATCACGACTATGACTAGAAAAAACATTGTTAGTGTTCTGTATTAATCTATAAGTATTCTGTGCTTTTTAGTGTCGCATCTTGTGAGATTATTTACATAATCTGTGTGATGCACAGATTATGCGCAGGTTGTGATGCGCAGGTTGTGTTGCGCAGCAGAGTTAGTTTGGAAGAGGAGCGAGACGCATCTTTTCAGTCTCGCTCCACTTGTTTGGAGCTCACCGGTTCACCATCATTCAGAGCAATCGCACCACAGTTCACTTTAATCCAACCAAACCTGCCAAGTGTGAACACACCCTTAATAACTAGAAATTATATCTAGAAATAAATGTAATGTAATATGATATAATGACATGAATTGCTGAAGGCAAATAGCTTGATATTGACATACTTTGATAGTGTTCCAATGAGCACTACTGCCTATAAAACACATATAAATAGATGCACAAAACTAACACGAATGCATTTACGCACCAGCTCAAGGGTATCCATCCCTTAACGGTCAACGGTAATATGACTACAACTGAGTTTACATTGATGTGGCATGTTGAAGCAGGCAGTGGGCAGCTCCAATCTGATGTGTCAGCGTTAATTATCTGCGTACATATATAGGCCGCAGCTGCACAGAAGCTTTCTCCTATTACACAGCGGCTTCCCCAGAGTGATTCAGCACTTCAAATCAGAGGAGAGGCAGCTGACGGAATGAGAGAGGGATTCACTGTACCTTTCCATGGATAAGTTCACTGCCACATATAGGTTTTGTCCTTGGTCTATCTCTCCACCAACCATTTTCCTGCCTTATACGTCTCTTTCTTATTTCTCATTTTGTATGATGTATTAAGCTAATAGTGTTGAAGGCGTAGAAAAATAAGAAAAGAGTGGGAACCGAGGCTGGAGACAGATCGTTTTGCCCTACATGGTATGGAATGTTAGGATACCTTACACACTCCTCACGGGTACATTAAAGTCAGACAGCAAGACCCAAGCTCAGCTCAGCCTGATAGACCTTTTACCATCTATACATCAACAGAAGTAGCAGGAAAAATCCTGATAAAAAAGTGTGAAGGGGGAATTTTGTGTATATTGTGTATATTTAAGGAGAATGCATTATTTCATGACAGGTTTTTTCTACTAGGCCAGAGATTTCATACTATTTATACTATACAGAATTATGCAGCAGCTCCATCTCGTGGCGTAAAAGCACAATAACCATATAATAGTGAATACTCAAACATTGTATCATGACTAAAATGCAGTGGTTGCCTCTAATTTTCAGTGACTACAGATTATATATATATTTTTTGGTTTAGGGCCAATTTGGCTGTTTTGCACGTAAAAAAAATCGGAATAGAAAACTTTTTAAAGCAAAATGTAGAACTTTTGCCTTTAAAATTGTGGTAGTAAATTAGTCCTTGTTTTTCACATGAGCAATGTATTAGTAATAATGTCAAAATTAATGGAAAACTTAAATCACACATTGGATCTCTAAGAATGATATATTCATTAGAAAATATTTATATACATTCTATAATTTGAAAAGAACAAAATTATGTGACAAAAGTCAATGGAAACCAAAATCATCAACTCACTGAGGGCTGAATTCAAAATCATACCAAAAATCTATGTAAACAAAACTGAATTTATAAGCTGATCCAATTTACATGAAGTTCATCTCAACAACTCATAATGTAAGTCATTCATGTGTTTGTCCTCCACATGCCTGTTTGCTCTCAGGACACTCATGCTACAGACAGTGACAAGGACCCTAAAAACACACAAAAATAAAGATAATTCAGTCAAGAAGAATAAGGAGAGAACATTTTTCAATGGCCACCACCTGAAAAATAATTCCCATTTTCGTGGTTGACTTGTTGTTTCCTCTCCAGTTCACTTGTTTCACTTTCATTTGAAACAAACATTTGCTTCCTAACTGGATAGATTGTGATCTCTGCAGTTTAATTGACTTGCCGTTAATCTGTGATGATTAAGTGTTTCCTTCATTGTTTGAGCATTGTAAATAAAAATATATAAATACGTATTTGAAAGACATACACTATAATGGTACCTCAGTGAGTAGGCCGGTCAGGTCGGCACTGAGATTATGGTCTTCGGTCAGCAGCTGTGTAAGAGATGCTTCAGAGGAACCATAAAGGATGTTGTCATTTTCATCTGTCCATTCAGACTCTATACCCAGAAAAAAACACCATATATTAGTATGACAATGATGCATATTTCGTTTTACACACTTTACCAGATAAGGTGTAATAGTACCTATCGAGGTGCTGTGACTCTTCAGACTGGGAGAGAAAGCACATGCTCCCTTGACTGATGAGACGCAAAAAGAAGACCTTTCAGGTTTGGCTCCTGGTCTTCTTTTCCAGTTTCCTTGCTTGGAGAATTAATCAATCAATTAATCAATCAGTAAAATACTACCACAATAAATTCATTTTCATTTAATGCGGCCTTAAACACATACTTTTATATAAGAAATAGTATTTTACTTTAGTATAATAGTATAGTACTTTAAAATAATATACTCAAATGTATATTAAATGCAATTAGCTGAACTAATTAGTACTTTTTTGACTCGCTTAAGTAGAACTTAAGTACAGTAATACCTTGAGATCTGAGTGTCCTGACATACGAGTATTCTGAGATACGAGGGTTTTTTTTTGTTTTTGAAAAATTAGATCAATTTTTGCTTTGAGATATGAGTAAATATTTGAGATCCGAGCAAGCTTAGAGATGTGGACGCTAGGTGGTTAAGCAACTCACGTGCCTCACTCCACTTCACGTTTTCGTCGACTTCCATAAGCATCTTCCAACGCTTCTCCCTGTGGTGTATGTTGCATACATTTCTGGAGTAATTGCATATGATCTCCACTAGAGGGCCACCTTGGTTTTACAGCGAGGTTACCGGGGGCGACGAGTGATTCACAAGTACAGTGGAGTTCATTTATCTCGACTCACAGTTAACCTATTATCCTATTATGTCGACATTTTTAAGTGGAACCACCAAACTCCCTATTTGTCTTAGCATTTTCGATTCTTTAATGTCGTCGAACCCTAATATCTCGAGCACAAAAGAGGGAAAAATTCACCACTTCACATGGTTATCTCGTGAGTCATGAGCGTACCTAGTTCACTGCGCCGCACAGGACTCTCTGAATTGAAAGCACATTCACATTTTTACGCTTCTTGCTGATATGAGTCTGGCATATTCTTGATAAGTTCTGAGATTCACCCAATAACACTACAATATTCAGATTCCATCCAACTTCGTCCACCCCCATCCCAAAGCCTCATCCGCTTCTGTGTGCACATAAAGCCCGCCTTCTCTGATTTGATTGGTTTTCTCAAATATTTTGACAATGGTCGGTAACGAGTGGTAACGACCAATGATTATGAGGCTTAGATGAACACACACACATACAAACACATCCCTGCTTCTGTTCTGACGCGCGCTCTGCTCAGCACCGCTGCGGATTGAAGAACCCGGTTGTTAAAAGACGGGACGAAGCCGAATTTGTTGAGAAAGCACATTAGGCAGGCAGAACGCAAGAAAATATGCAATCTAGTACAGCGTGATGACCTCACGAATATGTTATGACTGTTTACGCTGTGAGCAAAATTGTGTTTGCAATGTTGGAGAATATAATTAAAAGTTTGTATCCAGAAACGAAGGTGTTTTTTGTTGTATACTGGTAAATCTCTGCTGTTAGTTGGTGCACATATGCCTTTTGTTGTTAGCAAACATATACAGTGTATGTACATTTTTATAGCATGCCGATCGCGTCATCAAATAAATCGCCATATTGGCTGTTGGTTATCTCGATAAACGGTTATCTCGATGCTTTTTTGCAACCCCCGAGGCCGTCGACATAATCGTATTCCACTGTATTAGTCTGTGAGCAGCATGAGTTATGCGTGTTCAATAACAATAAATATGAGGTGAGGCATATATTATTGTGTGTGTAGTCTATCTAAAACACTATATAAGAAGAAACACTACACTTCCGTATTGTGTTTGCATTATCTACGTAATCCCTTCCTCCTCCTCCTCCTCCTCCTCACATGCTGCTACTGTATCGTCGGTCTCGAAGGTAAGAACTTATAATTAAAACCACATTTTATATCACAGGAATGCTTATATACTATAATTTTTGTGTATGTGTATGTATCTATAGAAATTTAAAACATGTTTTTTCTATTGTTATTAGCACTAATAAGGGAGTTTTTTAGAGGGCCAGAAAAGAGACATTTTTTTCTTTCTGTTATTTTTTATGGGGGGAAAATGATTTAAGATACGAGCAATTCGAGTTTCAAGCTCGGCCCTGGAACAGATTATACTCGCATATCGAGGTATTATTGTACATATTTATTTGTAAATTCACAATTAGCTACTTCTATTGTCTTTGAAATATGGTTAGTTACTGCAGTTAATGTAATGTAATGTAGTTAATGTACTGACAAGCATTCATGGTAAACTAAAATATGTCAATATCATTCCTTTTGTAACTTGTATGTCATGCATTTAAATTTATTTGTAACTGTAAACGATGAAGATGCAATTTGATACATTTAAAATATAATAATCTATAAATGTAATATTGGACTACATGTAAAATACATGTAAAAAGTACGTTATGTGTTTTAGGATGTTAATAAACACATCCGAAATAAGCATACTTTTTTAAAGCATTAAAATATTTTTAAAACAATTATTATAAAATGTATTTTAAAATAAAACTTTTAATTTGGAATTATTTTGGAATTATACGTTAGAAGTGCACTTTTTAAAGAATAATTAAATGTGCTTATGAAAGTGAACTAAGATTTTTTTTTCATACGCTACATCTGCACATTTAAGTGCACTTCTTTTTTCTTTCCTTTTTTGATTCATTGACTCCTCCTAATGAAAAACTGTTTTATACAAAGACCAGCAAGTTGATACAAAACCTGAAAAGTATTTTGCATCTAATACATTGACATTCATACATTGACTTGTGTGTCGAGACACTGTTGGGGTCACTGATATGATTTTAGTCTTCATTATTTCTACCTGAGGTTGTTTTTCATGAGTAAACTGCACGTGGTTCTGCTTCCTCATGTTCCCTTCATCCAGCTGTTCCTCATCCAGCTGTTCCTGCCTCGGGGTCGGGTTGGTTTGTGTCGTTTCTTCAGGAAGTCTTTTCTGTACACATACTCCCTCTGTGGTTCTGCACATCTCACTTGTGTCCAATTTTGACGGGCTGAAGGTTCTTTTTGCCTCCATCAACTCGGAGAGGGTAACTCCCTAAAAATGATACCATTAAAACTGAGAAAAACGTATCCCATGCAATCCCATGCAATTTTCCCACATTCCCTTATCTTTTTTTTATTTGAGTTAAAGTAGCAAATTAAACAGTTAAAAGCACACTTTCTCTCTCAGTGAACAACAAATCAGTAAGGTATATATATATATATATATGCATTTGGCAGACGCTTTTATCCAAAGAGAGAGAGAGAGAGAGAAAGAGAGAGATTGTAGATTGAAGTGTTTGTTGCGAGGCAATGTTTAAAAAACCCTTACATGACATATTGAGAATGGAGAATATGCAATCCAGTGTAATGAAAGTAGGATGTCATAGTCTGTCCCATGTATGCTTTGTGTCTATATATATCACAGGCCCTGTCCCAAATGACAGGGGTGTCCAGTCCTGCTCCTGGAGGGCCACTGTCCTGCAGAGTTTATTTCCAAAGCCAATTAAACACACCCGAACAGCTGATCAAGGTCTTCAAAGGCATGCTAGAAATACAGGTGTATTGAGGCAAGCTGGAGGTAAACTCTGCAGGACAGTGGCCCTCCAGGACTGATATTTGGACACCCCTATGGTAGGGTGTCCCATTTGTCCTTTAAGGTGTGGGAAGGGTGCTCACGAGTGCCGTCTTTGCGGTTAACAGACAAAGCAGCGTTACGGCGTCACAAAAGCAAAGATCACGAAGGCTTATTGTTCCATTTGGGACAGGGCCATTAGCAGTACCTGTGTGGCTCTTCGAGTCTGTCTGGCCTGCCGTGATTTGGCTTTCCTCTGAGACTCTGCATCCTCATCCCTCACTGGGATCATGTGTGTCCTGAGACAGGAAACATGAAGGACTGATCCATTTAAAATCACACTGAAAATTGATAACATTGATAATACTAATACATGATTATCAAATCATTACTACATTACTACTACTAACACAATATTACTGTTTTTATTGTATTTTTGGTCAAATTAATGGAGCCTTTCAGAGAAATAAGAAAATCGAACAAACTCCTAACTTGCGAAGGTAGAATCAATACAAAAACATGGCCAGGTCTCAAGGTCATAAATAAGAAACTATTATTTGCCTTTTTTGCATTCTGTCATTATTTCATGACACTTTAAGCACCTGTATAATAACACATTTAATGTTAATACTTATACTTAATTTCTTTAAGAAAATATCATTACTTATTTCTTTCTTGTGATTTTGGGGTGAAATATGACCCACACATGTTCTTGACAGGATTTGTGAGATTCAGCCGGTGATGTCTGTGCTGTGAACAGATTGTTTCTTGCTGCACAAGAAGATCAATATCTATAAGTATAGAATTTCTGCACTGAAAGCACTAGAGGCCAGACGACATACTGTCCCGAAGAGATGAGCAAGCACTAATGGCAAAATCAGACCACTTAGCACTCAAGCATGTTCCCCACCCTTTTTATCCAGCAGTGTTATTGATCGACATGTGGCTATGAGTTTCAACCAGAGAACCAAATCAGAGCATCATTTTGATTTCATTCAAATAATGTACCTGCCATCTGTTCATTCTCCAAATGCAAGCGTTTACAATTATTTAAAAAAATGCAACTACAAAAATAAAAGTGCATTTTTGAAAACACACTTTAATTCTTGCAGTACACTAATAACTAAATTTGTACTTTCTCATTTTTCATGTTACTTAGGGACAGATATTTTAAATAATAATTTAAATAATAAATATAAAAATATTGAAATTATATAAAATTGTGTATGTGTAAAGCAGCATCCATAAGCTTTATTTTTTTTACATCAAATAAGGTGGCATTAAAAAATCCATTGTATATTAATCCATTTATTTGATAATGTTAAACAGTTTAGTATTAAATGTAACAATTAATATTTGAAAAAATATATTATCTGCTTCTAATAGTATCACAGTAAGACAAATAACAGAGATTTCTATAATAATACTATTACTACTACTACTATATATATATAAATAATGTACAAAATTCCCAGTGTCATTGATGATTTCATATATTGCCAACAATATATTGTGCATCGCATAATGGCATGTATGTTATGTTACATAATGTAATGTAAATAGTATTAACATTCATGCAAAAATTGACTATGGAATTCATATTTTTAATACTATGAATAACAATTCCCTCAGAATTCAACAGGTCTTCATAAAGTTGCAAGAGAC
Organism: Rhodeus uyekii; assembly: GCA_037043235.1. Lineage (NCBI taxonomy): Eukaryota > Metazoa > Chordata > Actinopteri > Cypriniformes > Acheilognathidae > Rhodeus > Rhodeus uyekii. Next base: position 2,121,076 of record JAWRVZ010000071.1, on the reverse strand, counting down.
TTTATATGTCCTAAAATTTAAACTGAGATCAGAGAAGTAAAAGCTGTCTTATAAAAGATCACACACTGAACAGCAGCGAGCCGGTCCGATAGAATATCCCAGCAGCAGAAGGGATGCTTCAGATCCCCTGATAAAGGAGGAGCATGCAGCTGTTTGAGGGAGATAAAGAAGATGACGGTATTAGGTTGAATACAATACCTGAGCAGACAGTCTTGCATCGTCCTATCTTAAACTTGTGCTGATGTCGTCGGAGGAGAGCCTGCAGTGGTTATGAGAGGAAAAGATAGAGGGAGATATGAATGACAGAGAGGGAGGGAGGGAGGGAGCGAGAGGACACAGGATAGACTGACTTTCAATGGAGAGGATTAAATAGCAGTAGGGCAGAACAGACTGTAACTGACAGAGATTCAAGTACCCAGACTAGTGATGTGATGCACATTTGTGCTGGTTCTAAGATGCTCAAATTCGCTGACAATACAATTCATACAATCAATCAATAATTTGAAAGCACCACTTATGTGATGAACTCTGTGTTTGTGCGTGCGTGCTTTTGTGTGTGTGTGTGTGTTTGTGTGTGTGTGTGTGTGTGTGTGTGTGTGTGTGTGTGTGTGTGTGTGTGTGTGTGTGTGTGTGTGTGTGTGTGTGTGTGTGTGTGTGTGTGTGTGTGTGTTATGGGCATAGGTAGTTTAAATATATTTTTGAAACTACAGTAATACCTCGGTTTACGAGCGACTTGGTATACGAGCAAATCGGTGTACGAGCATGGAGGGTCGAATCGGTGTACGAGCATTGTATCGGTGTACGAGAAAAAAATTTCCCTCACCCATGCGCAGTTTTGTGTGGAAAAAGTCCTGACGCTCAGCATCCTTGTGTTCATTTTTACATGAAATATCCTAATGACAGCCTCTCATAACACAGTCAGGAGGTTCCAACCCCTTTATAACCCCTTAACGCATTCATTGGCTGCATCATTCACCACAGTGATACTTTTATAAGTGATTTACAGAAGTTTTTACCTCATATTCTAAACATTAATTAATTGTGATCGCTATTGTTCACATAGTGAAATATACACTTACAGTACCTCCACTTTCGCGGCTCCCGCGCATTTGTTCGTTCGCGGCTCCCGTGAGTTCGTTCGTTCGCGGCTCCCGCGAATTCGTTCGTTCGCGGCTCCCGCAAATTCGTTCTCTCGCGGCTCCCGCGGGTTCATTCGTTCGCGGCTCCCGTGAATTCCTTCGTTCGCGGCTCCCATGTTCCAAGACTTTAACTCTGGATTATCACTCCGTTTGTTTTCTGAACTATTATAATAAATTCACTAATTTGTTTTCATCCTTGCTTTCCCCGCTCCCCCCTCCTCCCTCCTCTCTCTCCTCCAAGCAGGCTGCTCAAACCTGAAGTGCATTACAGTAAATTGTCAAGTATTTTTAGAGTTTAATTGTCAATTATTAATTAGTATTTTTTATATGAGATCTTAATGGTTACAATTTTAACTGCAATTAATAGGGTAAAACCAAAAAAATATTTAAAATGGGCATTTGTGGTCATGTGGAACGAATTAATTGACTTTTAGTGCATTCTTATGGGGAACTTGAGCTCGCTCTTGGAAAGAATTAAACTCGTAAACCGAGGTATTACTGTACATTTTTTTAATCACAGAGTATACCAACTTTATGGAAAATATGGTATGACTTTTTATTTGATGGTTATATATCTATATATATATATATATATATATATATATATATATATATATATATATATATATATATATATATATATATATATATATATATATATATATATATATAGTTTTTTTATATAATATAACATATATATATACTCATGTACAATATATATATATATAGCATTATACAGTCTTATTTTGTGTATTTTTTTACTTTTTTATTAGACTGTTGATACTTGAGTAAAGCATAGGAACATAAGTACATGCATTGAGGCATGTTGACCAGTAGAGTACAGCATTGTTCTCTCTGCACACAACATGGTTGGTAAAGTGCCTTGTGAAAAGATTTGGCTGGTTTAGACCTCACTACCCAGTTAACCAAAATATGTTCCAAGGACGTTTTGATAACCTTCCCACAAATTTATGAAAATATTATTTCTGAATGTTCAGATGTCCATTCACATCATTCATAAAACTATAGGCAAAAAAGTACCTGAATGACATACTACTTCTGCCAAGTTCACATTCATGGACACTTTACTATCCAAAAGCCAGGGGAGAGCAAGGAATTGAAAGGAAAGAAAACTACTAACTCTATAGCACTCATGACAGAGTAGTACATTCAGATACACACATTCATGCTTGATAATAATTTATTAAACTTCTATGCATGCATACTTTTTTAACAGTAGCAAAGTTCTTAAAACCTAGTCAGATATGTAATTTCAGATGCAGTACATGAGTAGAGAAAGGCCATATTAATGGACATCTGAAGGCCCAAACAATGGAAGAGGTGATGTCTGCCCAAAATTAAAAAAAAGAAAGGTGTAAATATTACGGGAAATGTTCGATCTTTGTCTAAAAACATAATTTTCACATGTTCTGTTTTGACTATAATAATGGCACCAGGATGGTGTTCTGGTGGATCTCCTCTCATACCTGGATCAGGGCATCAGTCGCTCCTGGACAGTCTGTGGTGCTTCAGATGCTGCGATACATAATGTCCCAGTGGTTCTCAACTGGATTCTGGTCTGGGGATTGTGAGGGCAAGTTAGTGGGATCAATGCCTTCATCAACTAAAAACTGCCTATACACTCTAGCCACATGAGGCTGAGCATTATCATGAACCAGAAGGAACCCAGAGCCCACCAGTTCCTACTGGAGGTCATTTTGTACGACTCTGGCAGTGCTCCTCCAGTTCCTACACATATAAAGGAACAGATATCAATAAAGTCCCTGTCCAGCTCCCAGTATCTCTTCCATGCTCTTGAAACAGTGTTGAGAGACACACCAAACCTCCTTGCAACGGCACGTGTGGATGATCATCCTGGAGGAGCAGGACTGTCTGTGAAACCTGATTGGTTGCAGGAACTGCCTCATACAGACAGAGACAAGAAACCTAACAAAACACAAAACTAAAGACAAATCAGTCAGGAAGAATAAGGAGAGAATAATTGTCTCTGGCAATTATCATTGCAAATAACAAAGTAATAAATCATAAATAAATAATAAAATCATTCTCTTTTCAGGAGTTGTCTAGCTGTTTCCTCTCCAGTTCACCTGTTTCACTTTCATTTGAAAAAAGCAGGAGAAACTGATTCACAATCTCTTCTACTTCCTAACTTGACAAATTGAGATCCCTGAAGTTTAATTGACCTTTAGTTATTCTGTGATGATTAAGTACTCCTTTTATTCTTTTGAACTCTGTAGTTTACAGCAGATCTAATTAAGTTTTCCAGTTTGTTTAGGAATATTTATATTTTATAATGCATACATAAGAGGAAAGTAGATAAATAAACATGTTTGGTGTATCAAAACACTTGTGTATCATGAATTATTTTATTTATTTAATTAATAGAAGAAAAATATTAATAAAAAATAATTTATTCATAATTCATAATACATTTCAATATGGGTCATTTTACTGTTGTTTGTGCATTTGTCACCTCCATTTTAGTTCAGGCATTCTAGGGTTAACATACTTTTTATTACCCTGTATACATTTACTGTAGTATATGTAAAGCATTCTTAGCATTCTTTCTCAGTATTGTAGCGATTCTAAGCCTAAGGGAAATGGTGCGGATCTATGTGTGCGTGAGTCGTTGTGTGATCGAACACACATAAATCTGCACAAAGGGGAATTTGGATATTAACAGTTAATTATAACGGATTATAACAATTATTAATATCTATGGCTTGATTCGACTTGTAGAATTTTCTTTAATTCTAGAAAAGAGTTCAAAGGACGGATAATTTGTCCAGCAAATATTGACCTTATAAACTCTATAAAAAGGAAAGGTTTCTTTTGGCCACAAAGAAAGATCTTTCCATTAATTTGTAACAAGGATCGGTCACCATTAAAGTGACTTATGGTTGAGCAATTCAGAGGCAATCACGTGTGAATATATATATTTTAATAATCGACAAACAATAGACAAACATACACAGATGAATTGAAAAAGGGAAGAAGAGAGAATAAGAGAGAGAGTAGGAGAGGGAGAGACAAAGGAAGGTAGTATTACAGACAATAACCTATTTGAGAACAAACAAGGAATCAGACCAACTTATTGGTATAATCTTAAAGATCGCTTAAGGGCTACTTGCTTATGTTTCTTTTGTGGCTGGTCGGAATACGTGCGTGCGAATTCCGATCTGGTCCGTGGTTTGCGTCTTGCTGGGCGGGTCCGTTGGGATCCGCGGTAAGTTCAAATTATGGTTCTTTGTTTGTAATGTCCTTTGTGGAAAATGGCGCTGAAGGAGGATCCAAGAATCCGCGCCCAAGAAGAGAGTTGCAAGAAGAGGAAGTTAAGTTGAAGAGGAAGGGGCTGGAAGAGCTGAAGAGTGAAGAACTTGATCCTTGGCCTACGGGCGCTTATAAAGGCATGACCAAAGCACGCCTCTAAGAGTTGGGACAGCCAATCAGAGTGAAGGAACTGAGAAGCGGGAAACTTTTCTTTGTCTCTTAGTCGGAGGTGATTAGCATGTTTTATTGCCTACTTGAGAATGCAGACCTTTGGGTTTTGGAATAAAAGAAAGAGTCTGATGCATCCTAGCACAGTGAAACAAACCTAGACGGTCTGCAAATGGAAAGACAAAGATTTCGAGACCATTCATGGCTATACTAACTCTTAGCATGAAGGCAAGGTAAAGATTGACTTGGTTTTACCCAAGTATTTACTGATTATAAGCTTCTAAATTATCAAACACATCTAAAATGGTTATAACAAAGCATGCATACATATAGGTAAAACACAACACATCTAAAAATGGAAAGTAACTAATTTAAAAGTCACATGGCACAGTCTTTTGTTCTTGGTATGTATGTGTGTGTTTGTGTGTGGGGGCTGTTTTCAGATGTGCCATCCTGTGGAATGTATGTAGGTATGTGGGGGGTGAAGGGAGGCCTGGAGGAGGACAAAGAGTTTTATTGCCCCAGGGCTGTAAAACGACTGTCCATGCAGACAGAGCTGCATTCTGAGTTTCCAAGTCTCATTCTGTTAAATCAAAAGTCACAATCAGATGTTTGTTTTTTGATCGATCAATTTGAGACACCGTCCAGACGCTACATAATCCCCCTTTATGGCCGATGAAGTTCATGTTTGGACATCATCGGACAGTAGATCAGATAGTTGAATGGCAGGTGGATCAATGATGATCGATGTGTAGTGGCAGTTGAATCAACAGGTGCACTGACAGTGTCATCTGTCATCTTAAAGTCAGTTCATGTGAGGCAGGTGTTTTCTGGTTGCTGCAGGTAGTGGTCAAGGCTTTTGTGTACCGTGAGACAAACATGTAGCAAACTGACCTAGCGCTGGTGCTGGTGGAAGGAGGACAGCAGGTAGACATTAGTGCACTTCCAGGGTGTCTGCAGGTCGGAATGTTGCTCTGTTCTGATGGCAGTGCCGAATGGAGCTTGTTTGAGCTGTGTTGGGCGGAGAGTCAGAAGTTTGTGGTGGCACAGTACTTCTGTGGTGGGTCCTGTTCAGGGAACCGTGTTGCTCATGCCAGCAGCTCAGGTGACTCTGAGGCAGGCACATCCGGCCATCTCAGTGCAGTTTCCGCTTGACACCTGTGCGAAATGTCTGAAGTCGGTTGTTGTTGTTGACAGCTGTTGGTCCTTCCGTGGCGTTTGCGTGTTGAGGTCTTTGTCACTGCATGTGTTGTTTCAGGGTTGGTGTGGTTTAAGCCTTTCTTTCTTTGACTGCAGAAGCCTTCATGAAACTTGTGGGTGAAGTTTTGAGTGGAGGGCTCTGGTTTCCCTCCCCCCTTCGGTGTTTGTCAAAGGCTGAGGGAATTTTGCACTGCTGATGTGGTGTTAGCCAGCAGGGTGCCTCATTGTGTGGTTCAATTTGAGTTGACCAGACTCTGTCAGTTCTCTCTGGACCAGGTTGAGCTTGTCTCTACTGCAGCTGAACTGTTGTGTCCGGGTTCGGACTTGAGCTCTTTGAGGGCAGTGTCAAGGTGAGTGATGCTGGAAACTCACCCCCCTTTCTCAATCTTCAGTTCAAGTTCTGGATCAGGAGTCAACTGACACAAGTGGCAGTGTCATGCTGGTGGGAGTGTTGACCACCTGCAAATTCTGCTTGTGAGGTGAGTGTTTCTGTGAGACTGAGTTACTTGTTGAAACTGGTAGCCAACCAGGTACCATCTGACGTACTCTGCCATGTCTTGCTGCATGCCAGGGCAGAATGTCACTTGTTTCGAGTGGTTTTAGTGTCATGGTGTCTGGTGCATGGTGCGTCGTGGGCATATGCTGGCGTGACCCCCCTGTGGCGCGGTGTCACCACTAGCCTTGGCGCTGTGAGGACAGCCGGGGCATACCACAGCATGTTTGCTTTCACGCGCAGCAGGTGTTTGAGTTCGTGCAGCCTTCTGAGGCTTGGTGCAGAAGTTAGGTCAGAGGTGCAGATAGGGTGGCTGGTGGGGTCTGAGAGGTGGTTAGAAGCTTCAAGGTCAGCTGTATCGCTAACAGCTATTTGTTGAGCCAGCGTAAGCGGCTGTGATGTTGACACCGTTGCTGGAGGTGTCTGCTTGCTGCGGGTTGTTGCTGCAGCATTGAGGGTGGGTGGGTGGGTTGGTACTGACCATAGCTTGCCATGGAGTGCGCCCGTCTTGGCGTTTGGTTTGAGGACGGGCCAGATGGGAGCAGAGTAGGTGCTGTTGGATGGGCGGATGACACCTTCAAGCATGGAGTTGATGATTTCCTGCACAGGTTCTTGTGAAGCTATGGGAATCTTGTACTGCTTGACAGAAGTGGGAGGAGCATTTGGGTGTGTTGGGATGCGCACTGTGTGAAGGTCAGTGAGATCACAGTCTTGTGAGTCTTTGGCAATTGACGCTTTGAATTTGTACAGTACTGGTCGTTCTTGACAGTCTGTATCAGTCATTAAAGCGTCCGCATCCTTGAGGATTTGCTGGACTTGAGTCTCAAATCCTGGATATGGCTCCTCTGTCTCCTTTGTGTCATCTGCCCTGTCAGCTGTCAGAGGTGCAGTGTCGTTGTCAGTCTCACAAGCAGGTTGGTTAGAGACTGTATGCACTGTCAGGCGTTGATCCTCTGTTCTGCATACCTGTTCTGTAGTTAATGCCATGGCAGGGGTGATAGTGATGATCTGGAAGGGTGCTGTGGACAGGGTGTTGTCAGTGCGCCCTTCTGGGATCATTGAAGGTGGGATGGAACCAGTTATTGGTAAAGTGAGTTCAAAGTTGTGGAAATCATGACTCACTAACCATCCCAGACGATAAGCTCTGGGGATTCTAATGTCTGTTGCAGTGCAGTTGTTGAACAGGATGTAAACCGCAGGGGAAGGCACCTTGGTGAGAGGTGTGGCTTCCAGGGTTTGACCACGTCGCATGTTGAGCCGAACAGCGACCCCTTTGGTGTAGGCTGGTACTACAATGTCCTGTTCATTAACTAAAGTGCAGACCTCTGGAATGGTCTGGCCTGACTTGAGGTTTTCAGGGCAAACTGCAACAGAAGATTTTAAAGTCATTGGGGCCCATACCACTTTGTCAATAAAATCCACTTGAGCTTTAAGGCGGATCAAAATGTCTGCTCCGATGTAGACATCATGTGGCAGGTCCGGGAGGACCAGGAAGTAATGGGTTAAACACCTGCCATTCCAGTTCAAGTTCAAAGCGCAAATGTTCTTGGCAGTTCTCATTGTTGACAAGCAGGAGTCAATGGGGAAGCAGGTGCGCTTGCTGGTGAAGGGAAGGTCAGGTGAGTCCTTGATGAGGGCATTGAACAGTGCAAGGCTGATGGCTGAGTTGTCTGCCCACAATGCAAGAGTGATGTCTGTTGTTGTGACATCATTCAACTGCAAGTTTGTTGTGACCTTGGGGAGGTCAGAGTCAAAGTCTTTGATAGGTTGGAAGGTGCACAGCAGTGAACTTGAAATTTTCCCGGGAGCTGACACGGCTGTGAAAGTTCCCGCGGCCTCTGGCTGAGTTCCCGTGACCTCCATGACCTGACAGTCTGGTTCAGTTGTCCTAGGTGACTGGAGAGACAGGGGTTCTCGCACTTGAGCCCAAATTTTCAAGTGTCTAAAGTCCAGCAGGGGTTCGAAACGATCTAGCAGATCTTTGCCGATGATGAGAGGAAATGTGTCCACAGGTGATATGTACACTGGGTGTACCAGACTCATTGGACCGATTGTGAGGTGGATGGGAGCAGTGTGTTCGAGCTGTACCTCATTTTGGCTGTATGAGTGCACATTCAACACACATTTTTGTGATTTTAGAGTTCGGTTCTGTCTCTTAGCTGCAGCTTGGAGTCTGTCAAAGAGTTGGGATGACATTAAAGTGAGGTCTGCCCCCGTGTCAACAAGGGCCTCGAGACTCATCTCATTCTCCAAGGTGACTGCTAGATGCAGTTTCCGGGTCACCCCCTTTTCAATCAGGTTCCCTAAGAGTCTTGTTGTTGGGACTTGAGTGGTGACTGCTAAGCAGTTGGTGCTAGTCTCAGGTGAATTGTCAGGGAGATTGACAACCACTACAGCACTTGCAGGTGCCTTGTGAGCCTGACTGGTTGTGTGCTGGAGAGAATACACTTGTTCTGTCTGTGCAGTCAGCGGCAGTTGTGTGATGCTTGAAGATTGGTAGGTCGTTTCTGTGATCTGTGGTTGGAATGCTGGAATCTGAAACTGCTGTTCAGTTGGAGGGCTGATAGTGATGGTGTTGATTTCACGTTTCACGCCTAGTCATGCGTGGTCTGACCTGTCGTCCTTTTGAGGTGTCCTGTTGACAAGTTCTCTTAGAATCTTCAGGATCTCAGCTGTTTCAGACACAGTTGCACCTTTCTGTTCTGGAACAAACTTGGACTTGGGCTTGTTTGGGCCCTGTCGAGAGCCATTTCGCCGGTGACTCTCTGGGCTGTACGCACCGTTCGATGAGTGTCGGTCGTTTCTGGGCCATCGGCTACCATCCCACGTGGCTCCACCCTTTGTGTTGTGGGGTGAACGTGGCTTGTCCCAGAATCTTTCAGAGTGTCTGGGCTGGTGCATGGGAAGGGCACCATTGTAGTTATGGCGCCCTCTGCTGGCTGGAAACGATCTTGACTCTCTGTTTGGGTGCCCACTGTTGTGGTGTTGCTGGGCACCCTCTAGTGACAGTTCAGCGCTGTGATAGAAGACAGGGTAGACTGTTGGGTTTTTTACAGTCTTTTCAGTGACAGTCTTTTGCTTGATGTAAGCTTTATGGGCGAGGTCCCGCAGCTGTTGGATGGGCATGCTGCGGGGACAGACCAGAACTCCTAGATGTTGACTCACTGTGTGATGCAGATTTCGGAGGAACAGAATTTTGAAGTTCAGATCCTCCTCCATTCCAGGCTCGTTCCGTGCTCCGAAGTAGGTCTGTCGTAGTCGATTGTAGTATGCTTGCGGGGTTTCTGCTCGGCCCTGTGTAAGGTCCATAGCAGCGAAGAACCCGTTGTCTGACTCAGGATCAGAGAACTCTTGAATCAAAGCCTGTCGCAGCTGTTGATAGTTGGTTTTGACAGTTTCTGGTTGTCGATCCAAGAAGCTGCGTACATCCCGGCTTGATGTGATTCGAAGCAAATACAATCTGTCCCATGTTGTCACATTGTGCATAGTTTGTAAGACAAAGTCTATATCCTGCAGATAGGCATGCACGTCGTGTCCTCCTGCAGGGCTTGGGGTGAAAGTGGGGATGTTTCTGGCCAGCTTGTCAAGTTCTTTGTGCGCGCTGCCGTGCCTGGCGGCAGGAATGTCTTGGGAAGGTTCCCACCCCTTCGCTGCTGAACGGGGTTCTGGGAAGCTGGCTGGTGACACTTTGAACTGTGGGCTGGCACCCCCCTTGGGAACAAGGAACTCTTGACTCGGAGGTCTTGACCTATGGTTCAGGGGAAACACTGTGTTGTGCATTTCCCCTAGCTGCTTGCTGTACAGCTTGTAGGAATGTCTGAGTTCTATGTGAGCATTGTCAAGTTCATCTTTAAGATTGTCTCTTTCATTTGCTAGAGCAAGGATTTCCGTTCTGGCCAGTTGCAGGTGCTTTTTGCAAGCTCTGACCTCAGCATCCTTCTCTTTTAGTTCATTTCTAGCTCTGATCAGGAGAGCTTCGCCTTGTTGGAGTCGTTCATTTAAGTCCTCTCTGTGGTCTTTCTCCAACTGCTCTCGGTGCTCTGTGTTAGCACGTAGTTCTCTGAGTGCGTTTTGGAGTCTCTCAACTTTGTCTTGTAGCTCTGTGTCGGTCTCATCCGCTCCGCTGTGCCGTTCCTGAGCCTCGACGAGTAGCTGATCTAGACGAGTCTGGGCGTCAGCCTGGTTCCTCCGGGCCTCCTCAGCCTGAAGTTTGAGCGCTGTTGTCTCCTGCTCCAGCTGGGTGTTGTTATTCTCGCTGAGCCGTGTCTGGACGATCAGATTGTGAGCGAGCCTCCCGATGATCTTGGCCCATTCTTTGTGATTGTAGCTCTGTGTGGGATCATGGGTTGTTAGGCTGTTCAGATCGTCGTCCAGCTGTTCTCTGCTCAGCTGCTGTAGGTCGCCGGTGACTCCTGGCAGGAACTCATGGGTCATAGCAGACAGCCAGGTCTCGAGGTTGTCCCAGTGGGCCGCAGGGCTGGATGCACAGGACATCTTGGCGTACTGTTGGCGAGAGAACACAGCACAAAAGAAACACAGTGCAAGTCCTTGCAGAATTTAGAGCTAAAATTTTGCACGTTTCAAGTACAAATTTGGGCTAACAGTGTAGACTGTTAGTTAGCTACGGTCCAGATACTTAATATCTTTGGCCGTGAATCTTGGTGAGTGCCAAGCCTAAATAAAGATTTTGACGGCGGCAGCCTATTGGGTCGTGTGATGACTCTGGCGGCTGGGTTCCAATCTAATATTTAGCTTTCCTTGCTTGCTCACACAGGTTCTGTCTGTATGTGAACTGAAAGAAACACAACAGGACAGTGAGGTACACAGGGCAGGATAAAACAAACAAAAATATTAAAGTGGATTAAAAAAAATCGAAAACAAAGTAACAGGAAATGGTAAGAGGGGAGGAGAAACTCTAAGCTTCGCCACTAGGTGTTATTGCGGACCCGACAGAGCGGTGGCGCTGTCGAGTAATAACCCTTAGGGAGACTGGATGCTTGGAGGGGGAAAGCCCCAAAGGCACTCAATGTTAATTTGAAAATGTTGAATTTAAACTTAGTTTAAACCGAATTTCAAATAACCAGGTGCCAAGGTACCTGTATAATTTTGGAAATTTGCTGTTACAATAAATAGGCACTTAAAGCAGAAATAACACTTCAGAGGAAAGTCATGGGAGGAAAGATCTGAGCATGACCTCCAGGGGGTGTGTTAATCATTGAATGCCTGTGGTGACACTGATACAACTTTATTTGAATTTAAGTTAAACTCGTTTAACATAAATTTAAATAAGTGTGAAGAGTCGTAGAGACAGAGAGTGTCAAATAACAGTAGCAGTGAAAATTACAGTTCTGGGCAGAACTAAAGCAGCAAAAGGGAAAGTTAGGATTAACCTTCAGGAAAATTGAGAGAGAAAACAAAGAGGAGAAGCCGCACTACGAATAATGTCCACCAGGTGGCGTTATCGAGTTCGCTGCGACGATGACGTAGGGAGGAGGGCCTGCGCTCTGTTTGGTCAGAGAGGCAGCGCCAATCCCAACGCTCGTGATTTGAATTTTGGGCGGGTTCAATGGTTCATTGAAGCTGCAAAATAATCACGCATACAATAAATCTCTCTATATATAACTTTTAGTTTCTCTTTTGATCACGGCGGATCGAGGAAGTGCCTGGCATGAACCTTTCACTACCATTAAAGCACAAACATAAACGAACAGGGTTTCTTCGCTGTCGTTTTTAAAGGTTAAGCTGGATCAGAGCTTTTACCTGACTCCTGGCTCAGATCGCAAAACTGCCGCAGCGCGACTTTCTTTGTCTGATCTGCCTGAGCGCACGTGGGTAATTACTTCACGCAGGCTCAAACGGAGCAAATGCGCTTAGTTACAAAGCATCGGACATACGCGATGAATGACTAGCGACACAATAAAGGCCTATACAGGGTTGATCGGAGGAGACTCGCTCGGATCAAACGTTATCCACTGAGGAGATTTCTTCGTCCAACAGGGATATAACAACGCTCTACAAAAAGATTTCTTCGTTTTTGCTGAGGTGTAAACAAATATTAAAATGCTCTGCAAAGAGATTTCTTCGTCTCTGCTGATGCGATTTTAATATGTGACTGCAGTTTAACGGATTTATTTGTTAAAGGCTAAATGATAGACAAATAGACAAGTTAACAAAACCGGGGTTCAGAAATATGAGCTCATTAGGTTTGGGCGGGGTGAGTTTGCTCGGCGGCGCTCACCTCACGCGACGCGCGTTACAACAAAACATATACACACACACTTAGACTGGACTGAGTTTGCTCAAACACAAGTTTAAAACGGTGCCCGCTGATTCTCCACCATTATATGTAGCGATTCTAAGCCTAAGGGAAATGGTGCGGATCTATGTGTGCGTGAGTCGTTGTGTGATCGAACACACATAAATCTGCACAAAGGGGAATTTGGATATTAACAGTTAATTATAACGGATTATAACAATTATTAATATCTATGGCTTGATTCGACTTGTAGAATTTTCTTTAATTCTAGAAAAGAGTTCAAAGGACGGATAATTTGTCCAGCAAATATTGACCTTATAAACTCTATAAAAAGGAAAGGTTTCTTTTGGCCACAAAGAAAGATCTTTCCATTAATTTGTAACAAGGATCGGTCACCATTAAAGTGACTTATGGTTGAGCAATTCAGAGGCAATCACGTGTGAATATATATATTTTAATAATCGACAAACAATAGACAAACATACACAGATGAATTGAAAAAGGGAAGAAGAGAGAATAAGAGAGAGAGTAGGAGAGGGAGAGACAAAGGAAGGTAGTATTACAGACAATAACCTATTTGAGAACAAACAAGGAATCAGACCAACTTATTGGTATAATCTTAAAGATCGCTTAAGGGCTACTTGCTTATGTTTCTTTTGTGGCTGGTCGGAATACGTGCGTGCGAATTCCGATCTGGTCCGTGGTTTGCGTCTTGCTGGGCGGGTCCGTTGGGATCCGCGGTAAGTTCAAATTATGGTTCTTTGTTTGTAATGTCCTTTGTGGAAAATGGCGCTGAAGGAGGATCCAAGAATCCGCGCCCAAGAAGAGAGTTGCAAGAAGAGGAAGTTAAGTTGAAGAGGAAGGGGCTGGAAGAGCTGAAGAGTGAAGAACTTGATCCTTGGCCTACGGGCGCTTATAAAGGCATGACCAAAGCACGCCTCTAAGAGTTGGGACAGCCAATCAGAGTGAAGGAACTGAGAAGCGGGAAACTTTTCTTTGTCTCTTAGTCGGAGGTGATTAGCATGTTTTATTGCCTACTTGAGAATGCAGACCTTTGGGTTTTGGAATAAAAGAAAGAGTCTGATGCATCCTAGCACAGTGAAACAAACCTAGACGGTCTGCAAATGGAAAGACAAAGATTTCGAGACCATTCATGGCTATACTAACTCTTAGCATGAAGGCAAGGTAAAGATTGACTTGGTTTTACCCAAGTATTTACTGATTATAAGCTTCTAAATTATCAAACACATCTAAAATGGTTATAACAAAGCATGCATACATATAGGTAAAACACAACACATCTAAAAATGGAAAGTAACTAATTTAAAAGTCACATGGCACAGTCTTTTGTTCTTGGTATGTATGTGTGTGTTTGTGTGTGGGGGCTGTTTTCAGATGTGCCATCCTGTGGAATGTATGTAGGTATGTGGGGGGTGAAGGGAGGCCTGGAGGAGGACAAAGAGTTTTATTGCCCCAGGGCTGTAAAACGACTGTCCATGCAGACAGAGCTGCATTCTGAGTTTCCAAGTCTCATTCTGTTAAATCAAAAGTCACAATCAGATGTTTGTTTTTTGATCGATCAATTTGAGACACCGTCCAGACGCTACAGTATAAAAAAACTGACTTTTTTGTATACAACTTGCTTACTTTCTAATATACAGAAATTTCACCTGGATAGTAAAAATCTCTTAGCTTGGACCAGTAAGTGGCATCAATCACTCACCCAGAAAGGCTAACAACCGAGCAATGCGCTAACTACCACACAGAACATGTTAGCCATAGCGTAGCAGAACACTAGCACCCTCAAAATAGTTTATTTTTATGATCTCATTGGCAGGTGAAAGTCAAGACGTAAAGTTCTTTAAAATTGTAAACTGACTAGAGATTAATAATAATGTACAAATGTTGTTTTTTAGCCAGGCATGTCCGTGTGTTGTGAGTCTTCCCTTGGAATTATAGAGGTCAAGGATCAGTGCTTGAGGTGGAAATAAATACTCACCATTTTTCATTCTCCTCATCAAGGTTGTGAGCGAGCAGGAGACCCATGGGTTTGCAGAAGAGAAGGCCATAAAACAACATGACACCAAGAGGAAGTCCATGTTAGCCATGCTGAAAGATGATGGTGTTTGCGAGACTGTGATGTTAATGGTTTCTAGGAGTTGATGAGGGGTGGGGGGACAACATAGAGATTTCCCCTCTTAGTCCCACATTACCACCCCATTAACCTCCGACCCCATGTTGCTGAGAGTAGAGAGGCTGCGGTGGAGAGGTTCAGCGGAGGGCAGAGTAAGCTAGATGAGAGGAAAGAAGAGGCCAAGCTTGTGCCCCTGGTCTCAGAGAAAGAGAAAGTGGGGAGTGTGCCCCGTGACCTCGCGCACACACACATGGTCTGCATTTGGATGTCTGCTGGTGGCATGGAGCTAACGCTAATCTGAAACAGCCTCTGCTATAAACAGGATGTTAGAGAGTGGACAGGAGAGAGGGAGAGAAAGAAAGAAGAAAGAAGGAGAGCAGGAGGAAGAGGCTGTTCTGACAAAGGTGTCAATTTGGTCTGAGGAGTCGGTCTTGTAGTTCTCCAGTAACAACCTCAGTCTGTCCATCTGTCTCTGTTTATTAGGTGTTTTTTTTACTCTCTCCATTGACTATGGAAGCTTGTTTCCACTTTAGAGTAAAAAGTGATAAAAAGGTAACTACAATTTAAGCTAAGAAAAAGTGTGCCACACTACATTCTTCTTCTTTTGTTTAATTCTGATTTACATACTTGGTAAATATCGCCACCTGTTTGGTGTTTTTTTATACATTTTTCAGTCTTTTTGTTTAAAAATCTTTTAATCACTGTGAATAAGAACTACACTCACCTAAGGGATTATTAGGAACATCATACTAATAATGTTTTTGACACTCTTTCGCCTTCAGAACTGCCTTAATTCTACGTGCCATTGATTCAACAAGGTGCTGAAAGCATTCTTTAGAAATTTTGGTCTATATTGATAGAATAGCATCTTGCAGTTGATGGAGATTTGTGGGATGCACATCCAGGGCATGAAGCTCCCGTTTCACCACATCCCAAAGATGCTCTATTGGGTTGAGATCTGGTGACTGTGGGGGCCATTTTAGTAAAGTGTACAGTACAGTACAGCGCAACTCATTGTCATGTTCAAGAAACCAATTAGAAATTATTTGAGTTTTGTGACATGGTGCATTTTCCTGCTGGAAGTAGCATCAGAGGAAGGGATGGACATGGTCAGAAACAATGCTCAAGTAGGCCGTGGCATTTAAACGATGGTCAATTGGCACTAAGGGGCCAAGTGTGCCAAGAAAACATCCCCTACACCATTATATCACCACTACCAGCCGGCACAGTGGTAACAAGGCATGATGGATCCATGTTCTCATTCTGTTTACGCCAAATTCTGACTCTACCATCTGAATGTCTCAACAGAAATCGAGACTCATCAGACCAGGCAACATTTTTCCAGTCTTCAACCGTCCAATTTTGGTGAGCTTGTGCAGATTGTAGCCTACTTTTTCTATTTGTGGTGGAGATGAATGGTACCCGGTGGGGTCTTCTGCTGTTGTAGCCCATCCACCTCAAGGGTGTGTGGGTTGTGGCTTCACAAATGCTTTGCTGCATTTAGTTGCTTTTGCTGCATACCTCGGTTGTAACGAGTGGTTATTTCAGTCAAAGTTGCTCTTCTATCAGCTTGAATCAGTCGGCCCATTCTCCTCTGACCTCTAGCAGCAACAAGGCATTTTCGCCCACAGGACTACCGCATACTGGATGTTTTTCCCTTTTCACACCATCCTTTGAAAACCCTATAAATGGTTTTGCTTGAAAATCCCAGTAACTGAGCAGATTGTGAAATAAATACTCAGTCCGGCCCGTCTGGCACCAACAACCATGCCACGCTCAAAATTGCTTAAATCACCTTTCTTTCCAATTCTGACATTCAGTTTGGAGTTCAGGAGATTGTCTTGACCAGGACCAACCCCTAAATGCATTGAAGCATGATTGGTTGATTAGATAATTGCATTAATGAGAAATTGAACAGATGTTGCTAACAATCCTTTAGGTGAGTGTATATTGTTTATTTGATGCTAATTATATTATAAACAGAAATACTTATCACACTTATTAACAGTTTGAGCTTGTAAAGAATTTACATGGCTGGAAATATAAGATATAAATGATTTTATATCTCAATATCAAACTTAATTGTATTATTACTACTTTCTCATGATGTGATTATTTCACAGAATTATGTGATATTATAGGTGACAATTTTTTATTTCAAACAACCTTTTCATATTTTTAGAGGGAAAGACAAGTTTCCGTTCGCAACTCACACATGCGCACAAAAGTGCAATATTTTGTAACGTCTCCCCCCCTCACATGCTAGTTATCTTTCTTACTAATACAGACGTGTGCACAATCTTCTGTCAACCCTAAGGCATTGCTGGAGTGAGCTTATGGTGATAAGTTTACAGACAAAACATCCTGCATGCAAAGCCCACACTTTAGTTCTCACTTCCGCCCCATATTTAATTAAATTATGTTCAAAATGTGTTTAAAGGCTAAGCATTATTATTAGGCCAGATTTATGCATAGTTCCTCTAGGTACATTCCTGTACGCTTCTGAACAAGAGAGGGCCCAAATGCAGAGATGAGTGACAAATTTATTAACTGGACAAGACAGTGATGAAGTAGTGACAGGTAAAACAGTAAGGCAGGGCACACAACAGGAGAGCTGGCTGGTCGGGATTTAAGACTGAAAAAATGTCATGGTTGAAAGAGGAGATTAGACAGCCTCTCAGGATACCAGAGGCTTGACACTTGGGAATGTGATGATGTAGCACCAGACTCCAGGAGTGTCAACAGAGGCAGGGCAGGAAGCAAAAGAAAACAACACTCAAGACGAGAGAGAACAGACAAAACAAGAACAAATAAAACTGACAAAACTATGACTGGAGAAAAATGCATAAAATTGCAATGCAAAAAATAAGAAATAGAATTTCTAAAAATAATCTACCAATGAGGTGATAGACACTTATACTGGCAGGGGAGAGACACACACACACACACACACACGCAAAACAAAAAAACCCAGCAAAGACGAGAGAAAGAAGCACATATAAAGGGAACAGAGCATATGAGGAACAAGTGAACATACTCATACAAAGAGGTACTAGAAGAGTTGGTATGGTATCTGGAAATGAGGTGGTGGGACAAGAGGGGCACATGGCAAACACAAACAACGATAGAGCCATGTATTGAGCCACTCAAGCACAATACAAACAGGCAAACATTAAACAAAGACAAAACAGACAAGACTGTCAGGGTAGAATCCTGACAGGTTCCTATGCTCGTACATCCAGCCCAATTTCAATGGATTACAAAAAATTATGAGTTAAAAAAAAAGAAAATTGTCAGGCAGAAACATTGCGTAAGACAGGCTGTGGACCTGAGGAGAAAGCTCCAGTCTCTTTTATATGGGTCCCCAGCAGTAATGCAGACATACATGGCGATCTGGAACTTTGTTGATTTTTATTTTTCTCGAACTCATGAAGAGGACCACTTGCACATCACTTGCACATCACATTTGTCACTTTGACCAACTGCGCATGTCAGCGCGCCCATACCTAAACCTGACGTCACCATGACATCACAAAACAAATCTCACACTTATCTCCATATTTTGTCTCTTGTTTTCATAAATTATTACTATTGGTCACCCTTGTCTGTGGGTTTTGCATACATTTAACCAATGAAAAGTATTTAAAAGATCTTGTGGCTAAACCTCATAACACCCACTTGAATGAAGGACGTGCTGCACACATTTTGGACCATCTCTGCTTCTTTGCAATGCAAAACAGTCTGCCGACAATCACATCGTTAACTACACGGCTCAAGCTGATTGGTTTCATGCTAATCAACATTTAAATAGTTGGTCAAAATGTTTGCTTAGCAGTTAGTAATTACAAATCTGCTATTTGTACAACAGTCTTACTTCCTCACAGCAGTGTGTCGTATGTGGCGCCTTAGCATGATTGTCTCTTGAAGCAAAATAAAACCAACGTGTGCGAATGCACGTCGCCGAGATGACGTCATGAGCCAGGAGTATAAAGGCGCACCGTGAACCAGAAACGGAAACTTTAGTGTCTGAAACAAGCTTCGAAGCTAAACGTGTGTGTGAATGTTTGCTGATTACGTGGTCCTAGCTAATTTAAAAAGTCAGGGATTTCACGTATGTATGGTGGAGCAAGTTTTTCAATGTGCCACTCCTTGCCCTCTTTTAATTACAAGCAGCGATACACACACGCAGTCCCGCTGCAGCGGAGGCTCAGCAGCGATCGCAGTCATGGGATCACAGCTAGACCTGCTTTGTTTGTTGGTAGAACGGATCCTCCTGTGGACCCAAGGGAAACTCCGCTCCCTTCGAGCAGTGTACATCTCAGGGTCCCTGAATTTCCCTGATTACTCTGCTCCCAGAGGTTCTGGAGAAAGTTTGTCAGGACAGGGTCCGTCTCACCTTAATCGCCCCACGCTGGCTGGGCAGGGTGTAGTTTTCGGATCTAGTGTCCCTCGTAGACGGCACTCCATAGGAGATCCCCGTCAAGAGGGACTTACTGCCTCAGGCTTAGGGCAGGATTCTCCATCCTCGCCCAGAACTGTGGAAACTGTGGGTCTTGCCTCTGAGGGGGCCCGAGTCATAGATTCTGGTCTCTCAACCGAGGTTGTTGATTCTCCACTCCAGAGCCCCGGTCACAAGGAAACTCTATGCCCAGAAGGGGAGAATTTTTGCTTCTTGGTGCAGCGAGAAGCATCTGAACCCAGCTACCTGCCAGATTGGCATCGTTCTGGAGTTCTTGCAAGAGAAAATCGCTGCAGGACTGTCCCCTTCCACACTAAAGGTTTATGTGGCTACCATAGCTGCTTACCACGTACCTTTAAGTGGTACCTCCTTGGGTCGGGAACACCTAGTTGTTTGTTTACTTTGTGGCACTCAGAGGCTGAGGCCTGTGGTATGTTCTAGGGTGCATCCGTTGGATCTGTCCCTGGTACTCCAGGCTTTGTCCCAGGCACCTTTTGAGCCATTGGAGGATATTTCAGAGAAACTTCTCACTCTAAAGACTCTGTTCTTGCTATCCATTTCCTCCTTTAAGAGGATTGGCGACCTCAAAGCCCTTTCAGTGGCTCCTTCCTGTTTGGAATTTGAGCCCGGCATGGCTAAAGCGCACCATATTGTACTGCAGGCCTTATGTCCTCCCCCCTTCCTAGATCGTGACCAGGAGTTTAAGAACAAGATCACTTCCGTGCGCAGAGCTACCCTGTGACGTAAGACTGACCAACTTTTCGTTTGCTTCGGGGCTAGTAAGGGGGCTCCAGCTTTGAAACCTATTCTGAGCAGGTGAATAGTTGAGACTATTTCCCTGGCTTATGATTCGGGGTCCACTGCTAGTCTGTGCCCACTCTACAAGGAGCATGGCTGCCTCTAAGGCTCTTCTTGCAGGGGCATCCCTTGCAGATATTTGCGATGCAGCTGGCTGGTCCTCGCTGCATACCTTTATCAGGTTCTACCAGCTAGACCTAATGTTCCCAAACCCTGCTTTGGGAACATTAGCGTTATCGTAGTGAGCTACGTTTCGCTTGGTTTACTCTCGTGCACTGAGGCGGTGTGGGTATACTTCATTCCCATTTGTGTTGTCGACGCAGCGCGAGTTCCCTTGACAGGGAACGTGTCAGGTTACTTATGTAACCCTAGTTCCCTAAGAGAGAATGAGACGCTGCGTCGCTCTGCCTCAGCTCCTGCGCATGCCGGGCTTGTTTCAGACACTGGTCAAGCTTCCATTTCCGGTTCACGGCACGCCTTTAAACTCCTGGCTCATTACATCATATCGGCGACGTACATTTGCATACGTTGGTTTTATTGTGCTTCAAGAGACAATCACGCCAAGGCGTTCCCATTAGCGTTGGTGACGCAGTGTCTAGTTCCCTTTTGGGGAACATGGCTTTATGTAAGTAACCTGAGACGTTTTTGAGGAGCAGAGAAGTGTGTCTTTGTTATCTGTCAGTCTTGTTCTCTTGTCTTATTGTTCTCTCATGTGTTTCTCACCTTTGGCGTCATCAGTCACTTCGTTTGTCAGCTGTGTCTAATCCCCTCATTACCTCTTTGTGTATTTAGCCCTCTTGTCTCCCTTTGTCTTTGTCAGTTGTTAATGTTGCTTATCCGTGTGTGTGGATGTCATCACCTTGTTCTCCTTGTTCCCGAGTTTTGCACAAGAGGTCCTCTTTTGTTTATTCCTAAGTGTTTTGTTTTCGTTGTTTGAATAAAGCCAGTTTCAGTGGAAACCTGCTTCATCTTTGTTTTCTCCGCATCGCACATGTGCCCCAGTGTTACAGTCTTAGGCCCCGTCCACACAGAGACGTGGATCACTGCATCCGCATACATTTCTTACTGAATTGGCGTTCCGTCCACACGCATCCGCCGATTTGGGAGACTGAATCCGCTCACTTTTTTATACCGGGTCCTAAAGTGGATAGATCTGAATCCGACACCCTTGCGGACTCGTGTGGATGGCCAATCTGTATATTTTTTTGTTTACCAATGAGTCATCACATCACGAGTCGGCTGCGTCACAGTAACAGCAACAGTGTTGCCAGATTGGACTGAAGATTCCAGCGCAGCTACAGCTTAAAACCCTCCCATTTAAAAAAATACCAGCCCAAAGTGCGTACTCTTATAAATAATGAAACATTTTGAGCGATTTTATGCATCAAAAACCATCCCAAATTTTATCAACCAGCCCAATGCATTTTTTCCAGGTCGGACATGACAAAAAGGTAAATAGCAATCTGGCAACACTGAACAGCAACAACAATGCGCATGCTCAAAGTCTTCTTCTCTGTGTGTAGTGTATATCTGTGGCAGAATTACAGCGCCCCATACTGGCATATAAACTACACCGGATTCAGTCAGTTTCAGTGGTATCGTGTGGACGCTGATTTTTTTTTTTGAACGAGGAAAAAAAAGATCGGATAAGGAACGCGCCGGCATCGTGTGGACGTGGCCTTAGTCTAGCATTTGTCAGTCATAGCCAATACTGTGTTAAACAACCTTCGCATAGCATTTACTCTTTTTATAACATGAGATTTTGGCCAAATGACAGAAAGTACCCACATAATTACAGCTACAATAAACTTTATAACCTTTTGATAAAGCTTTCTTTTGCCTTTCACAGTATGAGGTAAACCCGGACCTGTTAGTAATATGTTTGTTAGTGTTTCACTTTTCTTTAGCCGTTGTACACCACCTGTTGACCAGCTAGTGACAATAAAATGGTTGTAAAAAAAGAGGAAAGATCATCCTGGATAAACTGTATTTCCTCATTTCAGTTTATCCAACTGGATCTTATTTGATTCTAAGATATTTTTAAAGGTTTCTTGTTTATCCTATAAGGGTCAGTGGCATTTATATATGGATAGAAATGCCATTAGCATTCCTTTGGGAGTTTTTGTCAAAGGAAAAAGAGAGCAGAGTAAACTGAGAGATGTTCTGTGTGCGTGTCGTTTCCTCACACACACACGCATGTGGAGGCCGCAGGTCTCGGGGTCACTGCTGGGGTATGAGGTGCTCGCTGTACCGAGAGGACAGCCTGTGTTTATTCAAACTTATTTATTGTGCTAAGCCTGCAGTAAAACACTATCAGAGTCTGGAATTATATCCTCAACTCATGTGCTCCTTATAAATGCCCATCTGTTGGGAAGAAGGGAATGTACTGCGCCTTCAACAAAAGACAAAATAAAATACAGGAACCAGGTGAGACCTGGAGTGGAGAAGCCAACCAATCAAATTCATCCTCATATTATAACAAATACATTTTGGCCAATGCATTTTCCTATTTCACTTGTTGATTTGGACCATTCTAAAAAAACTGTGTATCATTCAAACGTTTGTCCTTGTGGAAAAGAAGGACACTTAATCCCATATGTTGGCATGCACAAATTAATCAACATTTGTAAAGAAAAAATGTTTATGGTCCAAATTAATTAATTTTTTAAAACAGTGTGGAGGACACATTAAAACAGACCAGAAGACAAGGTTGTTTAGACTCCATGTTGGAAGACCAGGAAAATAAATACACTTTTGTTTCTTTTGTTGAAAAACTATTTACACAGTAGAAAGCACAAGTATCATATAAAAGTGTGTACATGTGAGCATGTATATGTGTATACAAATGTTGGTGTTTGAGTCTCTTCTGGTAATTTCCTTTTTTTGCCATATTTAAAACATTAATTGTTGTACATATAAGAAAATTTTGCACACTGTCCATGGTAAAAACAATCCTGGAATTGGCCTGAGATCTTCATATGGTTTTAGGACCTTGTGAGTGCTTCTTTTTTCATACGCAAATGAAGAGCAGTCAGATGTGTGACTGTGTGTGTATTGTCTATACTGTGTGTGGGTGTGTGTGGGTGTGTAAGATAGGACTCTAGTGGCAGCCACACGCTCTGACCACCATGTTGCGGTATTTCTTCAGGATGACATTGGAGCTGTCGTCAAAATACAGGACGGAGATGGCGTGAAGTTGTGTGGGGGCGCAACAAGGTTTTGGAACCGTATCGGGGTTGATGAAGTGAACCTGAGAAAAAAAATACAAAAGTCAAAACAAAAGTGATTACTACAAATATTACTAGTTATTGTATTGTTAGATGCAATTTTTTTTTTGAGTCGCTATGAGCCAGTTAGATGGTAGTTTTAGAAATTACAACTTTAGATAGTTTTAATGGATGTATATGCATTTTATCCAATAATTTACACGACAACTGAATTTTGGGGGCCTGAGAATGCAAGCTTTTGAAAACGGGTTTCGAAGTGCACAAAAACTATACCATTTTTACCTCCATGGAAAATACAAAAGCGAAAATTTATGAAAATAGTGACATCTTGCACATGCACACTATGCACGCTGTGTTTCTTTACAAAGTGGCATTGCCATCTACTAGCCTGGCATGAATAATACAGCGTTTTAAGTTGTTTTCACAGATCCGTGTGAACAGGGATCAATTTCACAACGTTGTAATCTTGCACAAAAAAAAGGAAAAACTTTTCAGTTTTTAATATGTCGCTATTGTGTAAACGTAACCTTAGTCAAATGGCAAGAATGACAATCTGTCTCTCAGAGACCCAAGTGATGTGTCATAACTTCTGTCATAACTTCATAGCATCTTCTTGTTTCTTGTAAACATTTATTTCTTGTATGGGAAAAAAAAAAGATATACAAAAAAGCATACTAGATTAGTATGATTATCTACTGTTTCTGAAAGAAGTCTTTTCTGCTCACCAAGACTAATCAAAAACACAGTAAAACAGTAATATTGTGAAATATTATTAAAATTTAAAATAACTGTTTTCAATTTGAATAGATTTTAAAAAAAAATTATTCCTGTGATGCAAAGCTTTATTTTCAATCAAATTACTCCAGTCTTCAGTGTCACATGATCCTTCAGAAATGATTCTAATATAATGATTTGATACATTATAAATGTATTTACTGTCACCTTTGATCAATTTAATGCATCCTTGCTGAATAAAAGTATTAATTTCTTCTTTCTTTAAAAAAAAAACCTTATAAATATTTATGTCTGGTATTTATCATTGGCAAATGTTGTACCTAGGCTAGAGGCTTACCAATGTCTGAACGATGGCGTGGTTTGTGGCGTTCATGTAGGAATTGAGAGGAAAGGCACATTCTCCCATACAGTAATAAGCATCGTAACCCTCAGGAGCTATAATCCAATCCTGAGAGACAGACAGAGAACAGATCTGTTAACACAACATCCATGTTCAATCATAAAGCCTGAGCTAGACCTTTCCCAACCAGATGCTCTTCATTTCCACGCCTGTCAGATCTCTCATTTCAGATTGTGATCACAATAAAGTGTAATCCTTTCAAGGTATGTATAAAATGTTACGGTTCAAAAGGGAATTTGGGGGTAATATAAACCCAGATGGTACAGTCGGGGTCTCGGAGTCCTCACCAGCTGTTCTGCGAGAGTGTTTATATGCTGTGATCCAGTAGGAGAGACAGACATGCTACAGGTGGCAAGACTATCGGTGTGTAAACAGAAACAAGGCTCTCCTATCTCTGATCAACTGCTGTTGCTCGTGCTCTTGAGCCTAATGGAGCGAACAACCTGAGCCACACAGACTCATAAAATACTTTGAGCCATAAACACAGTAAGAGATAGAGTGGAATGTCAAGTGAGAAGGAGAAGGAACAGAACTTAGAGAGGAAACCTGCTGGAGGGGAAAAGATCAGGTTAAACCTGATTAAGCTGGTTTTTGGAGCGTTTTAGCTGGTTTGTTGCTGGTTGTAAGTTGGTGGTCTATCAGTCCTTTCCCAAATGCATCATTAGCAAACTGTGGTCGCAAGTTCTGTATTTATCAGCATAGTTCAGTGAGTCTGTGTTTCCCAAAACCACAGATCCAACGAACACTCGCAAACAGCATTGAAAAATTAGAATTAGTCCTACCACTACCTCTGTAAAAGTTTAGGGTCAGTGAGTAAAAAAAAAAAAAAGAAATTAATACAGTGGAGTTCACTTATCTCGAGTCACGGTTAACTCGCCAATACTGTTATGTCGACTTTTTTGAAGTGGAACTGCCAAACTCCCCATTTGTCTCAGTATTTTCTTGTGGGTCATGTCGATTCTGTTATGTCGCCGAATCCTAGTATCTCGAGCACAAACGAGGGATAAATACGCCACTTCACATGTTCATCTCGTGACTGAGAGTTCACTGCGGATGCGCTGAGTTCACATTGCACTGAAGATCCGCCAAGATGCAGGAAGAGCAGATGTTCACTCCTCCACGTGCAAATGAATCGCGCATGTCCGGGAAGCCGCCGCTGGCTGATTACGCAATGGCAGTACGGGATGTCAAATGTTCTTTGTCTAAAAAATTATTAAATCACTGCACAAATATAAATCGCTGCATTTGTTTGACTCACACAGCCTCAGTCACGTACTCTCGTCCACTGTGTGTGTGCGCCTGTCTGTGACAAAAGCTAACTAGCTGGCTTGCTTATCATGTCTCAGTCAAAACTGTACACCCAAAAATACAGGAAGGAGTGGGAATTTGTATTCAATATTTATAACAATAATAAATGTGTCTTGATCATCAAATCATCTTATCAGAATTTCTGAAGGATCATGTGACTCAGTATAGACTGTATATAAGTAATATTGCTGGAAATTTAGCTTTGATCACAGGAATAAATGACACTTTACTATATATTCACCTAGAAACTATTATTTCACAGTATTACTATTTTTACTCTTGTTGATCAAATGTATGCAGCATTGATGAGAATAAGAGACCGCTTATTTCATTACAAATCTTACGACCCCAAACCTTTCTGTGGTAGTTTATATATTTTCCTTTTGAATACTACCGGGTCAATATCAGGTCCAGCTAACTAACCAGATCAGGCCAGCTAGAAAATATATTAGTGCGAATTGTAAAACCGGACTGTTCTAGGCCGAGAATTTGTGTTTGTGTTCTTGAGTAGATTATGTTTCTGGCCAAATAGAGGATATATGAGGGGAAAGATAGAAAAATCAGAAAACAACAGAAAGAGATTTGGAAAGGACAAAAAAAGAGGAATATCACACCTGCCATCCAAGGTCTCGAAAACTAACGTGCAGCTCATGTTTCTTACAGGCCTGCTTCTGATCAGCACTGCTGTTCTCTGAAAAGAAAGAGAGAGATAGGACATAGAAACCTTTTTAATGATAATCACTTATGATAATGGTTAGCATGTCTATCATATTGTAATTTGATAATATAATATTTTTGTATTTATTGTAATATTTGTTTTGATTCATTTATACCAAAATATTCTAATAAAAAAACTCTCTGTAATGAGAGTGTGCCTTCCTGTCACCATCTAGCAAGTTACTCTCACCACGCCTCATAACTAAAGGTTATTTTGATATTTAAAAAATATGGGATGTCTAGTCCAATTGCTAGTAATAAACTATAGCTGCTGTTAGAAGAATGTTTTAGCTGAAAAACATCAAATATAAGTAAACTCTGACTTCAAATGGGTGTTGGAGCCACGGCAAAACTGTGAGAGACATAGAGAAATATGAGGATTATGTCACTGAAGTTTGCCCTCATACCTGTGCAGTGCATCAACCCAGATTAATTTAACAGTGAAATGCCATTACCGTGCAAAATAACCTGCAGAGAATTACACAGTAATAGGAACCATATGAACACTGACATATGTTCGCGCACACATTTTTGTCTCTACTTCTCCTGAAAAAATTTAAATGAAAATTCAGTCTCAATGTTTACTCAATGTCATGTTCCTCAAACAAAGACTTAAGACTCCAGAAGACTTGAAATAAAATACAAGCTGAATATTTTAGATTCTTTTTCTCTCTCTCTCTCTCTCTCTGGAGCTTCAGCTGAGAAGATTCTTCTTCTATGGGTTTCTACTTTAGTTTTATTTCCATGGGATATTTGGAAGTGTTTAGAACGGCATGAGGCTGGGTAAATACTGACAATTTTTTTTGGATGAACTGTCCCTTTAAGACTTTCACTGTCATGTTCAGTTCCCGGTTTCCTTTGTTCTTGTTTCCTGGAAGTCATTAGTTGACATTAACGAGCGCACCTGTCTGGTCTGGAGTTTATCACCATGTCTGTTTTTGGTATTTGATTGGTATTGTTTGTGCTGTGCACATCGTTTCATTTGTGTTTCAGAGATAAAGAAAACATTTACTTTATGCAGCAGTATTTTTCGTATCATCGGACTCCATGTTACACTAACTGCCCTGTTATATTAAAGTAACCCTTACAGTTTTGGATAGTGATGAAATAATCATAGTCTATTGACAGTCCTCATGAAAAAGAAGTACACTTTAAAACTTTAGTTTAGGGTCCAATTCTCTCTATGATCTTGTCAGTTATTATGCATATCACTCGAATATTGGCTGTTTATTAGTACTTATAAAACACATATAAATGCCTTATTCTGCATGACCATATTCTTCATCCCTAAAAGTCAGAAAAGTCATTAAATAGTGAGAATTATACCTTGAGGTGTGACTACTTTAGCATACTTTTTTAAAAAAGTACTTATTATATGCCTTTTAAATATATATATATATATATATATATATTTATTTATATATATATATATATATATATACCTTAAAATATAAGATTAAACTGAATGCAATGTTTATCAGATATGTTATTTGCAAATAAATGAATATGTATTATAGTTTAAGTACATATTAAATGCAATTATCTGAGCTTAAAGGTTTTTTTTTAAGTAGGACCTAAGCATATCTTTATATGCATTTTCATATTGTATTAATATATTAAATATAAAGTGTACAAAGTGTACTGTAAAAAGTGTACTTTAAAGGTTAAAGTGTACTGTATTTATTAAATATGCTTGTAACTACTTGCAATCTAGAAATGAATGAAGTCCCGCATCTCGGCAGAAGAATCATCCATCCATTCATTTTGCAAACCGCTGATCCGATGTGGCTTCAGCGTAATATCATACAAGAATAAATGCCTTTTCAATTGATTAATTGTTTCTTACAACTGGAACTGCTCGTTTGCTAAGTTTCAAATTATTAATAAGAGCAGCGGAAATTATTCAAAAGCAACAGCCCTTCCAGCACTCAGTGTCTGCTTTTTTTCCACTTACCTTCACTTTTCTGTAATCAATATTGAACACACACACACACACACCTGCAATATTGGCTACACGCAGTGCCTCCTGGCCCTTGGCGGTTTTCGAGCGGTTGGGATTGCGCTGCTTGTTGCCGCCCTGTGCGGAGCGGATGCTGCGGATGTGGACCTCCGTAGCTTTGAAGAAGGCCACCATGAAGGGCTGTTTGCTCTGGGGGCCGCTGCGGCCCACCAGCCCAGCCAACCACGGATTCACACTCTGACCTGCAGGGGGAGACAGAGAGATTTCAGCATTTACACCATTCATTTTCGCCTCGAACAATATTTGCTCATTTCTTTTTTTCTCTGCGATCTGAGAGGAAAGAAATACATCTTGGAACTGTTAGTAAAAATGTTGACAGGTACAAATCCCAAAAGAGAAGCAGTCACAGCTCTGTTAAGCTATATGGGCCCCTTGAAAGATGTTTTTTTTTTTACCTGCGTAGCGGGAGACTGACTTTTTCCTGTGAGTCAGTTCTTAAGAGAGTCTGTTTAAACATCCCACATATCACTCAACGGGACAGTTTAGAGATCCTTTATTTTGTCAGAGCCCTGTGGCCTAATAAATCGTGTAATATGCATGATATAATAATCATTTTGATGGCTACAGTCTTATAAATCAAGAGACTTGTGTAAGAAAGTGTGTGTGTGTGTTCTCCAAGAATATTCCATTTCTGTTGTTTATTTTGTGTAATCTCTCCTGCTCTTAAGAACGCTTTTAGTTCCCTGTTTACTCAGAGAATTCCTGCACTTACATCTGTTTCTGTCTCTGTGCCATCCTGGACTCCTTTTACCTACACACCGGCTTTAATGTGTGAGTGTGTGTTCCTCACAAAGAGGAAGGAATGCTCTCTCTGTCTGTGAGCCGAGGTAAAGCTGGGTTGCCGGTTGCCTACGGCGACAGGGCAGGCGTCCCGCAAGCATGTCTCGACAAGCTCACTGATCTACACAAGCCCCATAATACACTGCACCTGTTTTCATGCTAACACTTAAAACCTGTAACATCCTGTACACACACACCTTCCGATCACGCAGCTACGGTACAAAACACACTCCCACTGCGGCTGGCTATAAAGTAAATGAGTGAAAAGCATAGTAGGTTCAATTCTGCATTGCTCAGAATTTATTTAGGACATCCAAACCAAGCACTGATGTTAGACTAAACTTCACCATTAATAGTGATTTCTGCTGAAACTCTAGACTAAGCATGAGTGATCAACACGGTTACTAAGACAAACGTTAAAAACGTTTTTAAGAAGTAATTTTGATGTGTTAACTAACATATTAAAGCCTATTTAAAGTACTTGATTATAATTTAAACTACATTTAAATTAATACATTTTAAATGTGCTTAATTGCAACTTAGTAATTACTGTAATGTGTAACTGCAAAAATATGTAGATAAGTTTGATTTATTGCGTGTGTGTGTGTGTGTGTGTGTGTGTGTGTGTGTGTGTGTGTGTGTGTGTGTGTGTGTGTGTGTGTGTGTGTGTGTGTGTGTGTGTGTGTGTGTGTGTGTGTGTGTGTGTGTGTGTGTGTGTGTGTGTGTTGAATGGGCATCCAGGCGAAAGATGTTTCTAATCTGCATTATAATTCAAAAGTTTATTTTTTATTTTGACAGCACTAATTTAAATATGTGACTTACAAGTTACAATAGAAATTATATTAAAAGTTGATTTTTTTTTTTTTATCACAAATGCTTATCAATACATTCAGTAGTTCACTCTAACCATATTTCAAATACAATATACATAATTATGAAAGGTCCTACTAAAGCTCAGTAATTGCATTCAATATAAATGTAAATGATATTCCAAAAACAATGATCAAGGCATAATGTCTCAAAAAATTCATACTTCCATAAGTACTTTTTTATAACCAAGTATTTTTAAGTATTTTTAAAGTGTACTTCTTTTAACAGGATGCTCAAGTCATCAGATTTGACTCAAACATGTGGAGTTTACACAGTTCTGCTTTCAAAATAGTTCATTAAGTTCGAATAACACAAAATATACTAAAACACTACTGCATTTTCACTATTGGTCTCAAACATTTGGACCCCCACTGTAGATGTTTTTTCTTTGAATAGCTTTTAAATGCAATGTAATAAATTGCCCTTCACTGGACTGTAAACATTTACTGAACTGAACTGCACTGAACCTAAACGGCGCACAAAAGCGAAGGCAAAACAAATCTGAGTGCTGTGCGGTGTGGGCTCAGAAAGGGTCTCATTTTTGCAGTCTGTGATGCAACAGATTGTACATGTATCATATTCTGAACCTGTGACCTGTGATGTCTGCACATCCACTTACCATCCAAGCTTTCCAGAGCCAGCTGCAGGCCCAGATTCCGGCCCGGGTTCAGGACCCAGTGGTTACTGGTGGCTGTGATGTCGAACACCAACCAGCCCTCTTCTGCTGCCCAGATCACCCTCGAGTCCAACAGGAACAAATCCGAATCCCTAATGGAGAGAGAACGCACATGACACAAAAAGAACAGTTTATCATATGTCTATAGATGTGTAACTTTTACTTTGAATGAAAAAAAAAATCAAATGAATGAGTAACTCAATGACTTACTCATTAAGACATTTTACCGCTTCCAACTATTGATAGTTTAGAGCAGAGGTGCCCAACCTAGGGCCCGCGGGCCAAAGTTGGCCCACGGCCACCTTTGATTTATCCTGCCGAACCGTCCAAGGAGAGAGAGAGAGAGAGAGAGAGAGGGCGAGCGCGAGATACCTTCGACACAGATTGTCATTTCTAATTTTACATAACAATTTTGTTTGTTTTATAGTTGAACTACAACAGAGTAAACTGAAATTAAATGTAAATTTATTAAATTTATTGTAAATGCGCAATTCAAGAAGCAGCACTGCGTGCTTTGCGACACATGACGTCAATAAACGTCAACAAATTAAACGCAATAATGGAGAAATCAAGGCAGTGGCACACAGACAAGAGATTTTTTTTTTAAAGCTGGGGAAGATAAGTTTTTATTCACAGAAGTCAAAGGCAATATGTCTAGTTTGCAAACAGTCTGTTGCTGTTTTAAAAGAGTATAATATCCGTTATTATGAAACAAAACATTGTGCAGCTTTCTCAAAGTAGGCTACAGCGGCGAGACGCGAAACAGCAGGCTCACGAGCTGCTTGCTGGACTTCGATCTGAACAGAGCGCTGCAGCGTCCTTCATCATCAGTGATACTGTCTCTGTTTGGCAGTACAGTGATCCTTCGTTTATTGCAGTTAATGTGGACCGGAACTATCGCGATTGGCTGATCCTACTTCGCTGATTTTCACCTATCAGCTCACGGGATACATCCACTCGTGCTCTCATTGGTCGAGCTCGCGCTGGGAACCAATCACGTGTCTTGTCTGAGTGCCGTGGGCGTGTTCAAAGCCTCTGAGATAGTTTCTCTCTTTGTCTGGCATCCTGGGATACCGTTTCACTCGCGTCACGAGGAAACAACGCTGCTTTCGGCAATACGGCTGTACATGGGGGTATTTTTTAACTTATATATTTTGATGAATATTTTTAAAAAATCCACGATGCGCTGAGGCCGCAATTTGGCGAGGGATTACTGTATCTCTGCGGGCAGACTTTCAGTCTGATGAACTTGAACAAGAGTAAACTAAGAAGTCAAATAACTGACTCTCACTGACATAATATCTTGTCTTTGTCTGTTAGTCAGCTACAGACCAATCTTCTGAAAAATAAGGACCAGCTTCATATCTCTCATTAGGTCACTGATATTGTTTTATTATTGATTGTGTATTTGGCACTGAACTGTATTGTACATTGAACACTTGGGGATTGTTGCCCATTTAAATTGTTCATTAAAATGCAAAGCTTTACAAATAAAACTGCATTAGTGAATCAGATTAAAGTTGTTTTATATTTATTTTAAATATTATGAAATAAATAAACCCATAGCAACTTTAATGTAATACAATTTGATTTATGATGCAAAATTTACTTTTGGCCCACGGTTCTCAATCAAGTTTGATTTTTGGCCCTTCATAGGAAAAAGTTTGGGCACCCCTGGTTTAGAGTAAAAAAAATACATGAGTCATATTTTCATATTAAATAGAAAAACACTAAAGGAAATTACAGATTACAGATACACCCAAAAATGAAAATTCTCTCTATACCCTCTATATCTTCTTCTTTTATGTTCCAGAGAAGAAATAAAGTCATACAGGTTTGAAACTAAATTACATCATTTTCATTTTTGGATGTACTATCCCTTTAATTCCCATTAATTTCTTGATTCACACAGGCAAACAAACTAAACACAAAACAGGTCTGCTCTAATTAGTAACACAATGAGTAACAATAATGGCACAAACGTAGAAACAAAGCAAGCAAGCAAATGAAACGTCCATAATGAAAATGAAAGTGAAACAATGGTCAAATGAGACAGCGTCCACACAAATAAAATATTTGTTTCTAAAGCTACTTTTTGTAAAGTCTATTTGAGGCTTTCTCTTGGGGGTAATTTCTCAGCCAAATTTGATGTAAAATGTAATTGCGTTAGACTAATTAATCAGCACATCACGTAATTAAATAGATTAAAACTTTTGATTGATTGACAGCCCTATTCTTTTTACATTCTTCAGTAGCTTTTTTTTATTGAAGAACAAGCAGTTCCAGAATATATATCATTTAACACTATAAACACAAGTAATATATTACATTTATATTGTTTAAATTAATTCATTATTTAAATTACATCATTATTACATACACATTTACTATAAATTATTAAACCACATTATTTAATTAAACATGTCAATGAAACAATTAAAATAAGAAGCTTTTTCATAATTAGCTGCTGAAGTACAGGAAATAAGTTCCCTCCATATAGCCCACATCATTATTGAGTATTAAAAATCCAAGTTGCCTTGCTTGCTCAATTGTACACAGCTCATCCCGAAAGGACTTGAACCCCAAACTTCGTATTTGCAAAACAGGAAAACTGCCTCTGGAAGAGTGTGTGGCCACTTAAGTTCTCCACAGTGTGTGTGAGCCAACACAACCACAGTGGCAGATACCTAGAATAATACTTGTATCCAATCGAAGACGTGAAGTTCAAGAAAAACTCAGCAAGAGGTCCAGAGATGGAGGGTAATTGGAGTAAACCAAAAGATAAATACTTTCAGTGGCATCCTGATTCAACGAATGGTCCATAATTCACCACAGACTCCCTTTAAATCTTGATTCTACAGAAGAACAGGCCAGCAGACATTTACTGTCATGGTTGGCAGGACTGACAACCATATTTACTACAGGTTTGACTGTTGAATTTTGCTGTTCACGCAACGGCTTGGATATCATCATGAATAGGCTGCTGTCTATATGAACAAATAATAAATCTAAGTTGCATTTCTATTCTCATAACAGCTGTCAGTAACATCTGGTAACTTCCATCCAGTTCCACCACAAAGTCTTAAGCCAAATAAAAATAAGTCAAAGCCAATTTTATTCTAAAAATGTTTATCATATATGTCTGTGAACTGAAAAAATATATGTTTCTAATTTTTACCTTGCGTATTACCAAATGTTCATATTTCAAATGAATGAAATATAAATATATACACATTCACCGCCTACTTTATTGTACCGTTCATTAATGCAAATATCTAATCAGCCAATAACATGACAGCAACTCACTACATTTGGGCTTGTACAGATGGTCAAGACCTGAGCATCAAGTTCAAACTGAGCATCAGAACGGGGAAGAACGGTGATTTAAGTGACTTTGAACACGGCCTGGTTGCTGGTGTCAGACGGGCTGATATGAGTATTTCAGAAACTGCTGATCTACTGGGATTTTCACACACAGTCATCTCTAGAGTTTACAGAGAACGGGCCAAAAAAGAGAAAATATCTAGAGAATGGCAGTTCTGTGGGTGAAAATGCCTTGTTGATATCAGAGGAGAACAGACAGACTGGTTCAGCTGAAATAAAGACAACAATAACTCAAATTACCACTTGTTACAACCGAGGTCTGCATAAGAGTATCTCTGAAAGTTCAACACATGAAGCAGACAAGCGACAGAAGCAGAAAACACACGGGTGCCATCAGGTAAGAACAGCAAACTGAGGCTAAAACTTACATGGCTCATTAAAATCAATGAAACATGTTGCCTGGTCTAATGAGTCTTGATTTCTGCTGCAACATTCAGAAAAATTGTGTGCAAGGCGTGCTGGTGCGAGAAGAAGATGATGACAGTGACATCGGGTCAGTATTTGGCGTAAACAACATGAATGTATGGATCCGTCCTGCCTTGTATCAGTAGGTCAAGTGGTGGTGGTGTAATGATATTTTCCTGGCATTCTTTATGCCTCTTAGTATCAACTGAGCATTGATTAAAAGCAACAGCCTTGTTGAACATGTGCCACGAAGAATTACAGCAGTTCTGAAGGCAAAGGAGGGTCCAGCCCAGTTCTAGTGAGGTATACCTAATAAAGTGGCCAGGGAACTTTTAGTGTAAAATTAACATAATATTTTATCTTAACATTGTATCCACAAGTTCTTTGCTATTGATTTCGAATTGCATGAATTAAAAACTTAAAACTAACCCTTGTTATTTTATACGACATTATATTGTCATTGTTGACCTTCGTAACCTGTCAGCTAAAATGCAGTAAACCATTGTTAATTGAAATCTGAATTCCTATCAAAATGTAAAAGACACTGATTTGAATGACCTTTACAGTGAAAGATGGAGAAGGGGGTGGATAATGTGAAACAGAGGGGAAAAGTAAAATAAGTGGAGAGTGCTCGCTCCAGATGGTAAGGCCCTGGGGAGCACTTCATTTCCTTAATTGACAATAATGGCTTCATAAACGGCTGTTGATCTCACAGTGTGGCTGCCCTGCACTAAATCAAACAGAGGAATTTAGAGCATGTCAAGAAGACAGCATAAGAAAGGAACTGAAAAGCTTTATACGACACAAGGGAAGCAGAAACGCTGCAGGGAGAGTTGGACTACAACTACATGAACACTTCAGAAGTTTCAAAGCTCCAGAATGGTTCAGGTGCTCAGTGTGTGATCCAAACACCTGTTCTACTCAACATCTGCAGCCTCAGTCTCATTTATCACTCCAATTTTGTCTCTTTTCTCCCTTATGGGAGCACAATGAAGTGTGTTGTTCCCCACAGACCATTCGAGGCAACTGAGGCCTTCTGGAGGGGTCGAGCAGCACGTAGGAGGAGCTAGACGTTCTTGAACCCAATTCACAGAACGGGTCATGGCGATATTCTAGAAGGCCCCGAACGTGTGGTGAAGGGAAGCCCTGTGGTGCACAACTGATTCTTTGAGAGGAGAGGCACTGAGTCGGAATCGGAAACATGTTGTGGTGCAACAGTAAAGTTTGCATTGGGATGGTTAGATACACTGAGCACTGTGTGTGCGGCAAAAAGAAACAGAAGGAAACACAAATCAAATGTGTCCAGCATTTATGCACCAGAGGGTTTGAGAGCGTTACAGTCCTGAAGAGGAACAGATTTTCCTTGGAAACCAATTCACAGGCAAGATACACCCAACATAAAAAAACACTAAACCATATGCAGGCCCACATGAAATCTGAAGACATTTTTCATATTTCTGATGTTTTCAAAACAAAAACAACAACAAAAATCTATTGAAAAAAGGCAGAAAGGTTTTTTGTGTAAATGGATTCACATAACAATTAACTGATTTTGGGGAAATATCTTTATTAGCAAAACTTCAGGCCATTCAGATTTGCCGTTATCAGTCAATTAAATTTGACTGGCTGCTGGCAGCTGTGAGTTTTTTAACATAGCGAATCATATTAGAGAATTTGTTAAGAAGAAGAATACACACCAATTTTAAACTTCACAGATCATACGGTTATGGCGTTATTAAGAGTTTTCAGTTGCAGCATTTTGACATGATTTGGAGTGCATTCTCAATGCACTGTAGTTTATATATATAAAGTTTCAATAAGTTATACAGTGGTACCTCGAGATACAAAATTAATCCGTTCCGAGGCGGCCTTCAAATAATGAGTTTTTCGTATCTTGGAACACATTTTACATGTAAAATTGCTAATCCGTTCCAAGCCCTCCAAAAACACCCCATTAAATTTCATAATAACGCTAAATTGATCTATAAACAATGAAATAACGTAAAATGTCGAAGCTTACCTTTCGAGTGAGGCTCTCTCTGAAAGTGGCGGCAGAGAAGGAGGAGGACAAATGACAGATAACGTACGTATACTTAACTTTACGAAAACACATAAAAAATGTAACGTTTCGGGTGCGGAGTGGCTGAGCTAAAGCACGCCAGCACGTACGTATAGAAGATGCATGATGGGAGGGATGCTGTCCAATTAGAGAGAAGGATCTCATGGCTTGGCTAGCATCAGGAACCAATGGGAGAGCAGGAGGATGGTGGCGAGTCTACTATAACTAAGATGGCGGCGTGCGGCGCGAGTTTCAAAATTGTTATGGGGCGAATCTCGGACTTTCAGAAACCTTTCGTATCTTGTAAACTTTTCGTATGTAGAGCAGTAAAAATTTTCGTCTTTGCTTTCGTAACTTGGATATTTCGTAAGTTGAGCCTTTCGTATCTTGAGGTACTACTGTATTAAGTTTGTCTAACGGACATAGGCCGAAGAGCTGTACAAGTAAACCTCACCCCCTGGCCTTAAAATGCATGCTAGCGGTCTTTAGCGTCTTTGATAGCGTGCCTGCCTCCCACGCTGGAAACCCCAGCTCAAATCCTGCTTGGAGCAGATCGAGTAGGTGCCGTTGACCTGGATGGGAGTGAGGTTAAGGAGGTGGGTGTCACAGACGTAGGTCAGTAAGGGCTGTGTGTGTGTAAGCCTCACTCCCCTGGCCTCTAGAGGTAGATAGAATATAGGTGTACCTGTCTGAGTGTTCCTCCAGCACCTGGTAGACGCTGATACGGAAGGTCTCGTTGTCAAAGCGTTCTGGAATAAAGTCCTTGTAGATCCGGAACTCTGCAGCAGTCACCGCCTCACCCTCGGGAATCTTGGACAGGTCAAATCGGAATTCTCTGTGATGGCGCATGACGGGCAAAAACTCCTTATCGTGTTCAACTGTACAAGATAAACATTGAAAGAGATGCATCAATTTTATATCAGCACTTCAAAACAGTGTCAAGACATTTCCACTGCAGCGAAAGGTTAACTTGACATTTACACTGTACTCATTTACACGTGAACTCAAATGTCACCGTCGTTAGCTCTATTGCTGCCTGTAGGCAAGTCAAGCCACCCCTTTCTGGTTTTTCATGGATAAACACAGAGCACATTTCTAGACAGATGTTTGAACTCTCCAGAGCCACTGATTGAGACACAGTCCTGCAGACAGCTTTATGTGTCTCTTTTTCTCAAGCCCTTTCTCTCTTTTTCTTTATTTCTTCTGTGGACTCTCACATTTTCTCTCATATTCACACTCTCTCAAAAAATATCTCTCACATGTTGTGAGCTTCTGAATTGATTCAAACTGGCCAATTAAATTGTGTTTACATTTTATCACTGTGAAGAGGGCAGATTCTGTTTTGGTAGGAACTAAAGAGATTGTTCAACCCAAAATGAAAGTTCTTTCATCATTTACTCATTTGTATCTCATGTGTTTACAAACACATATGATCTGCCTTTGTTGGTTGAGGACAAAAGAAGATATTTTGAGACATTTTCAATCAGGAAGATATTTTCAAGCTCCCTTATACCATATAGTACCCTTAAAGGGACCTCTGTACCTACACTGGCTTCCGGTCCATGCCCGCATTGATTTTAAAATTCTAATGTTAAAATATAAAGCTGTAGAAGGAACTGCACCTTCATACATATGTGATTTAATTACACCATATGTGCATTCTAGATAGCTCTTTTCTCTTCAAACATCCTTTGGGTGAAGGAGTCTTCTCTGTAGCGGCCCTTAGGTTATGGAATGTACTTCCTTTAAATTTTAGGAACGCCCCCACATTTGGTAGCTTTAAGAAACAGATAAAAACTCCTCTTTTTAAGATGGCATTTATGTCATTTTTTTTTTTAATATTTATTGCTTTTATGATTGTATTTTTGCATTCTTTGCACTGTAATGCTTTTGGTTTAAGAAAAGCGCATTATAAATAAATTAGTGTTATTATTATTACCTTACTTATAAAAGTTCGCAGTGCCTATTAGTACTCTATGGCCCTGTCCTAAACGACACACTTTGGGTGCACTTGCGGTCTTGTGAACTTACAATACCTGTGTAACAAACGGGACTCACAGGCAGAGATCCAATCGCTAGTGTCTTTATTAAGAGTAGTTGTACAGGCAGATGGTCAGGGCAAACAGAGAGATAAACGTAGTCAATAATCCAGGTAGGGGTCACAAAGGCAGGCAGACAGATACAGGTACGGTAATCCAGGCGAGAGGTCAAGACAGGCAGATAGCAATCGTAAACGTAAGTCCAGGCACAGGTCAGGGCAGGCAGAACAGGATCAAAACACGGGTAAACAGGCAGATTCGGAAACAGGATAACAGGCAGGAATAGAAACGCTCAGAATTGCTAATCAAGACTTCGCGGTGATTGTAAGAATGAAGCAGTCCTTTATAGTTCATGTGATGGAAAACAGGTGGTGAGACAAACAGACATCATTGTGTTCAGCTGGTGTGTGTGTGTAATCAGTCCAGTGTGATGGGAAATG
Organism: Rhodeus uyekii; assembly: GCA_037043235.1. Taxonomy (NCBI): domain Eukaryota; kingdom Metazoa; phylum Chordata; class Actinopteri; order Cypriniformes; family Acheilognathidae; genus Rhodeus; species Rhodeus uyekii. The sequence goes on along the minus strand of JAWRVZ010000071.1, from coordinate 2,082,078 downwards.
TAGTGTGTAGTGAAGTCTCAGTGTAAGTGTGAGCTCCCTCTGGTGGCCATAGAGGGGAGCGCAGAGCTGGTTGGTGCTCTCCTGGACCACCAACACCACAGCACTGATTAAGAAATCGCAGCAGCGACTATACTTCCTCCGTAAGCTGAGAAGAGCCGGAGCCTCAGCCCCCATCATGCGCACCTTCTACAGAGGCACCATCGAGAGCATTCTGACCAGCTGCATCACTGTGTGGTACGGCGCCTGCAACGCATCCTGCCGCAAGGCACTGCAGCGCATTGTGAGAGCAGCTGAGAAGATCGTTGGTGTCTCTCTCCCACCCCTCCAGGACATCTATAACACCCGCCTCTCCCGAAAAGCCCTTGCTATTGCTAGGGACCCCACCCACCCATCCCACAGCCTCTTCAGTCTGCTGCCATCAGGGAGGAGACTACGCAGTCTCCAGGCACGGACCAACAGACTGAAGGACAGCTTCATACCCCAAGCTGTCAGGGCATTGAACTCTCTCCCGACTCTGCCACCTCTCCTGTCTTCTGCACCAAGGACCTGATCTCTGAATCCCCCCCCACCCCCTACCCACCATCAGTTATTCTCTTATTCATCCACCTCATTATGTTGTCCTTGCATTTCTCTCCTATTACATTTGCACTGCCTTAATTTGTAATTTGCACTATTACTATTTACTATTGTTTGCACTATTTGCCATCGCCACTTTACCTCCATAACTCACTTTATCCATCTAGTTTAATTTTATTGTATTTTATCTTCATCTTCTGTTGTTGTTGTTGTTGTTACTGTTACTGTTAAATTATTGTTGTTGTTAACTGTATTCGCCTTGGGTCTGAGAGTAACGGAATTTCAATTCTCTATATGTATGCACTGTATGTATTGCAGAATTGACAATAAAGCTGACTTTGACTTTTGACTTTGAGAGCTCATATTCATAACAACCTGCAACATGGATGTGTCCATTAAGTTCAAAGGACCAAAGTGTGTCCGATTTTGAGTGCACCTTTTGCGGCCGATATGCATTCCTGTCTGAAAATGTAGTCCTAACCCTATTCCTACCAATTAACCAAAACTCTAACCATAAGTTATCCCTAAAATCAGAGTGAACTGATGGTGAATAGCACTGATGAAGAAGCACCTAATCCTGGTTGTAAGACTAAAACTATCGGATTGGTTCATTGGAATGTTGTTCCAGGATCAACAAAGATGTAAACGTATTGTACCCTTTTCAGACATTGTACAGTCATTGTAACATCTTCACCAATTATGCTTTTTAGGTTTTAACATTGGTAAAATTTAAGGCTGGTATCAAGGAACATAATAAAAATGTTTTAGTTGACATGTCTTTTCTTTCCAAACATTACAAGAATGGATAACTTCAAACTGACAAGAAAGAAGCTCTAGGTTACAATGATTTTGCAAGTAATTAATCAATATAATTTTTTTTAGCTATGAAAATAAGATCTTTAAAACTGTATTGCAGATTACTTGCATAAAATGCACATAAATAATATCAGTTATCACTCTATATCTCCCATAATATGTATAGGTAGTATTATGATATATGCTTAGCTTTATGATATATACGTTTTTTTTTTTTAGCTCTGTAGTTTTTATTGTGGGGGCAAAACATATATTTGAATGCAAAACAATGATGACAGAGATTAACAAAAACTTTCCTCAATATCACATTTGATATGTAAATTTTAATAGGATTTTTCTAATTCATATATATATGAATTATGAATATGAATAAGTTGTTTCAGTCTTTATGAAGTGTCCTTTTGAAATATTTTTCTTCTGCTTACATTATAAGAATGAATAAAGATTGCACAGCCCAAACACACCTAACGTTAAGGGCGACATTTTTAGAATTACATTAAAAGCCCTTTTACTTGTTAAAAAGTATAAACTATCAACAGAAGGCATGTAGCATATTATATATATTCTGTACATTAGAATAGCTTACGGTATTTAATGTGTAATGTGATCATCGTACATGCAGAGTAATACATCAGATAAACGATAAGAAGGCATATGAAGAACATGTCTAATGTGTCAAACTCTCACTTTTCAGTGATTGATAAGCCATGTCAAGGACTGAAGATAGCTCTTTGTCTCTCTCTGGCTTCTCTTCTGTCTTTTATCACTGTGTGAGAGTACTGCACACACACAGACAATCGCAGCCTTGTTGACTCTTCAGTCAGTACATCAGAGCCAGTGAGAGCAGCTGTCATCCTCATAGCTCTACTGAGAGCCGTGAATCATGGTCTGAAGAGACTGAACTGTGTGAAAATCTCTCTCTTTACTAATTCCCAGAGTCTGTGATCTATTCTGGTTCTCAACTGGTGATATTAAGAGTGGATATCAAATAATGAATAACAAAGAAAAATATATAATATCTCAAGTAAAACATCTTTTTTTGTTACAAATATCATGAATTATTAATTCATAAATATAATTTCTTATAACTTTGTAAAGTTTTTGTGGAGTCATACCACACGACAGTTTACTTCCTCAAGAAACATTGCCTTTTTTAATAAAGGTAAAATGACCTCGTATTTCAAGAGATTATTTTGGATAATCTGCAGGGGTCCTCAAGATGATATCATTTCCTGTTTGATGTTATCTTTTCCCTATATTTCATTGCATGTTGGCTGCATCACTTGAAAGGTTTTCAAATATTTATAATCATTTAAGCAGATTTTTTTTAACTGTTAGAATAATTGATTCAATAAATAATAATAATTAAATTTTAAATAAAATAAATGAAAAGGGTTTTCAAGAAATTAAAGTTCCCTTTCAAGGAAACTTGACGCTGCGTCATGATGTTGACACTAAGGGAATGCGTCCAGGCGTGACCGGTGTCTGAAGCATGTGTGAAACACACATCTTGATTGGTTGATGGCAATATTATGACATCATGTAGCGCACATATGCGCATAAAAAGGAACATGCATTAGACGTCATCAGCTTTATTATCTTCAGGAGTTGCTTTTTTGCTGTGGGAAGCTCCAGACATAAATATATGAATATATGAGCTGGAATATGTTGTATTTTGTTCTCCTCCAGTATCTTGAGTATGAGGCATGCTGACACACTTGTTTACTGAGTAATAAAGTACTTTAAAATGCTTTTATTTAAGATTGTGGATGGAGAGATGAAAATAAATTGTGATCTTGTCTCCCCTGATGGTCTGTGGAGGGTCAACAGTAAGAGGTAAATCAATTCAGGAAAGCAACTTTCACTCCAGTCTGTCGCCTGAGTCATTGAGCAGAAAAACTATTCCTTACGGCTCTTCTATTCTTCGACGGTCTCTTTACTCTTTTTCTTGGGTTTAGTGCTGACAAATGAGAATTATTCTGGGCTGGTCACAAAACATTCAAATTTCTCATTCTGTCGCCCTCCCCAATTATTAGTTGGGGTTTAAGTATGGTGTTACACCTGCCTGTAGATGGGTTGATTTAATGGCCTCTTTCTTAGGTGAACAGACGGTTGGTATGAGCGTGGCAGAGCTGGGGATGGGCTGTATCGCATTACTAATCATCCTCTCATATGCTGCCCTGTAAAGCTATTTAAGCTAGACATGCTGAGATGTGCCCCTTTCTATAAAGCCACTCCCTAAGCGAAAGCAAGGGGTAGAGCTGGACGGATGACTGTTAGTTGCAGGCCATCAAGTTCCCATTCTCTCATTCAGACTCGCGTGGAAGCAAAAAGGATAATTTATGTACAAGAAGTAAATAAACAAACATACAAAGGAAACACCCACAAGGGGGAAAAACATAATCAAAGAATGGAACTTGAACATAAACCAAACCAGGGGATCAGAGCAGGGAAACACAGGAACATGACCAGGGAACACATGGAAGACAACGACGCGACGCCGTACAACAAACACTGAGGGATTTATATAGGACACATGAGGGAAGGTAGTGATGAGAGACAGCCGGGAATGATTACGGGAAACAAGGAGGCGGGGCAGACGCTAACGAGACACAAACACGCAGCGAATGCAAGCACGCATATGCTTGTTGACAAGGCAGACGAGACAGCGCACAATTGGTGACAACCAACTGCCGCACGAAACATCACACGCCCTCACACAACACGAAGAGAGAACAGTGTCAGGGTTCTATCGACCAACACACTAGAAACCAAAACTGACTGACAGAACCCTGACAGTAGCGTTGTATGCTCCCCTGTGTTAGGGTTCATTTCTGTGGTTAATTGGCACGAGAGGGTGACTCTCGAGTTAGAAGCAGTGCTCCATGTGATGTCATTGTATTGTCATCGGCCAAATGGAAATTGAATTGTGTTTTACCGGTCACGCCTGGACTTGTTCCCATAGCGTCAACACTATAACACAGCGTCTCGTTCCCTTCTCACTGAGCAGGGGTTACATGCAACCCTAAGACGTTTTCATTCTTCAACCTCATTCATTTGATTTCAGAAGTTAAAACCATTCTATTCGTAAAGAGAGTAATTAAGTCACTGTATAGTAATTCAAGTAATTGACCCATTTATCAAATTAATGTAAAAAAGAAAACTATTTTTATATATAATATTATACTTATTGTCACGGTGTTGTCTCACGTTGTCCCCTTCCAGGTCCCATTATGTATCTTCCAGGTCCTAGACGCTCCTGTCTGTGTCTAATCACTGCCCAAGTCTCGTCAGCTGTTCCTAATCCTGTGTTTGTCAATATATGCCCTCTTGTATTCCTATGTCCTTGTCGATCGATGAATGCTGTTGTTTTGTCGTTGTAACAATGTTGAACGTTCAGGGAGGAAGGAGGCGCGATCTGGCAGACATATCCAGGCCTGGTCCTCTCTCGTTCTTCACTGTCGTCGCTCCTCCTTTTAAGTCTCCGCTCCTCCGTGAGACTCGAGACACCGGTGGCTCACAGGTGACGCTCATTCTCAATCACGCGTGACGCTCTCACGTCCTGCTCGCCACAGTCGTCTCTCCGTGTGGATGGTTTCTTCATGTTCCTCAGGTTTTTGCACAAGTGTATGTGCCGCTTTTGTTTCCTAGAAAGTGTTTTGTTTTTGTTTTTTGTGAATAAAGTTTAAGACTGCGCAGATCTGCTTCTGCGTATCACTCCGCATCGCACACCGCTCTGCATAGCTAACACTTATTTTTACATTATAGATAACACAGTGACATTTCTTTACATACATGTTAACGGTAGTTCATTAATAAAACAATGCAAGAAGTTTGTGATATCTCAGTCCACACAACCATTCCAACAAAAGACATGACAAGTGTTTTCTCTTTATTTTCAAAAGCTAATGAATCTGTTTTGCTGTCCTACTTATGCATTATTTTGTGGTTCCATGTAATTATTTGCGTTTAGCATTACCTTTCCCTGACGGCTGTGACAGAACAGAACTTTCAGGTCTTCACCCTTCAGGTCTTCATCATTCAGCTCACCTAATTTATCCTCAGTTACTCTCTGTCGCTTCATCTTCTCTCATCTCCTCCTCCAGATCCTTTCATCATCTTTTCTACCCATCCTTTGCCCTCTCCATCCACTACCTTTCCTCCATCCTCCTTTCATACCGCCTTTAGAATGGCAGAAAACAGCACAAAGGCCCTACTGTGCAGTAAGGTGAAAGCGAGAGAGGGAGAGCGCGCAAGGATCCAGTTACCCAGCAGTGACGATTAGCAGGGGGCATTCCGTGTCTCATTGTCCCACTCTTCTCAGAGGATTGGAATTGTTTACACACCGTTCTAATTCAGAGCTGCCCTTCCATTGAACCCCCAGGGTGCCCCCTCGCAGGGCAGACGTAACACCAGGGCCACCTGTGCCCGCTTGGCACAGAGAGATAGCTCTAACAGAGACATCTAGACCTCTACAGTAGTAAAGCCTCTGTAACAAAGATGGTTCTTTCTTATTATGTAATACTTTTATGGGTTCAAAGCCAGAAGGAAACAAACACTGAATAGAGTTCTTGCACATCTGACAGCTGCACTAACCAATATCATTCAACACCTGCTGATATGGATTATTAAGGCCGGTTCACACCAAGAACAATAAAGATAACTTATAGCTTTAGTTAAAAGATAAAGTTAAAAGATATCTATAAGGATAACTATACTAGAATCCACACAAGTGGACAATATTGCACATAACAGCAATGGAATCACTTTCAGAGTAATATATTCCAGCTGATGAATGCTAAAAACATTTACAGCCAATCAAACTCCATGTGAAAACATAAACTCTGCCCTTCAAAGTACACATTAAAGGAGAGAGAAAATGATAGTGAAAAGAGGGAAAAACAACAATTATGCTATCTAGATTCATAATATGATGGAACACGTGTGCTAACCACTACGCCACAGATCCAACAGGTACAACTGGAATCAGAAAATGTTGCAAGCTAAATGTGAGACTTCATTCAAATCAGCACCATGAGTGCATTGACAAGGCAACAGATTTGGCAGGTGTCTGCTGATTTTTATTTTCTTCATTTCTGAAGTCTTCACTTAAATTGGGACTTTATTTTTAATTGTGTGTCAAAGCAAAGTTTTTTTTACAGCTCCACAGTTTTCTACTGTTCTCGCTCATTCATTCACACACACACACACACACACACACACACACACACACACACACACACACACACACACACACACACACACACACACACGTCTCTTTCTGTTTCCCTCTCTCTGTCTCACACTGAGTCTTTCTCTACCTCTGTCAGGGAAGATCAAACAGTTTGGCCTAAGTGCTTTTCCATTTCTCTGTAGATTTTAATGGATGACGTGTATCAAGCTGTCATTGCTTCACCCTGACACCATTAATCCGTACCTATAGGAATGTGCTTGAAAAACAAACACACACGCTCCTGATAATGTAGACCAGAGAACAGACACCCACAGAGACACAATGCATGCATTTAAGTACACTTTAGCATACTTTCAAAATAGTAATAATTTTCTGTCACAACAATAATTTACATTAAAAGAATATATTTAAATAAAAACCAAATGTAAGGTTTTCGGACACTTAATGTTACTTACAATGAAAATAAAATGTATATATACTTATAGTGTGTATATATATCTATATACACACTATACTATACTTATATAGTAGTATAGTATAGTTTAATATATTTAATATTTAAATATAATTAGCTGAACTGTAGTCCTTTTTGATATACTTAAGTAGGACTTAAGTACATCTTTATATGTCATTTCAATCCACAGTCTGATCATTTAGGCATAAAGGCATAAACTTCTACAACACCTGTGTGAACTTGAGAAGAACTGACTTCATACATCCAATAAAAATCCTCTTTACACAAGCTGGATTATATGATAATGTGTAAAAATCATTTGTTGGTAGATGTTACTTGCATTGACTATTCATCTATTCAGAAAGTGTTGCAACACTGTTCAAATACTTTTTGGATGCACTGTGTTCATACATTGCTAGAGAATGAGAACAGGAATCTAGGTGACGGGCAATTTGGCTGCGTCTTCAAAATGACGGAGTGTTCTGGATGCTTTTGACCAAACCAGAAACAAATGATTCAAACGGCCACCTGTTCATCAATGGCATCAGCAGAGCAAGACCAGAGTGTCACAGTTGAGTTATTTAATAAGAGTCTCTTCACATTTTTCCCCTAGTTCATTTGGCGTCATTGTCTGAGCACATGTGCGGCCTCACAGTAAATGAGATCACACACACACACACACACGTCGATTCTAAACAACACATGGCTACAAACACAATGCACGTGGCTACAGATGCATAATGGCAAATCTACTCTAAGAAACATCTGCAAACGTGGACACTGAGAGCGAGCGAGAGTGAGAGAGAGAGAGAGAGAGAGAGAGATTATTTCCACCTTGTAACCAATAAATAAGATTTCCAAACTCAGAGCAGCCAAAAGTGATGACACAAGTAAGCGTGCGTCGCCCATCCATAAAGCCCTCACAAGCCCAAATCCAGGCTGTACCCCAAACCCAGGGCCCGCCGCAGGTGTGCTCCCACTGTGGACAGACACACCCTCTCAGAGCTTGGGCCACGGCAGGCTGTAATTCTCTCTGTCAAGGCTTCCACATTAAAGAGGACTTTATCGACTGTGTGAAGCAGATGTGAAGCAGCCTCCTCATCAACCTCCTGCAGTCTTCTCAAAAGCCCTGCAATGCTCTTTTGTAGTGCATTATTAAATACTCCATTATGTAGTACAATACCACTATTTTCTATTGAGGAAGAACATGTTGATAATGCAGTAACGCAATAAAAATCAAAACTATAAATCAGAATCAAGACATGCTTATCTGTCAACTGAAAAAGTCTAATTTGAAAGTGATTACTGCTGATGCCAGTACTGTACTGTAAGAACTGCTGCTAATGCTTCTATAAAACAATGTGCTTAATGTATTAAAGGCAGGGCTTAGTGACAAGTCAATTGTTTGTTTTGGTCAAAAAGAAAGTCCTACCCCAAACTCAACATAAAATGGCAAACTGGTGGAATGTTTAAACCTGTTCTATGCCACTAGGAGCACTTTTATCATATATATATATATATATATATATATATATATATATATATATATATATATATATATATATATATATATATATATATATATATATACTGTAATCCCTCGCTACTTTGCGGTTCAAGTTTTGCGGTCTCAGTGCAACGTGGATTTTTCAAGAATATTCATCGAAAAATGAAAATTCTAAAATCGGCAGCCGTATTGCAGAAAGCAGCGTTGCTTCATCATGATGCGAGAGAAACGGTTTCCCAGGATGCCAGACAAAGAGAGAAACTCTCTCAGAGGCTTTGTACACACCCACGGCACTCAGACAAGACACGTGATTGGTTCCCGGCGCGAGATCGACCAATGAGAGCACGAGTGGAGTGGGAGCCTCTACACCTCTCTCAGAAGCAAATGTTGACGATCCAGCGCCGATATCTGACAATCAGGTGCTTCCCAAACTGATTTAAAGGCCTCATTATACCAGTGCAGTAACACCATCATCATCATCACATTCATGGAACCGCACAGGTCTGTCATCGTCATTACTGGAGTCTCAAGATACTACTGTCATTGAGTGTAGAGCACCATAATACGCATCATGAGAGAGAGAGAGTAAATATATAATATTAAGGTTTTATAATAAAATAGATTTAATTCAAATATATTTAAAGTATAAATCTACATATTTTAAACATTCTGGTACTTACACACACATATACGGAAATTCCTAGGGGGGGCCAAACCTACTTCGTGGATTTTCACCTATCACCGGGGGTTCCGGTCCACATTAATCGCGATAAACGAGGGATCGCTGTAAAGTTACTTGACAAAATAGTGTTGTCTCTGATGCACAAACATATTACTTCTTATAAGTCAAGAAAATAAGTGATTCAAACAATAAGACTAACTTAAAAGTATCCAAATAGTTGCACACCTGTCTAATAAAAAACACATAATATATATAATTATCTTTGGTGTTTCCATGGTTTCTATGACAGTAAAGATGGAAATCAAGCAAAACGTGGATATAATGTAATTGGCGGGCCGTTATCGCTGTTTTAAAAATTGTTGGAAACATTTGGGAATAAAGCAAGCACACAAGACAACAAAATATATAACATTGTTAAAGTGGTTTTTGGATATTTTAATCCAAAAAGGTCAAAGTCAGTATGAAATTCACCCTATGTATTTTCTAAATGCATCTTATAGATCTTATTGTAAATGATTCATGCATGCATGTTTACTTTTTTTAACGACCGATGAAAATGACATTTGTATGCAAAATTTCAGTCAGTCCACTTAAAACTCATCAATGCAAGCTCATGTTCATCTGCTTCCACATTTAACTGCAACAGCCACATCTAAAGTTCCAATCAGCATTTGTCCCTGCCCTACATTTTTATTTTCCGATAATCCATTACACTCGGATGAATATACAATATAGAAGAACAGATATGCTGCTACTTTAGTTTCAGTGTGACTGTCTTCTCATCTATCTAGCATGTTACTTCTGCCTAAGCTAAAATATTTTGTCAATTGTGCAAACTCCTCACATTCCTCTTAACCGGGTAAGAAGTCTGGATAAAAACTGGTCTGAAACATCATGTTGTTTCTGGATTGTGACCAGAACAAATTCATTGGAATAATCTCCTCAGCTTTCCGCATGCTAAAGCTAAAGCTAAAGCTAAAGCATGCGTGCTACTTTCCATGACGCCTGCAGCTTTAAAAAACATCACCTCTTCACTTATCATCCCTTCATGTCCATCTCTTTCTCTATCTCTCTTCCTCTACATATGAATGGCAGTCATTAGCAGCAGGGCTGGGCGCAGTTAAACCAATGCGGGCACATTTATGACTTCCTCTGGGAGGAAACAAGTGGCTAACGGCATGGTCGTCCTACCTGTGTAAAATAAACATTACTGAGAGAGAGAAAGAGAGAGAAAACAGCATTTATATGAGCAGCTAGGGCAACTCAATCCACAGGCATTTGAACAGCTGCCTGTTTCCATTGCTTTTCCTTTTCATCTCAATACACGCAAACACAAACAATCCCATTAGCACTTGTGCCCTGCATCACTCAGGCTTCTGCAGTCTCACACACGTGCACAACATACGCTTGGTTTCTATGAGAGGTAATGATCGAGACCACAGAGGCCTGCTGAACCTGTCGTCCACCTGGAGCTTGAGTACATGTGCTCCATTATAACATTTATTCCTTTCATACCATGAGACACAGTAAAAGTCTTGTGTCTTTCTGTGAAAGTAATAGTTAAGGATAAGGTTTTATTATTCTGTCATTGTGAATGTCAGTGAAAGTCACAATAAAATGAAAATTGCCTTGATATGTCTATAGCCTAGCGTTTAGACTAGACTATATACTGTGCAGACCAGGGGTTTTCAAAGTCGGGGGAGACGTGGAATAGGGCTGGGCGAAGTAGGGGACAGAGTAGACATTTTCAATGTAGTGCAGAACTTCTTAAACACTGATCGGCTTCATCACTCCACCAAAAAAACCTGATGTGTTTGAGCATTAATGTTTTTATTCTGTTTGCTTTTGTTTGCAATTACTTGTTTTAGTCCAAGTCTATGTCTCTACCTAATGTTTTGGATTTGTTTTCTGAGATTAGTAAAACCTTCTGTATTTGGATTCTAACTTTGACTCCATGTTGAGTCCCTCACACTTTTAGATCAATGTATACCTCCCATGTGTCACAAATCCCCAACCCTAATAAACAGCACATCTGGAAACAGCTCAGTCAAACACATTTTAGGACTGGAACTAACCCTACAACTGAATATGCCTACTGTATAGTATGTGAAATAAAGTAATATGTCTGAATTCATAATATGCCTAAAACAGTAAGCGAAATGTACCCAAACTACTTCCAATGGTATTCTGAAGAGCACAATTGATGGACACTTTACTATCCCATGAGGCCATGGGAGAATGGCAGTGATACAATGCAGCTGAAAACATAAGTCACATGATGAAAAAACATGACGAATGTAATATGTCTGAATTACATTCATACTACATAGAACATACTTTATTTAACAGTCGTGAATACCTACTCAATATGCAGTATGGATGAATGAGTGAGTGTGTGTGTGTGTGTGTGTGTGTGTGTGTGTGTGTGTGTGTGTGTGTGTGTGTGTGTGTGTGTGTGTGTGTGTGTGTGTGTGTGTGTGTGTGTGTGTGTGTGTGTGTGTGTGTGTGTGTGTGTGTGTGTGTGTGCGTGTGTGTGTGTGTGCGTTTATGCAAAAGACACACAAAGATGGCGAAATTGTTCTTGTGGGGAAATGTTTTAGATCCCATGAGGAAAACCGCTTGTAAATCGTACTAAGTAATGGGTTGTAATGTAAAAATGCTGAAAGTTTGCTGTGATGGGTAGGTTTAGGGTTAGGAATGGAATATACAGTTTGTACAGCATAAAAATCATTATGTCGATGGATAGCTCCCATAAAACATGAAAATGTTTGTGTGTGCGTGTGCGTGAGATGAATGTGATCTCTAATTGGAAACACACTGTCAAACATCGACAATTGAAAACACATTATTTATCCATCGTGTCTTTCTAATTCTCTTTGTCTCTTTTCTCTTGTTCATATCATACACTTACATTCCCTTAATTGTTATTCTTAAATCACTGTCCTTACATTGTTTTTGCTCTATAAAGTATAAGATACGTTTTCATTTACTGCCAACCTAATGTTTTTTTCGGGCGTAATAAGATGTTCTAAAGGGCACATGCTCAAATCGCTCAATTTGGCAGCCGGTTTTAGTCTCTCACATGTGTTGGCCACAGGAAAGACACACTGGAGTTGTTGAGCATCTCACCAAGCACTTCCTCCACACACAAATGCACACCCTATTTAGTTGTGGGATTACGAGCAGACCTCTCACACTTAAACTGAGCACAGCTGTTGTTACACACACACACACACACACACACACACACACACACACAAGAACTGCAGAGATGATGTCACTCTTCATCATTTGCAACCTACACAAAATGGCTCACCAACATCACCCTGACCGCTCGACAACACCCAGTATTCCAAATCCAGTTCACAACAAACATTCTGGGGCATTCAGAGCTGTGCTGTGTCCATATTCACTTAAAAAAATGTACAGTATTTTTGATCAAATAAATGCAGCCTTGGTGAGAATAAAAGACTTCTGACAACAAACCTTTGAATAAAACTTTAAATATGTTTGATAATTAATTTCCCACATTCGATCTACTTAACCCTTAAATGCATACGGTGACGTGATTCACTACCCTCTTCCTCATTCTTTTTTAAAGTTAGACATCAATCTTCTAAGTATTCCTCGATCAGTTCATATATATATATATATATATATATATATATATAAATAACAATATAACATTAACATAAAATAGTTTAAAAATATTTTTCAGTTTTTTATTTTTCTGCTAGTTTTAGTTTTCCCATTAAACAACTTGTTTGGAGGTATGCAAGAGCAAAACAAAAAATCAGCATAACAAAAATCTTTGAATCTTTGATTTACTTTTTGATCTTTGATGACTGAATAAGTGCATTTTACCTTTATTCCACAAGGTGGAAATGATACACAATGATGAAGAAAAGTGTGACTCATAATTACTGCAGGCAGAAAACAAAAGAATAGAAAGTATCATCAGCAAAACTTGAAATAGCTCGGTTTACGGCAGAGAAAGTATTGAACACAATCAAATATTAGTGTCACTGTCACTTGATGGTGGATCTGGTGAATAAGCTGTCAGCGACCAAAATATTGATTGTGAAGACGTTTAACATGATAGTTTTGAGAATACATTTGAGACACTGGAGAAATGAGCTCTGAAGAGGACAGTGATGATTGTTTAAAACATCTGCTTGAACTGAACCCCTCCAAGATCCAAAAGTCAACAGAACATGCTTTTTTGTTATTCTTCTGTGATTGATCCTCGAAAATCAGGAGAGTTTTTGACAGGAAGAGATACGTCCATGTTAGATATAGATCCGCGTCTCTAAAGTCCAGAATATGTAATAATGATTGGCGAAAACACTCATGCATTTAAGGGTTAAAGTTAAATGTTTAAACTTGTCTTACATTTATGCATTTGGCAGATGCTCTTATCCAAAGCGACTTACATTGCATTCATGGAACACATTGAATCAGTTCTTGCTTTCCCTGGGATCAAACCCATGACCATGACGTTGTAAACACCAATGCTCTCCTGGTTGAGCTACAGGAAAGCTTAGCTTAGCTTTCCTGTACTTTAAACAGTAGAGTGAGGTGCTTACAACGCTAAAGGTCATGGGATCGATTTTCAGGGTAAGAAAGAACTGATTACAATGCTTCTGCTGAATGCATAAATGTAAATGTAACTTAAAAGTAAACTATCTGACATTCTATAGCTGCCTGAGTTAAACGCAGCCTTGTGGTTAATTTATAGCAAAGCATTGTGGGATCACAGGGAGCAGTTGGGGCAAAAAATGGCCTTGTCAAAGTGTGACAGCATTCAGTAGGTTGACACCTCTGAGGCAGGATGAGAGGAGAGGCCGCGGTGACACAACAGATTAGTGCACATGCCCGTCAGCCGCCTTCACACCCGCTGCCCCAACCTGTGTCCTTCCTCTACTCAGCAGGACACCTGAAACCTCTTTCTCCATCCCTCACTCTTTCTTTCTCAGCTTCTCTCCATCCTGTCCTCTGCAGTCCTTGACACTCTCCATGTTACATTCCTCTTCTCTTGTTTGTCCCTCTTGCAGAACTGCATGTTAGACTCAGACGATGAATTTTACACTTGTACACATGTAACATACCTGCAGGAACACTTTCTTTTACAGTGTCCTCGTTACATGTACTTGTCTTAGTAATAACAAAATAATTATGCATAATTACATGCAACAAACCCTAAATCCAACCCAAACCCTATAGTAAGTATATTTGGTTTTTAATATTACTCAGTACTTAAATATATAATTACACAGAAAGGGCACAGAAATTACCTGTAGTATGTTATTCATTATTAGATTTAAAGTTAATATATTTTAAGCGTTCAAAAAATGCAACTTCATCAAAACTAATGTGAAATTACAAATAATAATATATTTAAACGTCATACTAGGCACAAATTATTTTATGTGCATGATTTTTCTTTTACCTTCACTAAATTTCTCTCATTGCTCTCCTTTTAATCTCAATGCTGCCTAGGAGAAACTATTTAGATATTAAAGAGATATCTGTGATCATTACTTTTTTTAGTGGGAGAGATATAGAGATCCTCAGTTAATATTATTGAGTTAATTTTAGAATAGAAGATTAATATAGTAAAGGATGTTCTGGTCACAGTCATTGAAATCACTTCAAGCTCTTTCAGCTATGAATGAATGAATGAATGAATGAATGAATGAATGAATGAATGAATGAATGAATGAATGAATGAATGAATGAATGAATGAATGAATGAATGATGACATGCAATAAACCAGCAGGTTTTTTTCTGAGACCAAAACATCGCCCCGAGACCAACATAATGCATCTTTCTCTTTTTTATTTATTTTTTCATATAAATGTAGAATCAATACCGTATGCAAACACAGACACATAAAATAAACAAAAATCCATTTTAGCAAAGGCCCCATCACACACATCACAGTGTGTTTGGATTGTACTGTTGCACTGTTGTTTATTTCATTTAATTAGATCCAGAAACTCTTAGTGAATTAATGAAAATCCTGTTTGGCTCCAAGCTGCCTGCGGTTTGAGCATTTCCTTAATAAAGTGATGTAATATTTGCCGTATTCATTTTTCAGACTAATTTGACACACATTTCAGGTTCTCATAAATAATGCCCCGCAGTTATTGCTCGGCTGTACAGTAATTGGTTTTTATTTGGCTCATAGCACGTGTTAACATCCTGTGATGCATTATGGGGTTCTGTGTACTAGATGATCCTGTTTATACACAAACACAAACATGCAGGAATACATGCAAATATACCGAAACTCTGTCACAACATGTCACACAGGAACTTTGGTTAGATTTTAACAGGGGTTTTTTAAACCAATGATCTTTTTTCTCGTTTTTTTATTTTTTTTTATTTGATAGTACAACACAATTTCTCCTTCTAGAAGCTTTAGTTTTTAAAAAACCTCTATTCTTCCAAATAAAGTGTGGATCTCAGGGTTTGGTTTGGCATCAGTTCAAGGAGGTCAAAACAGTGCTACTAATACATCCTTTATCTCTGGCTCGGCTCTCTGCCTCTCAGCTGTGAAGAGTCGATGAGTTTGTGTGTGTGTGTGTGTGTGTGTGTGTATGTGTGTGTGTGTGCCCGTGTGTTTTTCTACATCTGTGTTTATTTATTTTTAATTCCTGCGATCAGTTATGGGATCATTGGATGGGTTTTAGGAGTCTCTTCAGTGTTGACTGATTAAAGTGCCCCTATAATACTTTTTCAAATATTGCCTTTCATATAGTGTGTAACATAGCTATTGGTGAATGTAAAATGTCTGCAAAGCTTTAAAGATTAAAGTGCACAACAAATGTTATTGTCTCCTAAAACAATGATTGATTCTGAACTGCTTTCACACCCTCACACCACAAGGACTTTTTATTTAGCCACATGTGACTCTTAGTTTCCACTCATTCACTTCAATTACCATGGACACTCACAATCATCTTCACAGCTCTTCATCATTTCCATTCATCACCTGTGTATTTAAGTTCAACACCTTCACTCTGTGTTTGTCGGTTGTTGTGTCTATGTTCGTTACATTGTCATGTAATTACTGACTGTCATATATGTGGATTACCTGCGTTTATTTCTGTTAAAGAACCTTTTTTTACATTTAAGTAGTGAGTAATATTAAGTAACTACATGTACTTACTATAGTGTTAAGATTAGGGTTTAGTTTGGTTTACAGTTAGTTGTTAATATATAGTTATTACTATAATAACTATATGTCACGTGTAACAAGGACATTGTGAAATTTTGCAGAAGCCTGCGGTTTTCATTGGCTGGATGCAAACAATGCCTACTTCGACCCTAAAACATTGCAGTTGCAGCTGACGACTAGAAGAGTTTGGTTTCTCTTGTCGACAGTAGATTCTGTTTTCAGCATTGCAAATCTATTTTGCACTTCCAAAGGATGAGGATTTGCGCTGGAACTGATATGAAAAAACCAACGCCATAATTCCTCTTTCGTATCACAGTGTATCAGGCTACCTCTGGTTCCCTTTCATGGGAACTTCGAGCTGCGTCAGAAAACGCTAGGGGGGGAAACCCTTGACGTCAGTCACGTGAAGATGTGTACAACCAATGGGAAATTTACGCGTGTGAATGCAAGTCGCGGGAAGTGACGTCATGAACAGAGCATAAAAGCGCGCCGGAACCCGGAAGTGACAGCTTTGAGTGTCTTCAGCGTGCGTGTGTCAGAGAGTTTGTGCTTGCGAGTTTCAAACCACCCTTTGGATTACGTGCGTTGTGATTATGGCGGAACAGGCATTTACACCGTGTGTTTCTCCTTGTACCCGTTTCATTACGGGTAAGGACACACACAGTCAGTGCGTTGCCTGTCTGGGAGCGGAGCACGCTCGGTCAGCGCTTGAGGGCGGTGATTGTGAGAACTGCGAGAGGTTCTCATTGCGTACTCTCCGCTCCCGTCTGGCAGTATTTGCGGATACTAACCAGACTCGCGTTCTTCAAGGTTCTGGACCCGCTGCGGCTGAGGCTCGGCGGCATTCTCAATCTTGGGGATCGCAAATGGATCTCACGGAAGGTTGCGGGGCGGGTGAGCCCGTCTCGCAGTTCGACTGTGTTGATCCCAGTTCCAGCCGGAGGTTGGAAGCACGCGTTTCAGGCGCGGTTTCTTCCAATCCGACTGGGACTTCGGTGCTATCATTATCCTGCTCTGAGGATGAGGAGGTGATTAGCATCGATCCGGTTGAGGAGGCTTCGCCACCCTCTTCACCGGCGTATGAGGAACTGCTGCAGGCCTACCAAGCAGATTTGCTGGGCGACCTCGATCAAGGTGGCGGTATTGGTCCCGAAGCAGTGGCAGAGCTGCGTCGGGCCATGGATTTGTCTCTCCGAGCCACTAGAGAAACGGCCTTCTCTGTCGGTCGCTCAATGGCAGCTCTGGTGGCTACGGAGAGGCATTTATGGCTCAATCTTTCAGCCATAAAAGATAAGGACAAGTTCGTTTTGTTGGACGCCCCTCTGTCCCCTTCGGGCTTGTTCGGCGACGCCGTAAAAAGCGTTGTCGATAAGTTTCAGGAGGCTGCACGGCAGCAGGTGGCGTTCAGCAAAGTCCTTCCCCGCCACCCTTCACGTGAGCCCAGTAGCCAAACACGGGCTCACAGTTCCTCGTACAGGGCCTCACAGAAGGAGAGTGTTGCATCTCGTTTACCTCCCCCTAATAAAGGGAGGTCGGGACAACACTCTCGGGCCCAGCCTTCTGGTAAAAGGATGGATCTGAGGAACATCTTAAATGCCAAGAAGGCTACCTCTAAGCGTTCCTGACGCCAGAGGCAAGCCGCACCAAGGCGGTCATCTCCGTGTCCGGTTCCCGAGGGAGCCCGTCTCGGAGGCACTGCCCCCTCTAAGGAGGGTCCTAGAGCATTCCACCAGTACGGTGTCCGGAAACCCCGGCCCTGTGGTGTCTCTGCTCGTATCAGAGATCAGTCTCGATCAGTCTCTACCTTAGTAGAGTTCCAGGCCGCATGGTTGCGTCTGCCGGGCATCTCTCAATGGGTCCTGCGCACAGTAACCTCCGGGTACAAAATTCAATTCGGGGTTTCACCACCCCGTTTTATGGGGATCCTATCGTCCGCGGTAGGGCCCCAGCAGGCTCTGATTATGGAACAGGAAGTAGACTCTCTGCTGGAGAAAGGGGCCATCGAGTATGTGCCCCTTACAGACAGACAGTCCGGTTTCTTCAGCCGATACTTCATAGTTCCGAAGAAGGATGGAGGGTTGCGGCCCATTCTGGATTTGCGTCTTCTAAATCGCACTTGCGTCTAAAATTCAAAATGTTGACGCTCAGGCAGATTGTGACGCATATCAGGTCCGAGGACTGGTTCGTCACAATCGACCTAAAAGACGCATACTTCCACATCTCCATCCTTCCTCAGCATCGGAAGTTCCTACGGTTCGCCTTCGGGGGGAAGGCGTACCAGTATCGTGTACTTCCGTTCGGCCTATCGCTCTCACCCCGCACGTTCTTGAAGGTCGTGGACGCTGCACTTGCTCCGTTGCGGTTACAAGGCATCCGTGTCCTCAATTATATAGACGATTGGCTAGTATTAGCCCAATCGTCTCAGTCAGCAGCACGTCATCGAGATGTCGTGCTCGCTCACATGAAGGAGCTGGGGTTAAGGTTGAACACCAAGAAGAGTGTGCTTTCTCCTGCTCAGAGAACCACCTTCTTGGGAGTCATTTGGGACTCGGAAACAATGTCTGCTCGGCTATCCCCCGGGCGCATTCATTCCATTCGTTCAACTGTCGAGGGCATAAAACTAGGCCAGCTACTCACTGTCAAACACTTTCAGAGAGTGTTGGGGCTCATGGCAGCAGCGTCCAGCGTTATACCGCTCGGCCTGCTACACATGAGACCTCTGCAGTGGTGGCTCAGGACCAAAGGGTTTTCCCCGAGGGGCAACCCGCTTCGCACAATCAAGGTCACGAGGCGATGCCTACGCACCTTGACCCTGTGGAAGAATATCTGGTTCCTGTCACAAGGCCCCGTGTTGGGGGCTCCGTCTCGACGAGTGACTCTGTCAACGGATGCCTCCCTCACAGGTTGGGGGGCGGTTCTGAGGGACCGCTCCTCACAAGGGCTTTGGAGCTTGCGGCACCAGTCCTGGCACATAAACCTGCTGGAGTTACTGGCGGTCCGCAGAGCGCTACTTGCTTTCCTCCCGGACCTAATTGGGCATCATGTCACTGTGTTCACAGACAGCATGACAGTGGTGGCTTACATCAATCACCAGGGAGGTCTTCGCTCTCGTCCAATGTACAAATTGGTGAGACAAGTTCTTCTTTGGGCCCAGGGCAAGGTGCTCTCCCTCAGGGCAGCCCACATCCCTGGAGTCCAGAACATAGGAGCAGACTTCCTGTCGAGGCAGGGGCCGAGGCCCGGGGAATGGCGGCTCCACCCCGAGGTGGTGGAGCAGATTTGGAAGAGATTCGGGAAGGCACAGGTAGACCTGTTTGCCTCGATCGAAAATACTCATTGCCCTCTATGGTTCTCCTTAACGTACCCAGCGCCGCTGGGGCGGGATGCCATGATGCAGGTGTGGCCGAGGCTACACCTGTACGCTTTTCCTCCGATTGTTCTGCTCCCGGGAGTTCTGGCCAAAGTTCGTCGGGACAGGGTCCGTCTCACGCTGGTGGCCCCCTTTTGGCCCAGCAGGATCTGGTTCTCGGACCTGGTATCCCTCCTAGACGGAGTCCCCTGGGAGATTCCGGTCAGGGGGGATCTTCTGTCCCAGGCGGAGGGTTGTGTTCTTCACCCCCGCCCAGAACTTCTGAAGCTGAAGGTCTGGCTCCTGAGGGGGTCCAGTTCTTCGAAACTGGTCTCACAGCCGAGGTTGTAGAGACCATCCTTCAGTCCAGAGCTCCCTCCACGAGGAAACTCTACGCTCTAAAGTGGAAACTCTTCTCTGCTTGGTGTAGCGTAAGGCAGTTAAACCCAGTAACCTGTCCCGTTGGCAAAGTGCTGGAGTTCCTGCAGGAGAAGTTTGCGACAGGGTTGTCCCCTTCTACCTTGAAGGTTTATGTGGCTGCCATAGCGGCTTGCCACATACCTCTGGGAGGGGTGTCCTTGGGCAGGGACCCCCTAGTCTCTCGTTTCCTTCGTGGCACTCTAAGGCTGAGACCTGTGACACAGACCAGGGTTCCTGCCTGGGACTTGTCTTTGGTACTCCAAGGCCTGTCCCAGGCACCCTTTGAACCATTAGAGGAGCTTCCTATTAAACTCCTCTCCCTAAAGACCCTTCTTTTGCTGGCTATCACCTCGCTAAAGAGGGTTGGGGATCTTCAAGCTCTCTCGGTGGTTCCATCTTGCCTCGAGTTTGCGCCCGGGATGACGAAGGTTTTTTCTTCACCCGAGGCCAGGCTATGTCCCTAAGGTTCTCACGAACGTGGCTCGGTCTATCATGCTACAGGCCTTCTGTCCTCCCCCCTTTGACGATCATGAGCAGGAGCGAAAGAACAAGGTCTGTCCAGTACGAGTACTGGACGCTTACGTCCTCAGGACTGCTACCTGGCGTAAGTCAAACCAACTGTTCGTTTGTTTTGGGGCCCCTGAGGGGGCTCCAGCTTCCAAACAAACCCTAAGCCGATGGATAGTCGAGGCTATCTGTCTGGCTTATGAGTCGGCCGGACATGCTTCTCCCCTGAGGGTCCGGGCCCACTCTACTAGGAGCGTGGCGACCTCCAAGGCGTTTCTCTCAGGAGTTTCCCTTGCTGATGTTTGTGCTGCGGCTGGCTGGTCCTCACCGCACACCTTTATGAGATTCTATCAATTGGATCTCGATTCCGCTCCGGGAACGAGGGTGCTCTCTCAGTGAGCTGAGACACATCCGTAGGCCGGCGTCGCTGAGGTGACGTTGGTATAACGTTCCCCTAGCGTTTTCTGACGCAGCTCGAAGTTCCCATGAAAGGGAACGTCTCGGGTTACGTATGTAACCCTGGTTCCCTGAAGGGGAACGAGACGCTGCGTCTTCGCCTCAGCTCCTTGCGCCTCCGGGCCCGCTTCAGACACTCTTTTGCTGTCACTTCCGGGTTCCGGCGCGCTTTTATGCTCTGTTCATGACGTCACTTCCCGCGACTTGCATTCACACGCGTAAATTTCCCATTGGTTGTACACATCTTCACGTGACTGACGTCAAGGGTTTCCCCCCCTAGCGTTTTCTGACGCAGCGTCTCGTTCCCCTTCAGGGAACCAGGGTTACATACGTAACCCGAGACGTTTTATGTTATATTTTATTATTATATCTTTGCAATGACATGCGGGTAAGTAAATAATGACAATGATTTCTCATATTGGGGTGAACTATTCCTTTAAAAAGATCATCAAGCTTTTAAAACAACATCAAATTGTTAATATCAATGCACTGACATTCCTCTCATTTGTTCCTCACATTCTTATCATTTAGTTTTTATATTGTGTTGAATGGACTAAAGAAAACAGCTGAGGAATCTTTTGTTGCACTTTGTCTGATATTTCCCAGCACAGCAAGATATGCAGCCTGCTTCTCTGTAACAGTGTTACACAATGTCGATACTCTGAAGTTGTATGCAGACAGGACAGGCAGGGAACTGCAGGAGCACCAAGAACAAATGGGCAGGTTAAGCTTTTTCCCCTCACAAAGAAAAAAAGGACAAAGAAAAATAAATAAAAAGTGATAAAACAAATAAAGACATTAAAATATACATTATATAACTTGGTGTTAAAAACAAAATAGCATGCATTTTACGGAAGAACGTTGTTTTGGTTGTGCTTCGGCTCTGCGTGACATGCGGATGAATATTGTTATCAACAATTTAAATGGAAAGGGTTTCAAGCTGACTAGCTGAAGACATTACTAAAGCTTTACCCATTAATAGACACAGCACTTTCTTGAAAATAAATTCAAGCACAGTGCTACAACAACCATAAAGAAATGACCCCTCATAATAGATGATGCTTTAAAAAGTCCTCTGTTAGAGAGCTGCATATGGCAAGTTTGAATAAAATAACTTAATGACCAGTTGAGTAATAAAAATGAGTAATATAAACATATAGCTTTTACAACTTTTTAAATCCTAACCCTTTGTGTTCAGTCAGCTGTCACGTCAGCCACTTCCCATTGTTCATCTCGTCAGGCGTTGCTTGTTATCCTGTTTATTTAAACCCTCATGTTCTCCCTTGTCTTTGTCGATTGTTAACGTTCCTATGTCGTTGTGTTCCTATGTCGTTGCAAGTTTGTATGTTTCCTAGTTCTCAGAGTTTTCCTAGTTATTCTGAGTTTTTCATTTTTGTTTAATAAATAGAGTTTTGAGTTGATCCCTGCCTTCTGTGTTTTCACCACCCACTACATCCCGCATTACAGACATTCCCCGACGTTGCCCTTCTGCTGCTGGAGCAGGGAGACAGCTCGCTAGAAGAGTACCTCCGAAATTTTTGGGATTTAACGTGCCAAACGCACTACCCGGACTATGCGCTTGTTAGTTTCTACCGCGCCATGCTGAGCGGGTCGTCCAAGGCAGGCATTCCAGTGGGCGGTCTGAAGGAAGATTTCTCTGCCTACTGGTAGTGAGTGCTGGTACACAACGGATCGCACCACTCCACCGCCAGAGACCAGCCTACCACCACCGTACACGATCGATGAGAGGATGTTGCATGAGCCCAACGCAGACCATGGAGACCATGCCGCTGCAAGAGACAAGCCTGAACCGAGAGAGAGGTCGGAAGGAGTTTTGGCCCTGGAAACCATCCCACAGAGGAGGTCTGACCAGGTGCGTGAGCCGGCAATGCCATCAGTCGACGAGGGAGGTTTAGTGGAGCTTGAGGGCCGGGAGGACAGCCCTGGCCACGGCCTCACAGAGGTGGAGGTATTTTACTGGTTGGTTGGACTGTGTATTGGACTGTACGAACTGTGTCCCAAGCCCATTGAACTGTGTTTGAGAGACCACTCCGACCAAGGTCATGAGCACCAGTTATTCTGGCACATAAACCTGCTAGAAATGATGACTGCTTGGAGGGTGCTTCAGGTGTTCCTCCCAGACCTCAGGGGCCACCACGTGGTTGTCCAAACCAACTATATAAATCATCAGGCGGATCTGCGCTCACGACCACTATACAAGGGAGACTGCTCTCTCTACGGCAGTTCACATCTCTGGGACCCAGAATGTGGAAGCAGACATCCTGTCGAGGCAGGGGCCAAGGCCCGGGAAATGGAGACAGATATGGTTGAGATACGGCCGACCACAAGTAGACCTGTTCGAGCCCGTAGAAATGACCCATTGTCCTTTATTGTTTCTCTATCCCATCCAGCCTCTTAGGGAACTATGGTTACATGCATAACCTGAGACATTTTCAAGCTTTGTCGGTTGCCCCTTCATGCTTGGATTTTGTGCCTGGCATGGCTTTCCTCCACCTTAGGCCAAGATACATTCCTAAGGTCCCCACTAATGTGGCCAAGCCGATTGTGTTGCAGGCCTTCAGGGAAACAAAACAATCTGCTTTGCCCAGTTCGAGCATTGGATGCTTACATTCACAGAGCTGCTCTGTTGCTAAAAACTGAACATCTGATCATATGAAAAGGAGGAAGTGCATAACGGAGGCTATGGTCACACCTCTGGCAATCCAAGCCCACTAAATAAAGAGTATGGCTGCATCTAAAGCACTCTTGTCGAGTCTCCATTCAAGAAGTTTGCTATGCGGAAGGCTGGTCCTCTCACACACATACATGAGGTTTTATAACCTGGACTTGAACTCTACACCAGGGCCACAGGTGTTATCATCTTAGTGCGATAATATTAGCCATTTACTTGTCATTATGGAAACGTAGTTATTGGCGTTCCAACAGCGTCTTCGACAAAGCACTAGTTCCCTTGAAAGGGAATGTCTCGGTTACGTATGTAACCTTGGTTTGCTGAAGAGGGAACAAGATGTTGTGTCACCCTGCCATTTCTCCTGCATTCCTGTCAGTGACTATTTCAGAAACTTAGATCCTGCTGCTGTTTGGTTTGGCATGACTTGTTAGTTTCCTGGCTCATAACGTCACCTGCCACAGACATATCTTTACACAATTGGTTCAATTACACATGTGCTTCATGACACAATCAAGCAGAATGTTACCATAGTATAGCAGTGTCTCGTTTTCTTCTCAGGGAATCAAGTTTACATATATAACCGAGAAATGTTCCATAGTGAATCAGACAAAAACATGTTTTTGAAGAAGGATTTATGACGTGGTGCCAAAATGTTGTTAATTTTGAACAAAAAAGTGACATAATGTACCTTTAAATATAGAAAGCAGCCATCATGATCTACAAGCAGTAGAAAATTTCAGTTACACAAGACAACATGTCGAGGCAAGAGTACTAATCAAACTCAACAAGAGGAAACAAATTCTGTCAAAATATTCCCTTTTATTTGGTGCCAAGGCACGCTGATGGCTCTCTCATTCTCTATCTTTGTTATAACTTTCAAGACTTGTCCATCTGCACCAATCATGTACACAACCTGCAAACTACAAGTCCTTCGCAGAAGGAATTGACATGTCTAGACCTACAGTTTGTAGCCTACGCTTAGAAAAGAGAGTTGGAAAAGGAGTGCTGCAAATTAGATTGTGTGTGTGTGTGTTTGGATTTTGAGCAGACAAAGTTCCCTTTACAGCTGCTTTGGCCAGCAGATGCACAGAAACATCTGTATTAACCTCTGGCAGTGTCCCAAGGGCAGCCCGCTGAGAGCAGGAATGCTAGGAAGGCCCTTCCACAGAACCAGAGACAGAGAAAGAACAGAAATACATGAAAAAGGGGCACAAAGAAGAAAGGAATAAGATGGCCAAGATGAATAAGTGACCTCTGCTTAATGTTTCAGAAAATGTTGTTATCCCATGACTAACTCACAATTGCTCTGAACACTTATTAGTAGACATTGATGTTTGGTGACATTGGTGACTATTGATGACAGAAAGGGCAACATCGGACTGGTGTGATATCAAAGTGATATATTTTACAGTTTTGTCTGGTAGTGTTGTATATAAAACATGTCTGATGCTTTAAACATGTCTGATGCCCACATTAATCTGTACTGGAAGTGCCCTACATTTTAGTGTCAGTGGTTTATCCTGCTATAGAGCTTCAGAGACACATACTAGAATCTTTGTTTACTGACACAAGACTGATTCAAACCTGCATATGTACAGTGGAGTTCACTTATCTCGAGTCATGGTTCACTCGCCAATACAGTAATACCTCGGTTTATGAGCGACTTGGTATACGGGCAAATCGGTGTACGAGTATGGAGGGTCAAATCGGTGTACGAGCATTGTATGGTGTACGAGAAAAATGTTTTGTGTGGAAAAGTCCTAACGCTCAGCATCGTCGCGCGCATTTTTACAGGAAATATCCTAAACACAGCCTCTCATAACACAGTCACGCGGTTCCAACCCCTTTATCAGCCCTTAACTCGTTCATTTTCTCAGCGTCACTTGGTTTGGCTGCATCATTCACCACAGTGATACTTTTATAAGAGATTTACAGCGGTTTTACCTCCTGTTGTTAACATTAACTAATTGTTATCGCTATTGTTCACGTAGTGAAATATATATGTACAGTACCTCTAAGCAGTAACTGTCACAGTTCATGAATTCATCGTCTCCTAGTTCTGCCTGTGTGTATGTGTGTGAGAGAGCACTGAAACACCTGATTCTCATATCATCTGCCTATTTAGTTCACTTCTCTCCACTCTTGTCTTGTCCAGCGTGCTCGTTCACGGCTCCCACGCGTTCGTTTGTGTCAGCGGCTCCCGTGTGTGATACACCTCTGGATCATCACTTCATTTGTTTTCTGCACTATTATAATAAATTCACTCATTTGCACTTGATCCTTGGTTTCCCCGCACCCCCCTCCTCTTGTCTCCTCCACTGCTGAAAGCTGAAGTGCATTACAGTAAATTGTCAAGTACTTTTATAGTTTACTTGTCAATTATTAATTAGTATTTATATGAGATCTTAATGCAGTGGTTCTCAAATAGTGGGGCAAATAGTGGCTCTTGTTCTTGCACTGAACAAGAGCAGCAGATATGAAGTTCAGATAACAAACCCTTCACCCGTTGATGTGTACGGGATCAATCGCTAAATTCACAAGTGTTTTCACGCGCTATCTGGCACTGATCCAAAAAAGACGCGCTCAGAGAACTTGATCATTATAAAAGTTTTTAAGCGACAAACATTCACTTCCACATATCTGAGAATCTGAATATCAGGTAGTTGATAACAGCCAACAAGTTGGTGACTATTTTGAATAAAAAAGAAAAAACTAAATAAATGTGAAACATCTATCAAACAGCGCTCTTTGTGACTGCGGTCTGTCACATGACAAGCATGACGCGTTGCCATGGAAACAATAAAGCGAAAGTTCCAAAATAGGGGGAGGGGGGGCGCGTGAAATGTTTACTTCTTCCTAGGGGGGGCGCGACAGAAAATAATTGAGAAGCACTGTCTTAATGGTTATAATTTTAACTGTAATCAATTAGGGATGTGCTTTTCGACTCAATTGTTAGTCGTTTAAGAGAAAATTTTGTAACCGACTAGTCTTTTTTTTTTTTTTTTTTTTCTTTATATAGTGCTTTTCCAGAGCTCAAAGCGCTTCACATAGTAGGGGGGAATCTCCTCAACCACCACCAATGTGCAGCATCCACCTGGATGATGCGACGGCAGCCATATTGCACCAGAACGCTCACCACACACCAGCTTATTAGTGGAGAGGAGACAGAGTGATGAAGCCAATTAGAGTATGGGGGGATTAGTTAGCCATGATGGACCAAGGCCAATAGGCAAATTTGGCCAGGATGCCGGGGTTACACCCCTACTCTTGCGAAAGACATCCTGGGATTTTTAATGACCACAGAGAGTCAGGACCAACGTTTAACGTCTCACCCGAAAGACGGTGCTTGTTGCAGTACAGTGTCCCCGTCACTATACTGGGGCGTTAGGACCCACACAGACCGCAGGGTGAACACCCCCTGCTGGCCTCCTAACACCACTTCCAGCAGCAACCTAGTTGTTCCCAGGAGGTCTCCCATCCAGGTACTAACCAGGCTCAACCCTGCTTAGCTTCAGTGGGCAAGCAGTCTTAGGCTACAGGGTGATATGGCTGCTGACAGAGTCTAAAAGTAATGCCGGTAGAAATAAGGTCACTTTTCCACGGCGCGCTTTTCCTTCTGGAGTCTCAAAACTGCAGCTTTATGTAGCGAGAGGCGTGTGTGTCGGTTTCCATGGTGAAACCCGTGACAATGAGTTCAATAAACAGGTAAAAAAAAAAAAAAAAGTATATATCTTTCTTTCAGCTGAACGTGATCACAGTGTAGTAAATGATGCAATGATGTGGCTGTTTGGGCTCATCTCTCCAAACCTTTCCGTGTCTGTGATTAATATGGTTTCGCTCGGATCCAGTGGAATCATTATATGTCAGTTTAACAGAAGAGTTTATAAAACACTTTTCTTTCTCCTCCTACTTTAAAATACTCCCACACCTCGCTCATCTTTCAGTGGTCATTATTAAACCCGCCGCGACTGATATAAACAAAACGTATGGGAGATCTGCGGTAAAGATTTAGTTTCTGCTCGAATGACAGACGTATCTCATTTATTTAGCGTATTTTTCGCCGCATAAGACGCATTTTTTCTTCCCCAAAACTGGGGGGAAAAAGTTGTTGCGTCCTATCCGACGAATATAAAGAATCCGAGGAGCGCGGCCACGGCCGTAGTCGTGGTGATCACGAGTGGTGACGACGAGTGGTGATGACGTTCGGCGCTCACGCTTCAGTCTCTGTGAGTCACGCCTCTTTCTCTTGGTTTAGGTTCATTTCTCTCAGTTGCACTTGTGAGCCGCGTTCTCTGCTTCCGTGGTGACTCGCGTCTCGCCAGGTGTTGTACCGAAATCTGACTCCCCGGACAAATCTCACTCCGCTATGCGCACGCATTAATACGCGCTGCATCGAGGTGAACGTACTTCCTCGAGCATATTCGCCTACAAACCGACTTGTACGCTTACATAAATAAGCAGAAAATGAAATTATATTACAGTTATAATGAATTATAGTAGGCCTATGGGTTTACCAGGGGGAGTCAAATTTTCACCGCAGAAAAATACACCTGTGAAAATTTCACTCCCGTCCCTAACTCTGGTTTAAAAGCTCACAGACTTACCATATTTATTTTATTATCTCATTATGGCATGGACATTCTTTGCTCAAAAGCATTTGGTTGAAACAATTATAGTATGGGTTTAGCAGGGGGAGTCAGATTTTCACAGCAAAAAAAAATAACTCACCATATTTATCTTATCATCTCAGCATATGGTGAGTTTGTGAGCTTTTAAACCAGAGTTAGTGATGGGAGTGAGATTTTCACAGGTGTATTTGTCTGCTGGAGAAAAATCTCGATGTTAGTGAGGGGAGTGAGATTTGTCCGGGGAGTCACCCCACTTCCCGGTTTACACACAAATTATTGGAGTTTGAATAAAAACATTACAGCCTTATTTTTGTTACTTTCACTGTTTACTGACTTTACTGACTGTTAATGAGAGTAAATATAGTTCTTAATATGTTGGCATGGTTGGCGTAAAATTGTTTTATGTTTTTTGTGCTGTTAACTTTATACAGTTGATATAAAATACTTTACTACAGTATTTGGTTCAGAAGCTTTTTTTTCTAGATTTTCCTCCTTTAAAATTGGGTGCGTCTTATGTTCCGGAGCGTCTTATATGGCAAAAAATACGGAAGTTTTGCTTATTTATGTCAGGTGTGTGGAAGGGAAGATGCAAGGACTCAATAGTGCAAGGAGAATGGGGATTTATTCATAACAAAAATAAAAACTGAACAAAAACCAACCCGTGGGGGAAAAAACAAGACTTGCAGACAGACTAAACTAGGACTCGACTTCAGACTAGACTTTAAACTTGACAGACTTGACTAGCAACAGGACAGCACAAACACTCCCTTTCAATGACGAGAAACCAGCACAAGACAACAGACACAGATGGATTAAATACACACATGAGGGATGGTAATTGAATGAGACACAGCTGGGAACAAATCAAACTAAAGCAGGGAAACAAGGTGGGAGGGTTACACATTGACGAGACAAAGACAACGCGCAGCTGGCGACAACCAAACTGCGCGTGACAGAAAACACAAAGCACGCGGCCGATTGAATGCGAACCGCGTGCCAAACATAAACACACGGACGAGAGGAGGCGCGGCTCGCGCAAGGCTTGAAACCGCGCCCACTCACAGAACGTAGAGCTCGCAAGAACGAGTTCTCACGAGCTCACGACAAGGACGAACACACGCGAGTTATGAATGCCCGAATCCCGATCCAAAACCGAAACTGAACCAGACCCAAGTATCGGGACCGGACATCATAACTCGTACGAAAGACGTCACAGACAAGCGCGCGCGCGGCTCGAATCCTCGACGCCGTGCGCACACACACCAAACACGAGACATAACGGTAGTGTCAGAGCTCTGCCACAAAACCAAGAAATGACTACTAGACCGAATGTGGCAGAACCCTGACAATTTATTCAAAATATTCACACAATTGTGAACTATCAATTACCTGATATTCCAATTCTCAAATATGTGGAAGTGAATGCGTTTTGTCGCTTAAAAGCCTTTGTAATGATCATGTCAGCTGATGCGTGACAGGCGCCGCAGTTCAGAGAATCTGATCCGTCGGATTTACAACACGTAAATTCAGTCACTTATCTCGAAATACATGACAGTAAGTGTCCAGTAAAGTTGCGACCGCAGCGCCAGCCAACACGCGAAAACGCATTTGAATTTTGCAATTGATCACGAGATGCACGGAACGTTCTAATCCAGCGTGTGGTCGCGCGTGTAAGAGGGTTAAATGGGGCGAGCAGCTGCTGCGCAGAGAGAGAGAATGCCTTGTCTTTTTCTTCTGATTCTGACTTGTGTTTGTTTTTTTATTTTGTGAATTTCACGCATAAGCACTGTGTACCGAGCCTGAACAGTTATGGATAATTGAAGTCATTTGGAATTCAAAATGTGATCTTACACAAAAACGTTAATCAATCTATGGGTGTGGGTTATGCCAACGATTTTTTACACAAAACCCAAAACCTGCTGGATATGAGCGTGCGGATTATCTGCGTCGACGGGTTATATGTGGGAAAATATATGCTAATATATGTAATATATGATATATGGGTTATCTCGCGAAACGGTTATCTCGATGCTTTTTTGCAACCTCGAACCCCGAGGCCATCGACATAACCGAACTCCACTGTATATATATATATATATATATATATATATATATATACATATCCTGTATACTATATATCCTGTGAACAGTGCCTTCTGAAACAAAATAACAATCTCTGAACTGTTCACATCTTCAGACTCCGATTTATGTGTTTCCATTTCAACACTACTAACACAAATTAATCTACAGAAGGTGGTACAAGTGCTCTGTAAATTGTTTACATTCATTATTATAGTAATGTTATGTGCTTTGAGACACGTGCATGTCATGACTTTAAATATATTTGAAGTTCCCACAGTTCGCAGTTCCCTTTGCCAGAGAACACCAGAATTGCCAAGTCCACCATTCGCAGCCTGCATGGATGAGAGAAGGTTCACACGGAGCACATATGATAGACGTGGAAGATGGCAAAGGCATTAATGTCATTGATTGGTCCTCACGTTCACCAGACCTGAATCTTATTAAGAACCTGTGGGACATTACGTATCGGAGCATCTGAAGCACCACAGACTGTCCAGGAGCGACTGATGCCCCGATCCAGGTATGAGAGGAGATCCACCAGAACACAATCCTCCATCTCATCAGGAGCCCAGACATGGTTGTGAGTTCATACAGGCACGTGGAGGTGCACGTGCAGTTTTTTACATTGATTGAATCTAGACTTCAGTGTTTTGATGATTTCGGTTTTCTATTGACTATTGTTACACCATTTTGTTCTTAACAAATTATAGAATGTATATAATTAAAGATTTTCAGATTGAATATTTGATTCATTGAGATCCAATGTGTGATTTAATTGTTCCTTTATTTTTTTGGAGCAGTGTATATTAACTTTTTTTGTAATATTGAACACACTACATTTAAAATTATGTACTTGACATGTGCTTTGATATGTTTGTCAACACATCAAAATCTTTCAAGCATGACAAAATATTATTAAAAATTGTGATTTAAAGTGCCCCTAATATCCTTTTCAAATATTTCCTTTCACATAGTGAGTAATATAATGTTTTGTGAATGTAAAAAGTCTTCAAAGCTCAAAATTCAGTTAAAGATTAAAGATCACAACAGACTGGGCTGTCTGACCAATAAGAGCAGAGTAGACCAATCACAACAGACTGAACCATCTGACCAATCGGAGCAGAGTATACCAATCATATCAGACCATTTCACAAAATCACAGAAGAGGAAGCTCTCTTCTTCCTAAGGATGGGTTTAGATCAGGGGTGCTCAATACGTCGATCGCGATCTACCAGTCGGTCTCCAAGGTACTATTGGTAGATCACATGACAAGGTGAGGTGACATTGTCATGAACTGACGCTATACAAATAAAGTTGAGTTGTTTTGAATAAAAACTAGACGTCAGCGTATCAGCCATCCCATCACTTGATTGATACACAGGACAACCAGTCAGATGACATCTGATTTTTTTCCGTACAATTAGGTCACTGTGCTCAAATAAACAATGCCCCTGAGCGCTGCAAAGCTAACAAGCTAGTCGTTAGTTACATCCTAATTTTTCGCTCGGTTTTTTCCTCTTAAACGTAAGATAGGGTATAAAAATGAGTGGGGGAGCTGGACCAAGTAAGAAGAAAAAAACGTATCACTTTCATACAGAATGGGAGGAGGACAGCAGTCATTTTTCACACAAGCTACTTCTAAAGCGAAAGCTGCCACCGAAGAATCATTCCGAGTATTGTGCAACATATGTGGTTATACATCAACATAAGTTGTAAGAATCCTCAATATATTTCTCAATAAATATAATGGGTGGATCATTTTGACTTGGTCATTTCAAAAGTAGCTCCCATGCTGAAAAGGTGTGAGCACCCCTGGTTTAGATAGACCCTTTTCCAGACCGAAATGAGGTGATGTGTGATACATATTACGAGAAAAACTGATTTTTGACCTTGGATGCATTTAAACCTAAGACTAGGAACTTTTAAAATAGCATAATTGGATAATATAATAATTACTTTTAATAAGGCATTATTACAAAGTGAACTTTTTGAAAAGTATGCTTTCATGCGTTAAGCCACATCGTCATGAAATAGTTTTTTCTCTTTAAGTGTACTTGCTGGACTTTTTTTGTTTTGTTTCATTATTATTATTATATCATTTGCAAGTACAGTTTATTATTTCTACAAGTGCTCATTCACTACAATTAAGCACACTCCCTTTTTTTGAAGTGAGAGATCAACTGAAAATTAAACTTCTTTCATCATTTTCTCACCCTCATGACACCTTAGTGATGTTCTTTTATTTGTGGAATACAAAAAGAAACCTTTAGAATGATCCATTGAGCTCCAAAAAGGATAAAAAAGCACCATAAACATATCATAAAATTAGTCCAAGCAAATCCTTCTCCGCTCGGAAATCGTCTCAGGTTACGTATGTAACCATAGTTCCCTGAGAGGGAACGAGACGCTGCATCTTTCGATCGCTTTGGGGAATACTCGCGCGTTGCCTCGCGAAGCACAATATGTAAACTTCTGTCGCGTGCGTGAGTGACGGCCGTGGCTCGGTAAACCGGAAGCGGTAGCTTAGAGGTGTCTGAGCAAGCCCGGAAAGCTCAAGGAGCTGAGGCCAAAGACACAGCGTCTCGTTCCCTCTCAGGGAACTATGGTTACATACGTAACCTGAGACGTTCCCTTTCAAGGGAACTCGCGCTGCGTCTTTCGATCGCTTTGGGGAACGATATACCAACGCCACCTCAGTGACGAAGGCCAACGAGTGTCTCGTAGCTCACTACGAGAGGACCCGTGTTCCCGGAGTGGAGTTGAGGTCAAGCTGGTAAAACCTCAGAAAGGTATGCGGGGAAGACCAACCCGCTGCATCAAAAACATCAGATAAAGACACACCTGATATAAGGGCCTTAGAGGCAGCCATGCTCCTAGTAGAGTGGGCACGAACCCTCAGAGGCAAGGGGAATCCGGCCGACTCGTAAGCCAGGGTGATAGCCTCAACTATCCACCTGCTTAAAGTGGGTTTGGATGCTGGGGCCCCCTTGGGGGTCCCAAAGCAAACAAACAACTGGTCTGACTTACGCCAAGGGGCAGACCTGTGGACGTAAGTGTCCAGTGCTCGCACTGGACAGACCTTGTTTTTAAATTCCTGGTCCTGGTCACCGAAGGGGGGAGGGCAAAAGGCCTGCAGCACGATAGCCCTGGCCACATGAGTGGGCACTTTGGGCACATAGCCTGGCCTGGGATGGAGGAAGGCTTTTACCATCCCAGGCGCAAACTCAAGGCAGGAGGAAGCTACAGAGAGCGCCTGTAGATCCCCAACTCTCTTTAGCGATGTTATAGCTAATAAGAACAAAGTTTTCAAAGTGAGGAATTTTAGAGGAACCTCATCTAAAGGCTCAAAAGGTGCCTGGGACAACCCCTGGAGTACCAGGGATAAGTCCCAGGTAGGAACCTGTACTGCAGGCCTCAGCCTAATGGTACCACGGAGGAAGCATATGACCAGGGGGTCCCTGCCAATGGACTTGCCACCCAGAGGAACGTGGTAAGCGGCTATGGCAGCCACGTAAACCTTCAGGGTGGAAGGGGACAGCCCTGCAGCGAATCTATCCTGCAGGAACTCCAGCACTTTGCCAATGTGACAGGTAACTGGGTTCACCTGCTTCTCGCTACACCAAGAAGTGAAGAGTCTCCACTTCAGGGCGTATAGCTTCCTCGTGGAGGGAGCTCTGGAGTGGAGTATGGTCTCACCAACCTCGGTTGAGAGACCTTAATCTATGAGCTGGGCCCCCTCAGAGGCCAAGCCCACAGTTTCCAAAGTTCTGGGCAGGGGTGAAGAACCGAGCCCGCTGCCTGAGACAGGAGGTCCACTCGAACTGGGATCTTCCAGGGGACTCCGTCCAAAAGGGGCACAAGATCCGCAAACCACACTCTGCCCGGCCAGCGTGGAGCAACCAGTGTAAGACGGACCTTGTCCCGGCGAACTCTCTCCAGAACTCCCGGGAGCAGAGCAATCGGGGGAAAAGCATACAGACATAGCCTCGGCCATGTCTGCACCATGGCATCCAGCCTGAGTGGGGCTGGATGCAGAAGTGAATACCACAGAGGGCAGTGAGTTGTTTCCTCGGACGCGAACAGGTCTACTTGTGCTCAGCCGAACCTTAACCAAATCTGCTCCACCACCTCGGGGTGGAGCCTCCATTCCCCGGGCCTCGGCCCCTACCTCGACAGAAAGTTTGCTCCCACATTCTGGGTCCCAGGGATGTGAACTGCCCGTAGATGGAGCAATATCCCTTGGGACCAAAGGAGGATCTGCTGCGCCAGTTTGTATAGTGGTCGTGAACGAAGACCCCCCTGATGATTTATATAGGAGACCACAGTGGTGCTGTCGGTCTGAACAACCACATGATGGCCCCTGAGGTCTGGGAGGAACGCTTGGAGCGCCCTCCAAACAGCCATCATCTCCAGCAGGTTTATGTGCCAGGATAACTGGTGTTTGTGCCACAGACCTTGGGCGGAGCGATCCCTCAGGACCGCTCCCCAACCCATAAGGGATACGTCCGTCGATAGCATTACACGTCGACAAGGAGCACCCAATACGGGTCCTTGAGACAGAAACCAGGGTTTCTTCCACATATCCAAAGCACGTAGGCATCGCCGCGTGACCTTGATAGTTTGCCCCTCAGGGAAAACCCTCTGGTTCTGAGCCACAACTGTAATGGCCTCATGTATAGCAGCCCGAACGGGATGACGCTGGAAGCTGCTGCCATGAGGCCCAGCATTCGCTGAAAATGTCTTACAGTGATGGACTGGCCTATTTTGACTTTCTTCATGGTTGACAGGATCGAATCGATGCGAGCGGGGGATAGCCGCGCCGTCATTGAAACCGAATCCCATACAACGCCAAGGAAGGTGGTTCTCTGAAGAGGAGAAAGCACACTCTTCTTTGCGTTCAACCTCAACCCCAGCACTCTCATGTGTGCGAGAACAACATCTCGATGCTGAACCGCTAACTGTGGCGACTGGGCCAGAATCAGCCAGTCGTCGATGTAATTTAACACTCTTATGCCTTGGAGGCGCAACGGGGTTAGCACTGCGTCCATGCATTTCGTGAAAGTGCGGGGTGATAAAGCCAGGCCGAATGGAAGTACTTGATACTGGTATGCCTTCCCCCCCGAAGGCGAACCTGAGGTACTTCCTGTGCTGTGGAAGGATGGAAATATGGAAATATGCGTCCTTCAGATCGATAGTGACGAACCAGTCCTCGGACCTGATCTGCGTCACTATTTGTTTCAGTGTCAGCATCTTGAATTTCAGCTTCATGACCGAGCGATTCAGAAGGCGCAAATCCAGGATGGGCCGCAATCCTCCATCCTTCTTTGGAACGAGGAAGTAACGGCTGTAAAAGCCTGACTCTCTGTTTGAGAGGGGTACATGTTATATGGCCCCTTTCCTCAGTAGAGAATCTAACTCCTGCTCCATTACTCCACCACCGTGGGTAGAACCCCATTGAACCTAGGTGGGCGAGACCCAAACTGGATCGAATACCCTTTCTTTATAATTCGCAGGACCCACTGAGTCTTCCCGCTTCTGGAAGACATGTCCATGCCGGCAGAAATTCTACTAGGGGAACCAGCCTCTCGAGGTTGGCCTCCGGTATCTGTGTAGCACACACACCAGGGCCCGGATTTCTGGGGAACACCTGTAGTGAATGCTCTAGGACCCTCCTTGGAGGGGGCGATCTCCTCAGTGAAACCGGTGTAACGGGCGGCAACTGAGGAGGGACATGTCGTCCTGGCGTCAGAACCTCTTCGAGGTAGCCTTCTTGGTGAGGATGACGGTCCTCTGGGTGGGCTGGGAGGCTGGGAACGTCTGCCCGACCCCCTGGTTTCTGGGGGGGTTGGCGGATTGAGACGCTCTGCTTTTGAGCGGCCCGCTGCGCATATGAGGATGCGCTAACAGCCCCAGGTTGAGGGCGGCGAGGCAAAAGTACATTGAACGCCACCTGTTGCTTTGCCGCCTCCTGGAACTTCTCGACGGCCGTTTTTACTGAATCACCGAAAAGCCCAGAAGGCGACAGAGGGGCGTCCAACATAAAATTCTTCTCTTTGTCTTTTAGTGAGGTGAGATTTAACCACAGGGGCCACACAGGTGGCCACACCATTGAGTGACCAATAGAGGCGGTCGTCTCCCTGGTGGCCCAGAGAGAGAGGTCTGTGGCTTTGCGTAAATCAGCCACAGCCTGTGGACCAATGCCACCGCCCTCATCGAGGTTCGCCAGCAATTCTGCCTGGTAAGCCTGAAGCAGGGCGGTTGTGTGAAGACACGCCGCTGCCTGGCTAGCCGCAGAATATGCTCTGCCCACATGAGCTGATGTCACTCTCATAGGCTTAGTGGGCAGCGCCGGGACTTTAAGCGACGACACCGATTGCGGAGAGAGGTTCTCCTCTTCCACTTTCGGCATCGCGCCGTAAGCATGATCACGTGCACCAACCAGAGTGGCATAAGTGTTATTCTGCGGAGTAAACACTCTGGAGGTGGCTGGCCTCTTCCAGGATCTAGACACCTCAGTGTGCAGATCCGGGAAAAAAGGCAGGTCCCGGCGGGGGGGAGGGACCCGTGCTGGCAGAAATCGTTCATCCAACTTGCTTCTTTTTGGACGAACGACCGTGCTTTCCGCCGGCCACTCAATATTTAATGTGGCCACAGCGCGAGTCACAACCTCTAACAATTCCTCATATGCTGGAGAGGAGGTTGGCGAATCCTCGCTCTCCGTGTCAATACTAGCAACGTCTAACTCCTCGGAGCTAGACAATTTCAGTGCCGGTGCTTCAGCCTGGTCAGAAGTAACCGCCCTCGGGCGTGCTTCCGAAACCATGCATGAAGCACTGGATCTGTAAGGGTTGAGATAGGGGAGCGCCCGTCTCACACCCCTCCGACAGATCCATTTGCGAACCCCATGACCTAGATCGCCGCAGAGCCTCAGCTGCTGCGGGACCCGAACCCTGGGGAACGTGAGCCTGGTCGGTCTCAGTATCAAACACCGCCAGGCGTGAGCAGAGCACCCGCAGCGGTAGTTGGCTGCAGTGATCACAGTCAGCGCTCACGAACGCTGACCTAGCATGCTCCGCTCCCAGACAGATTACACACAACAAGTGCTCATCTCCCCCCGAGAGAAAGCGAGGGCAAGGAGATGCGCACTGTTTAAATGTCTGGTTTGCCATTTAGATAAATATATATATATATATATATATGTATATTGGAGATCCCTGATTTTTAAAACTAGATTGGGTCTTTTCTCTCTCAATATAGCCAGCACACTCAACACAACACACTCTGTTTTCACACTGTGCTTGCGAAGACAACTAAGCTGCCGCTTCCGGGTTACCGGCGCTCTTTTATGACCTGGTTCGTGACGTCACTGAGCCGCGACCGTCACTCACGCACGCGACGGAAGTTTACATATTGTGCTTCGCGAGGCAACACGCGAGTATTCCCCAAAGCGATCGAAAGACGCAGCGCGAGTTCCCTTGAAAGGGAACTGTTATAATACTCCATAAGAAGTCTTGAACCTTTTGAAGCACAACAGTGTGAATCAACTACGATATACTGTGTGATAAAGAGCAGCTTTTTCTGCAACACCTCCTTTTGTGGCCCACGCAAGAAAGTCAAATGGGTTTAAAACAACATGAGGACGAGTAAATGATGACATCTGTAAACTACTACAACATGCAAAGACAGATGCTGTAATTTGTCTGTTTAAAAACAACTTTTATTTAAGTGAGATTTAAACTTATGAATTATTACACTCCATGCCCAATCAACTAATCTTCACTTATGAACTAAGGCTCCCTTTGTACCAAAAAAATCAAGAATCCCCCTGGAATATTTTCCATGATAAAAAATGTAAATAGTCCAAGGGAAATGATTAATACAAGTGTATTCTTCCAAGAAGCAAGCATGCCATGTAAAACACAGCAAAACAATGGTATGATGCAGACGCCTTTTAATGACACATTGCTAATCCTAACAAATTTGCCTATTACGTCATGCCTCCCCAACAAGGCTTCTGATTACCTAGTCACTATAAAACATTGCAAATTTGAGCCAAATGTGTGTGAGAGGCAGAAAGCAACTTCCATGAGCCTTAACCATTTTTGTAGTGAGACTCCAGAGAGCTTGTGTGCTAACGAGAAGCTCACTGATACACACACACACACACACACACAAATACACAGACATCTGCATTCACCAAACCTCGCAAGATTCACAATAAAAGGTTAAATGGACAGTTCACTCAAAAAAGCAAGATTGTCATATACCAGAAAGTTCAGAAGACTAAAAATGCATGCCTGTCTTTCATACAATGACCTGAATACACATCTTCTCTGATGTGCATGTGATTTCTGAGGAATAAAGATACAAATGTCAGAGGGATATAACTGTCCTGATTTCATACTGAGGAAAAAATGCTCATTAAAAGGGGAAAACAAAACCTTAAGTAGTCTGGCATATTTTATAGGCTGCAGCCATATTCATTAAGTATAAATAGCAACTAGATTCAATTTTTTTTAAAGTGTTGGGGAAGCCACTCTAAAACTGTAGTTTTATGTTTCAAGCTACTCATAAGTTAAAGGAGTTAAGATACAGTGAGCTTCCCTTCAGAAAAAGCTGTTAGCTAAACTACAAGTTTCTGTAAAAAAAAGTAGCTAGCTACACTGAAACTACTTAAGATTTATTTTTTTGTTACAGTGACATTGTATGTTACAAATAACTGATTAATTGTTTTGAGCTTCTTTCCGATCGACAGATGTTTTGCCAAATGGATGCTTTTGCAATGGTGGAAAACGTCTCAGGTTACGTATGTAACCCTAGTTCCCTGAGAGGGAACGAGACGCTGCATCGACAACGCTAAGGCTAAGGCGTTCCCATTGCATTGTTGACACAGCTCGAGTTCCCTAGAAAGGGAACATCTCAGGTTGCGTATGTAACCCTAGTTCCCTGAGAAGGAACGAGACGCTGCGTCAACAACACTAAAGTGTTCCCATTGCGTTGTCGACACAGCTCGAGTTCCCTAGACAGGGAACGTCTCAGGTTACGTATGTACGACATTTAAAGACTCATTTTCTTGAAAATGGTAGCAACCTGTATGTTTTGTTTCGTGACATGAGAGTGAATCATTGTCAGTAAATGACTATTTAAAATGTTTGTGTAATCCTATCCTTTTGATTGCTTTATCTGCTTTTTGTGCATTTCTTAATCACCTTTGTCTGTTTCATCTAAACATCTGCTAAGTATTAATGGAAAAACACGCACGTTATTCACCTTTATTCACCATGTTTCAAAGTGATTCCAGCGGCTGTGTTTTATTTTACGAATCTTCCAGAAACTGTGATGTAAATGTGACCTATTAAAAGAAGAGGAATCTATTAGAGGCTTAGTAGCTAACAACCCCCCGCACAAGTGTGGTATTAAGTCTTTCTTCCTTCCTTCCTCTCTCCCATCCATCCATCCATCTGAGATTCCACTTACAACTAGCCAGAGGACTGGATGAAAGCGAGCTATGACTAACACTCTAAATAGTGC
This sequence comes from Rhodeus uyekii, assembly GCA_037043235.1. NCBI lineage: Eukaryota > Metazoa > Chordata > Actinopteri > Cypriniformes > Acheilognathidae > Rhodeus > Rhodeus uyekii. The sequence continues at coordinate 2,042,000 of JAWRVZ010000071.1, read as the reverse complement.
ATTAGCGAGACTGAGAGACAGAAAACAGACCCATAAAAAAAGATGACGGGGTAATGACGTCTCTTTCTCGTGGCAGGTAGCAGACAGGCCATTTCCTCACCCGACGGGACTCTCAGCACAGTGTCGGCCGATGTGTGGAGAGTGTTGGGGTGCGGTTGAGCGAGCAACAGGGGTCAGGTCAGGTCAAACTCATTTCACCCCTCTCCATCTTACTCTCAGACTGCTGGAAGTCTAGACTGCAGTCTAATTCATAATAGATGAGATCTTCATTAGATCTTCACGACTAACTGTTTTTGACTAAACACCTGAATTGAAAAATGTCTCAAAAGGTAGTCAACATCACTGTGGCCTGCTCTTCTAGCGCTGCTGTACAGCCCCCCAAAAATGTTCTTATTGTTTTCCTGTTATTTCTGTAAAGCTGCTTTGAAACAATCTCTATTGACTTTACTTGAATTTTTTTTTTGGGGGGGGGGGGGGGTGCAAGATCTCATTTTCAACATTAGTTATAATTAGTTGTGTTTTGACCAAATATAGCCTACTTTACATTTGATATAGTAAAGGTATTGATAAAAGTAGTTTCAATGTCACAGAAAAAATACTATTTTAGGCAATATCTGATTGTTCAAGCATGTTTGAAGAAGGTGAAGGTGGGCGGCGGATTTTCATTTTTTGGTGAACTTTACCTTGTACCTATAAATACAATTTACAGTACCTGTAACTTACTGTGACTGTAGTTGATTAATCTGGCACACTATTTTCAAATGAGAATTTCTGAATCTGACACACTGTTAAATGTTATAATTGTGTTTCATAGGGTTTTATTTAAAAAAAAGATTTTTTGTTTTCTTAGAGCAGTGGATCTTCACTTGATTTCACTTTTTAAAAAATTCTAGGAAATACAATATATAATATCTTGAATTTATTTGCATTTTAACATTTTCATTTAAATTAGAGTTAGATTATTTTAATAAATATAAAAATATATTTTACAGTGTGTTCTGTACGTCTGCTGATTTTTCTAACCATGCACACTCTCCCAGCTAAAAGGGAACAGATTAACTTAAATGCCACATTATAAACGGCACATACATGACTTCACTTCTGCAATTGAATCGATAATATTTTTGATAATATCTGTAAGGGCTGCTTATGGCAAAAATCACAATCACAATTATTCTGCTCAGTATTATTTGATTATTTGTGGGTGACGTGATTAAAGTACTATTTCATGATATGAGTCATTTTAAATGTGATTGAAATTTCACAATCATTAATATTTCAGCAAAGTAATACTTTAGATACTACTTAGAAGATTTACTAACAGTGGGATTCAGATAAGTGATAGCGTACAGCAGATATTGAATGATCAAATGTAAAAAAAACACAGCTGTATACTTTAAATATAGATTAATGCTTTCTTAAAACTACAGTTTATCCATTCACGAGCAGTGAGTTAATTTATCTTCGATAAACAATAATGACTGCAGTAGATTTATTAGGCTGCTGTCACTTTAAGAGCAAATGCATGGATCCAATATTCTGTTAAAAATATTAAATATTCTGTTTCTTTTATCGTTTTACCTCGATGATCTTGTTTTTCTAAACGTTGTAAGCCAAAGTTAGCTTACAAAATTAGTTAGAGTACAAGACCTTTCTATCACTCATGACTCCTGCAGAGAAATAGTGCAGACACTAGTCAAGGAAATGTTCTAGCTTGCCTGTGCAAAGCCACGTAAAGCCAAGACTACATTATTAAAATTAACACAAAAAAGCATGACGCCTGCTAACACTGTGCTAATGTCATGGCATGTATTGGAGGATGAGGAAGGCACGGAGGCACAGATGTAAAGCACTGAAAAGCAACAACAACAAACTTTATTTATAAAGCACTTTGGGGCAAGACCATTTAGAGATTTAAAAACAAATAAAAGGATTTTAAAATGATAGGGGAACCAGATGAGCTGCAGCATTCTAAACCAGTTGCAGACGGGCAACAGAAGACCCACTGACCCCCACATACAGAGAATTACAGTAATCCAGCCGGGTAGTAACAAAGGCATGTATCACTGTCTCAAAATGTTCCCTTTGAAGAAATGGCTTTATTTCGGCCAACTGTCTCAATTGGAAAAAACTTGATTTAACCACAGCCCTGATCTGACTGTCGAGCTTAAGGTCAGAGTCCATTTTAACCCCTAAATTTGTTATGGTGGGCTTGATGTACTGAGCCAAAGCACCGAACGCAGCAGAATGGGTCCCAGTGGTGTCACCAAAAATCATTACTTCCATTTTGTTTGCATTAACACTTAAAAGATTTATAGCCATCCAGGCCTTTATATCCTCAAGACACTCCAACAGCGGTCCAACAGTGTCATTCTTTTTGAGAGGCACGTAGATCTGACTATCATCCGCATAACCGTGAAATGACAAGCCATGCTTCCTAATTATTGAGCCAAGAGGCAGCAAGTAAAGAGAGAAGAGCAGAGGGCCCAAAACTGACCCCTGCAGGACTCCACAAGAGAGGGGTGCAGAGGAGGATTCAAAGTTCCCATAACTGACACAGAAAGTCCTACCTTCAAAATAAGACCTGAACCATTGAAGTGCAAGGCCCTTTATGCCCACCCAATTCTCCAAACGAGAGATCAGAATTTCATGGTCCACAGTGTCAAATGCAGCAGTTAAATCGAGCAGCACAAGAACTATACACTCTCCAGCATCAGTTGCTAAATAAATATCATTAAAAACCATAAGAAGAGCAGATTCTGTGCTGTGAAGAGATTTAAAACCAGATTAAACTCAAAATAACCACTTTACATACAAAACAAAAGGGCACTTCATGTGCAACACTTCAAAACGAGAAAAAGGAGACCTGGAGAGACATCGCGTATCATTGACATCAAACACAAGGATCGACAGATTAACACTGAGGGAAACACAGGGCAATATATACACAAGGTTTGATTAGACACAGCTGACAAGACTTATGAGGTGATTGATTATGAGACAGATGACAGGTGGACAGAAAAAAACACTGGGAGATCACGTGAGGAAACAGGACGTAGACAGAGACATGACAAAACTGTGACCGAGGGACTCACAGGCAGAGATCCAATCGCAATGTCTTTATTAAGAATGGTCGTACAGGCAGAGGGTCAGGGCAAAACAGAGAGCAATCGTGGTCAGTAATCCAAGCAGGGGTCAGGAAGGCAGGCAGAACAGATACAGAAACGGTAGTCCAGGCGGTGGTCAAGACAGGCAGCAGACAATCATATGCGTTAATCCAGGCACAGGTCAGGGCAGGCAGAACAGAACAGAATCAGATAACGGGTAACGGGTAACAGGCAGAAATGGCAACAGGCAGACAAGACAGGATAAATAACGCTCAGACTGATAGCTACAGCAAATCGAGACTTCGCGGTGAGTGAATGAATGAAGCAGTCTTTTATAGTTCATGAAATGATTAACAGGTGGTGAAACAAACAGACATAAGGGTGTTCAGCTGGTGTGTGTGTGATCAGTCCAGTGTGATGGTTGCTGGGAAATGTAGTGTGTAGTGTAGAGTCAGTATAAGTGTGAGCTCCCTCTAGTGGCCAGGGAGGGGAGCACAGAGCTCATAGTCATAACAGTAGGCAGTTGAACGTAAGGCTGCTCACTAGATTTTGAAACAGAACGTGTTCATGCGCTGTATCTTATTCTTAAAAAGTGCTGGGTGTACCAGTGAAAAACAAGCATAGTCTGCACTTGTTTGCAGTCACATACATACATACTGCCAAAACATAGGAAGCAATCAAACAAAACGAGAAATGACTATAAAACCCTCTTCCAATCTGTCCTAATCGGAAGTCACTGCCTTTAGTTCTTTCATTAGTTTGCTGGATTTGCTGGACTCATTCATCTCTGCCTCCAATGCCTCAATCTCTTGTTTTTTTTTTGCTACTTGGGTTCCACATTAGGTGAAAAGAGACAATGAATTCACAAAGAGAATATTGTAGTGGCCAGAATTATATTTCTGCCTTAAAACATAGTCTTAGTCTGTAGATAGTGACAACTCATCTAAAAATGTAACTCTTGACTTTGAAGGAGTGAAATACAAAGTGGTCTAACAGACTCTATTAAAGACAACGTTGTTGTCTTCCTTGCTCATGAATATGTGAACCATTGTGAAAAAGAAGTGCACTTAATTGTATGAAATGCACACTTTAATTCTTATATACGTATATATATATATATATATATATATATATATATATATATATATATATATATATATATATATATATATATATATATATATATATACTGTATATATATACCATTTTATTGCTGATAATATTAATTCTGTAATATTAAATAAAGTTTATATAATAGGCTATTCTTTTGTTGTGCTTTAAAGAAGTACACTTATTTTTATGTGTTGATTGACACAGTAAAACTAATTTTATTTGACATTAGATTTACATTTCATATTTTTAATGTACTAAATAGCAACTTCATCATTACAAAAGTGTAAATAAAAGTTCATTTAAAATACAAGACATACAAGTTTCAATAAAAATGAAATTAAAGCATATTTAAGTTTTGAATTACAACTGAGAAATAATTATGCAATTACATAAAAACGTACGTAAGTCCTACATAAAAAAATACTCTTAAGTTCAACTAATTGTATATAAATGTGAACTATAATAAATGTTTATGTTTTTGGTATTACCATAACAATACATCCAGTGCATACTTAAGTATATCATTGAAATATATCTCTCTATTATGTGATATATTATCTATTATTTTTCATGTGACCACTGTAAAGCTGCTTTGAAACAATCTGTATTGTAAAAAGCGCTATATAAGTAAAGGTGACTTGACTTGACTTGACTATTAGTTATATAATAATAATAAGTGCTTTTTAAAAGCTTCTTTTTCACAAAGTCACTGTAGCTTCTAATACTTACTTTTTTTACCAATCGATCATTATTGATCACATAAAAGGCACAAACATAAGAATGTGTCAATCACGATGTTTAGACCATTTTTTTAATGTTTTGTCCTTTGAGGTGCTTGATACTCACCATCCACTTAAAATATTTGGAAAAGAGATTGAGTTCAGCTATCAAGTGCTTTTATGTGAGTAGCCGAGTGTCTGTATTTCGCAGTCTGAAAAGCATGTTCTAGATCCCTGGAGCGTTCACACGCCCTCCGCAGTGTTTACTCGTGTTGCGTGCGGCGTGTTGCATTTACATTTTACATACATGCCGTAAGCCATTTACACAGCTGGGATTTTTACTCAGGTGACTCACAGACAAAATGTCCCATGCCCCAGGGTCCAAACAAATCAGAGCTCCACCCACTTACTCTACACAGTAACATCTCTGTTATCACTAAACCTAATAAAGTGCAGGACCTTTAAGGGGCACTCAAATGACATAGCATATCTGACTAGAGCTGGGAGATATACTCAATATTATGAATATTAAAATGTTAAAATACTCTGATAGTAACTTGTACTTATTTCTTTCTAATGCAGAACACAAAGGAGATATTTTGAGGAATGGTTTAGCTGATATGGTCCAAAAAACATTGGTGACATTCAATGTATAGAAGGGAAAAAACTGAGACATTTCTCAAAATATATTATTGTCTTTTTTTCAGAAACTCATCACTGTTTTGGAACGATTGCATAAACATAACCTTGTGGAAAAGAAGTACCTTTAAAAAGAGTATTACAGAAATAATATACTTTAAGAGTATAAAACTTAAGTGTAAACTGAATGTTTTCGGAATGTATTATAGTGAAATTTATATTATATGCAACTAGTCAAATTTAAGTGTTTTACTGACCCACTTAAGTGCATCTTTATATTTAATTTCATAATTATTTTATTGCCTTTGAAATATGGTTAAAGAGCTAAATATGTAATAATGAAATTGCAATTTAGTAAATTTCAAATATGTTAACTTTGAATGTAATATCCAATAACTCACAATGGTTAAACTTATAGGGCCAGTCACACAGCCGATCACGCACGAATCACTCACAAATCACGCACAGATTGGGTTTGTGCGTGCTTGTGTGTCGAGAAATTGACCAAAGTATTCCACAAACATTCGACGCACACCCGACGCATGAATCACTGACGGAGCGCGTCCAAACGCGCACGCTTCGCGAACGTTCCACGTACAAGAACTTTCGGAATCCACATTGTAAGTGGAATGAACGTGATACGTGCGCGGTTCATACGTGATATGAAGGTGGGGCGTCAGTGGACGTGCGCGGTTTCAAACCAGTTCCGACGCATAAGCACTGACGGCCGACGCGTGTCCCGCGCATAGTCACGCATACTCGACGCATAAACCACGCATGCCGACTCATGAATAACGCACACCGACGCACAGTTGTGCGTCAGAAATTTTTTGAATCGTTCAAAACTCAAAATCACGCACAAACCGCCTTCGACGCACATCCACTTACAATCACTGACTGGTCTGACTGGTCCACGTTCGATCCACCGACGAATTACGCATACGACGCACGCTCCGCGCAGAAACAAAAATCTGTGCGTAATTCGTGCGTGATTCATGCATTTTCGCTGTGTGACTGGCCCTTATAATCAAGTACTTTACAAGTGCTTTAGTTTAATAGCCAACACATAAAAATAAGTGGACTTCTTCAAAGCACAACAAAATATTATTAAAACATAATCATTTAAAATGTACTTTAAAGTAAAACTTTTAATTTGAAATTAATACAAGGATCACCTTTAAAAAGTGTACTTAAGTGTAGTAAGAAATATAATTAAGTCTACTCTAAGTGCACTAATGTGGCCTTTTATTTCATTAATATTATATTATCTCCAAGTACAGTTTTAAAAAAAAAATACTTTCAGGAGTGCACATTCAATACTATTAAGCATACTTTTTGCACAAGACATTTAATATCATCAAAAGGCAACAAACATGGCTCCACAAAACGTTAAATGTAGTGAGTCACACCTGTGCTGGGTTGAAACACACTTCATTTGACAGGCGAAAAAAGATGAATTCTCCTGGAGAAGTGCAACACCCACATGTCTGTTGTAAATTGTGCCCCAGACTTATGAAACTTATGTAGGTATAAAGAGGGTCTGGCCATGTCAAACAAAGCTTCTTCAGAGCCTGTCGTTCAGCAGACCTCCCCACCGTGCTTTAGAGGACTATCTGTGAAATCAGATCCACAACTGTTGTCAAAATATTTTAGAAGGGGCGAATGCCACCCAGCTTCATTCAGGAGGAAAGAGCACGAATAATCAAGATGCAGGGAACAAGTACACTTTCTTTCAGTCATTTAAAAGTTAAAAGGAGTAAATCTATTTAAAAATGTTTTCGTTGTATCCCAGCTAATGTTCAACAACATTTTGCTAATGCTTATACTGTATTAAGTTAATTAAATATTCTTTTGTATGCTTAAAAAGTATTTTCTTGGTTATGCGAACATCAAGGGAACGTTCCATTTGATCATTTCGCAAACATTATTAGATTGTTACTTTTGAATGTAATATTTAAAAAGCGTTAACTAAACACTTCAGAAAAAACCTTCCATGAATGATGTATAAATAATGTGTTTGTGTTTTGAGAACATTATGAAACAACAGATAACCTTCAATTGATGTTCTATAGAGTAGAACAGGCTCTTGGATTCAAAACGCACATTTTCTCCACAGGGAAATAGATTTTTAACCTTTAAAGATAGCCTTACTGTGAGATACGAGGTTGATAATCAGTGGCATTTCCTTCTGCTGAAACCTTTAAGGTAAGTTTAAACTTAGTTTAAAAATCGTGTTTAAAAGTTGAATTCGTGGTAAAACAAAACTACATTATCCATGATGCTCTAAAGAAAATTACACCAATTAGAGAGAAAAAACAAGCGAAATGCAATATCTCTTTAGCTCTGCCCAATCCCTTGAAGCATTTTACATTTACATTTATGCATTTGGCAGACGCTTTTCTCCAAAGCGACTTCCATTGCATTTAAGAAACACATTGACATTCTAATCAGTTCTTGCTTTCCCTGGGAATCGAACCTGTGACTTTGGCGTTGCAAGCGCCACTCTCTCCTGTGAGTGTTTGGATAAAAAACTTAAAATTCATTGTTTTTGAAATATAATCAGCATTTTTAAACGAGCAGTTTTATATCTTTCATTTATGCTGTTCGCAATGCTTCATGGGATTGTAGTTCTCGCCCTCACTAAAACCGTTAAGTACACAGTCTTATACCTTTTTTTATTTTTGTCCAATTTTCAAATACCTTTTTGCTTCAAAACAACGTTTCTATTGTTATAATTCCCCTCATGGCTGGTTGGCTTAGTTCATGGCTTATAACACCTTAACAAAGACTATTTTGAAATCCTATGGGATTAAATGGAAAATACTTCCTGAACCAGCATCTCTGAAGTAGACGGGCACTAATGCACTCTATAAACGTTAATGTAAGAATGTTTGCTTATAACCTGCCAGAACATTAGCCAAAGTTCTGGGAAAGCTTTCTGTTAGCTGAGATGAATCCATTTCTTCAGAAAGAGAGAGAGAGAGCGAGAGAGAGAGATAGAGAGAACATTAAATATGTGTTCTTTATACGTAAAGAGTTGGACGTGATGGCGTTCATACAAAAAAAACAATACTGCCTAGTCACTGACTGTTTTGGTAGTAAGAAAGCAAAGACACAGATACTGACACTTCTGTTGCTTCTGAAACATAGCATTTGATCATAATTGTAAATCACCTGCCTTTTCTCAAAATGGCTCCGAATAGATTCAATAAGTCTTATCAAATCATGAGTTTCAGGCACTGAACAAAGCAGCTTTTCTCTCAGAGAACATGTTGCATGAAGACACGCATTTGTTTTAGCAAAGCCATGATGACACAGATAATCAGATACTGTATAAGGGCACATGAGCAGGATGCATCCAGTCAAACGTGCTCTGGTTTTTCTTTTCTTTTTTCTTTTTTGGACTGAACGGTTTTGATTGCAAATTAAAACTTTGCAAACTAGAGCAGTGCCGTTTCCTTCACTGAGAGAACTCTAAAAAAATCTTAATTTCATAATTTTACCGGATTTGTGGAAAATCCCATTCCAGTTAACGTTAAAAAATCTTTAGATATTATTGTACCGTATATGGTTTTTCTGTGAACTTTCCTTGTGTTCGTTTTGCTTATGTAAAACATCTTTGTTATGATTGACTGTCAGGTTCATGGATCGCAGATTCAAAACACTTGTATCGTATGGCATCCATGCAGTTTTCTCAGGGCCTAATGCAATATAGCAACTATGTAACCATCATTGTAAAATTAAGTAAATATACATATATCTGCACATTCTTTCTGCAAAATGTCTGCGTTGACATTGTAGCTTATTTAATATAAAAGGTGTGCTGTGGCAGTTTGGTTTGGTTGAACAGAGCAGCTACAGCAGGTTGTTTCATTTAAAGCTGGTGTCTCTCTTTAGGAAGAGAGAAAGCAGAGCAGAAAGAGAGAGAGGCAAGCCTATGCGGTCAAATCCATCTGTGTCAGTGCTTGTCCAAAATAGGCACAATACAGCAGCCCTCTGGATAATTACACATCGCAGAATAGGAAACACTGTCACCTCCCTCCCTGTAGTCATACACTCACATTCACACACACGTTAGTCATTTTCAGATTAATCATTTCATTTCAACATTTAAAGAGATACTTCATCCAAAAAAATGAATTCTGGCCTGATTTCCACATCCTTAATTCATTCTAAACCTGTTTGAATTGTTATTGTAATTTTCTCTTTCTCAATATTGTATTTGTGTTCCACAAGCAAAGAAAGTCAAGGATGGTAACATGGCTTTATGGTGTAAAATCAGCATGAAACAGATACAGTAATACCTCGGTTTACGAGTTTAATTGGTTCCAAGAGCTCGTAACTCAAAACTCTCGTACACCATTCAATTTTCCCCATAAGAATGCACTAAAAATCACTCGATTCGTTCCACATGACCATAAATGCCCATTTTAAATATTTTTGGGGTTTTATCCAATTAATTACAGTTAAAATCACTTAAGATCTCGTATAAATACGAATTAATAATTGACAATTAAACTCTAAAAATACTTGACAAATTTACTGTAATGCACTTTAGCTTTGAGTAGCGTCGCTGCTGGCGTGAAGGAGACGAGAGGAGGGTTTTACTGCTTACAGGGAGAATTTCATCCCTTCTTTCTTACTCAACTTGAGGTCATTGTCTATATGCTGTACTGTACGTATATATTTCAATACGTGAACAATAGCGATCACAATTAATGTTAACAACACGAGGTAAAACCGCTGGAAATCACTTATAAAAGTATCACTGTGGTGAATGATGAACCAAACCGAGTGACGCTGAGAGAATAAACGAGTGAAGGGGTGATGGGCTTTGAGAGAGGCTGTCGTTAGGATATTTCCAGTAAAAATGCGCGTGAAGGCTGAACGCTAGGACTTTTCCACAAAAAAATGGCCGTGGGCGAGGGAAAAATTTTCTAGCACATCGATACAATGCTCGTACACCAATTTGCTCGTATACAAAGTCACTCGTAAACCGAGGTATTACTGTATATGATAAAAGTGATTCTGTGGTGAAGTAAATACTGCAGAAAAACCTAATGTAATTTCTAGTTAGTTCTGACAAAAATGTAAGAAAGCAAAGTGAATTTTATATTAATACTCAATTTAAGCTTGCAGAAATTAAAGGGTAAATATCAATGTTATAAGATTAAGTAAAACCAACTTTCTGATACTGGGATTCCCATCATACACTGGGGCATGAATAATTAATAAGATTGCATTTTCACCATTTTCCAGCTGTATTTATGCCGTTTTATCATTGCTTTTGTTCTTAGGTTTAGCAAGTGTTTTGTGACATTTGGAGTTGGTTTTTCTAGTCAAAATATGACACATTCATATAAAAATTATGCAACACCTTTACTGTTATTGCGTATTGCATACATAAGCATTGAGGTCTCTGAGTTCAGGCGGATACTACATCATTTCTAATATGCAGATATGTTATTTATACAACATCCACTGTACATTTACATAGACGTTTTAAGTAAAGAACACAATTGAAAAGCATAGCTTGATTCAGTGTTATATTGTTTGAGTAAGATGTACTTGAAACAGAGTAAACAAAGTTAGAAATTATTAAACTTCAGCTGACCAAGTTACAGCTGCTTATTTTCTTTGTTAATTTTACTTAAGTTAGTTAAGTAGATTTGACTTAATTCCATATGTGACATTTACTTTAAGAATCTGCATGCAAACACTTGCTTCCATTAGTCTTTTCTTCCTTTATTGTGACGTGTTGTTCGGTCAAAGGCTTCTATAAAAAGAAATGTAGGGCGGGACTTGATTTTGTCCATGGGGAATTGATTGGATGGTTGTGGTTTGCTATTGGTGGATCTCATGTGATTGACAGGTTGCCCCGCCCTCGTCCCAGTAAACACATTAGAGAAAAAAAGAGATGTTGCTGCGATAGCTTGTTTTGATTCAAGATTATGAGGGTACGTGACTAAAAATAAAACGAATATTATGTGCATGGATGAATCATTTACAATAAATACTTTTGTATTCAATAAAAAATTTGATTTCATGGTGCTTAAGAAGAATTCAGATCACTAAACTATTATATCTAACCCACTTTGCCAATAAACAGCAATACAAATCACACCCTTAACGACATAATTGCTCTTATCAGGCAATAAATCACACTTTGCATGGCAGTGTTGTGCTTGCGTGCAGATGATGACGCTTTAATGAGGAAACTAACAGGTTCGCTGATAAGACAAGCCAGGTTCTGATGAAACATTCAGACAAGCCAAGTTAGGCGGTGTCAAAGATAATGCGTTAGGTGGAGGTAAAGGTGGATGACTAAAACTTACTTGAATGGTGACCTGGGAGCGTTCATACAAGGTATGTTGCCAAAATACCACAGTTATTATTACAATTATTGTTTTTATAATAAAACAGTGGAAGCCTAGCTACCTTGATAAAGACATCAATCAAAGTGACAGAAATGTTCTAAACACTGGATATGTTACGTATCATAGTTTTACAGTTGCAACAATAAATGTTATTGGCAGAAACTCTGGTTACCATGGTCTTTTTTACCATTGTCACTTTTGAGCGGCCGCGTAGGCTTCCTCGCTGCAGTTGAGCAAACGAGTCATGAGACGTACTTTGCACTTAGAAAAACACTTGTGCCTCTGTCAGCTGATATCATTACTGCAGAGAAAGAAACTGAAGATAAAGAGACCGTTGAGCTCCCAGACAGCCAACCCTGAACACCTGAATATTAGCGGAGGACACAGCTGGCGCTGAGACAGCAGACGCTTGGGAATGCGACAGCGCTTTATTATCACTGCCCAAAACACACAATGCAAATATAGGTTCGCATTCACCAGCATTAGGGGCTTGGAAATCATGCCAGGGTTAAGACTTTCCACAGATAAGTGGCCTAATAAAATCAAACAAACAATGGAGGAGAGAACTATGCATGCTATTTGGCCCAGGAACAAATAAAATATCTAAGACTCTCAGGGGAGGGGGGAAATCCCCATTCTTTGGCCTGTTATTTTTCACTCAGCCCTGTTATTATCTGATTTCTGCACAGGTCTGTCCTGTCAATGCCAAAAACATGAAGAGACAGAGGACTGATCTGGGTAAATGATTTAATACGAGTTTTGACTTCAAAAGTGCTGTTATTTCTTTTTATTATATAGTTGGTGTTATTATTTGACTATCAGGCCCTGATTAAATTTGGTATTAAGGTGCGTTTTGGCTGATCGGATCAGAAGTATACAACCCTAAATACAGGTGTAATCGGGGGCTAAAACATTTTGAGATTGTCCACTTTTATCAAATTCCAGAAGTTGTTGAAAACACATTCCTTCGTAGTGTAAACTCTCATGTGGTCGAATGAGTTCGAACAGCCACAAAAGACCATCTCCTCTCCTCCTGTTGTTCTCTCATCATTCCTGATCTCTAACACACACTCACAGCGTTCTACTGGTCTTTCGGCGGTCAGAGCAGAAAGCTGCTGCTCTCTGTGTTTTTCCGTCATCTCCGGTCATGTTCATATGTAAATTGCGTGAGTTTATTTCATCCATTAGATCCAAAGATCTGGAAAAGCCCATACATTTACCCACCCATAGACCCTCCCCTTGAAGAAATCAGGACAGAAGTGATTGAAAGAGACAAAAGAGATGGATTAAAACACCAGGTGTAAACGGGAATGTCTCCTTCGTCTGCTCATGATCCGATTAAACAAAACGCATCTTAATTGCAGGTGAAAACAGGGCCTCAGATAGAATAGAAATATATTCCCCATTGTAATGTTTCATTTTTAAGCGTTGCGGTTTCATTAGTCACTCTTTGTCTTGCAAAATCAGCTGCGCTATTGGAACCAGACTTTGTGACAAGTTGTTTGTCAAGAACATCTAAACAAACATTTTCAGAGTTAGGCCTATGCATGTTGTGCAGCTTTATATTGTTTCTTGTAAACTACTAAGTTTGACGCCAAAATATGTGGCTTTTTCTAAAATTAAACTCATACTTTTCTCAATAATAGGATGAAATGGGACTAAAGGCCCCTGGATATGATTTTCTCCTTCAATTAAAAGAATTGTGTCCATCAATTTGTATTACATATTAGATGTTCGCTGTTTTATTAAGCAAATTCATGAAGTGCTGAACAGGTGTTTCGCTCATAATATATTTTGGAATATAACACAGGTGCAAGTCTATGCAGACCAATCAGAATCTAAGACTACAACAATTAGTTTTATATCAGTTTGAATTGTAATAAAGTTAATCAATTGACACGTTTTGTCCTAGTTGTGTCCAAAAGTTCTTTAGTGTGTCTTTCTGTCTTTTTTTACTGAAATGTTGAGACTCCATCAGTAGTCAATAATTCCCATCACACATTATGACCCAATAAGAGAGTCTATAACAAGTAAACAAGTACTGACGGATTTGGTTTCAATAGAGGAATCACAGGTGAGTGCAGTTTCCCAGGAAGAATATAAAGAGGGTTAAAATATGGCATTTGACATCCCAGAGCTGTCAGTGCGCGCGAGACAATCTTACCTAGATTCACAAAACTCATGACCATGTCCGCGTCGTTCAGAAAGTTGTTGTCCTGAAGCGACGCGATCGGAGGTCCCTGCGTGGTGAACACGGGCTTGTACGGGTACGAGTATCCCTCCTCGTCTCCCTCGGTGGACATCGCATTGTACAGATCCAGCATGAACATCGGCGCGGCGTTGTGTTTGCCGTGGAGGTGCGGCCGCGGCCGGTGCGGCAACCCGAGGATTGACAGGATCTCCCGCTGCATCTCCCGGCGCTCCTGGCTCTTCAAGCGCCGGTGGATGAAACTAGAGTGGACCTCGTTGTCCAGAGTAAAGTTTGTAAAGACCGTGTCTGCCAGGACGCAATATCCCCACACGAGCAACAGAACGAGAGCGCTTAAATCCAGCAATGAAACCATGATGAACCTTCGCGCGGAGTTTCACACAAATAAACGAGCCGATCCAAACAGGTGATGACTGAAACGCTATCGCTGGTGTAATCAGTTATTTTGTTCCCACATTTCGCCCGCTAGAGAACACTCTCAGATGCATTAACCTGTTGCGCTTCTTCAACCTGCAAACGCACGGAGCGCAATGCGCATTCCGAGTGCAGATGGCAAACTGGAGGAGGAGCGACGCGGAGACGCACAAACTCCGCTAACAACGCGGAGAGTGGGAGGTATGTGCGATAACGGCAGGGTCATATCTCCGCAGATGCTCGTCTCTGAACTGTAAGGATGTGTGGAGGCCCTTTGCGCGCTTCACGGATGCCCGTTTTCAGAAATGCACCTGCGGAGACAACGTGTTCCCTGACGCGCGTCTCGCTGTGGGAAGATACTGCGACAAGTCAAGGAGAAGGAATTGTAATGCTGTTAGCTGGAGATCGTACCTTAGGGTAGAGATTACAATCAGAACATCTCGAAAGCAAGGAGAGGACGTCACCCTGGGTGAACACAGAAACAGAAACCCTATAAAATGTAGACTTCAACAGAATGAAATGCCTTGTTACTGAATAATTTGCTCGCTCAGTTGCAAGTGTGCACATGCCTGAGAGCGTTTGATCTGAGATGGGAACACCTTATTCATAAAACACTGGACTGGTGGAGATTATGATTTTAATTTGCATGACGTCAACTCTGAAGATTGTTGAAGCAAAACTCTTGTTTCAAATTTTGCCTCTTTGGGACTTTAAAATCAGATTGAAATGGAAATCCACCTAATGGCACGTTAGATCTTATTGTGAATAGTTCACCCGTGCGCACTTTTTTCATATTTGTTTTGAGCTCTAATGTTTAATCTTAATGTCATAAGTGGACCTTCTGATGAAAATGGTAATCCACAACAAATCAGATCAACAACCAATGCACAGAACCTACTTTCTCTCTCTCTCTCTCTCTCTCTCTCTCTCTCTCTCTCTCTCTCTCTCTCTTTCTCTTTATTGATATCCATTACACTTGGATGCATGTCACATATGGAAGAAAATATGTCACTACTTTTCATTTCAACTTTCAACTATTTCTACTTATATACGTAATCTCTTCATGTAAAGCTTGATAAAAAAACAACATTAAAATATGTAGCTCAATCAGTAGAGAGTGATGCTTACAACACCAAGGTCATGAGTTCAATCCCTGGGAAAGCAAGAACTGATTCATTGAATGCAATGGAAGTCGCTTTGGATAAAAGTGTCTGCCAAATGCATAAATGTAAAGAAATAAATATTATATAGTTGGTTTTAAACAGCTATACATCCTCAACAAATGAACTCAAATAATGAATCGACATGTCACCCATACATTAATTGCTTTCTTTAAGTTTTCAAAACATGAACACTTAAAAACGGAAAGGCCTTTTCTTTGGCCTTTTTGTAAGGAATTCAGATGCTCACCTCTGTTTGCCAAATCTGAGCACAGTTTGAAACATTGTTGAGATCGCTTCTAAGGGTGTGTTCATACTTCACAGTTCACAATTCAGTTCTCTTGGTTCTTTTGGTTTGGACCAAAAAAGAAAATGATCCATTTAGTCCAGGTTCACTTAGAGTTTAGTTGTCATTTTTACCACCGAACCTAAAGACACACACACAAAACGTCATTTATGACATATATTTTGCAAAACTGGCCAAACATCCAAAACAATGCTGTGTGCTGTGTACTCACTGTATGTGTGTATATGGTATAGCTGTTGTGTGAGGCCAATCTAACCTACCCCTTACATCTCAGCACCTCTTAAAACATTCATTTTAATGTGATGCTTGTGAAGCTCACATGCACTGTTTATTCTGTCACCCTGCCACATTAACCTCCAGACACCCCATACAGTTAAGAGCCATGTGTGCTGCAGTGTACAGTTGTGGGGATAGTCCTGTTGTTTTCATAATCAGCTTTGCCTCGGGCACAGGTGTCAGGTACACTCATTAAAGTGGATTTAGCGCCAAGGGAACAGGGCAGTCCCAGATGTGAAACAACAGCTGCTTTAATTTAGCTTTTGGGAAGATGGATGAAGAGGAAGTCACTCTTTGCTTTACGCCCCTTATTGTGTTCATTTAGGAATACTCTCAGTCCTTTGATTAGCAATGAAAATAAAGGTGTTTAGTCCATCTGCATTGTGTTTTCTTGCACTCAATATCCGTTTATACCTCGATCAGTGTGAAATGCTTATTAGAAGTAGCCTGAACCATGCCAACAGCGCGTTCCGGTTCCAGATTGAATCAGTGAATGGCTGCAGGTGTTTACATTGAGACAGCATCTGATTGGGGACTTAAAAGGAAGGGACATGGTTTCAGTTAAAGCTGTCCTCCATCCCTCTATGTGGGAGCCAGGGCCCCCCGGTCCTCCTCTCGGCCCAACAGAGAGCTGTCATTCTGGGGAAGGACAAAAGGAACAGACCCCCCTTTGTTCCAGCTCCGGTGGCCCTTGTGACCGGCACAGTAAACAGCGGGCACAGGCTGATTTGCCGGCTTGGATAGCCACACTGAGGAGCTTTTGACCGGGGGAAGTTAAGCAGAACAGCACCCTGATATCTCCCAATGACTCTCTCTTTCAAGCACAGTCTCTCTCTCACCCTCACTCACCCTCTTGAAAACAGACTTTTATTAGCAGGGAATGTACACAAAAGCCAGGCATTTATGCAAAGGAAATGCGGAAAAAAGAAAACAATGCACAAGTGTTTACGCTTATGTTTAAAATGGCACTGTCACTCATGTTCTGAGTCCCCTGTAGACAATAATTGAATCCCTTAAAACTCATCTTTGATCACCAAAATGACACAAAATCCTGTGCAAAAACTGATTCATGCTTTAAAATAACTATACTAGTATAACTATTTAGTATACACAAAATCATGAATATGCAAATGAGCCCCGCCTTCACTGTATCAGAATGGTAATGTGTTTTATGTATCGCTCTATACAACGCCGAACACATAACACTAATTGATATAGTTAGCCTTTGACTTGACTACATTATTAAACAGCTAATAATGTGTTGCTAATATTACGCAAACCACGTTCCCGTTTCCCATCAACCGATTTCAAACGCCAGTGTTTCTGAGACCGTCTTTGGTTTGCAGTTTTAAGAAGAAAATAGTCAGCAATGGTGTTGTTCTGCATTTGCACGTTTTGTTTTAAAGCGTATTAAAAACACCACATAGACATGTAAACAACATTAAAAACTACAACATTAAAACTTTAAAGGACACTCCACCCAAAAGTGAAAATTCTCTCATCATTCTACTCACCCTCACTTTCTTTCTTCAGATGAAGAACGTTAACACTTCAAAAACCACACAACACGATCGTGGCGATAATCCAAACAAGCCAAATTGATGTATCAATGTCTTTCGAAGCAAACATTTATACGTGTTTGTGAGAAAAATACTAATATTTGAAACTTTTTATACTATAAAAGACCTCAATATACTTCAAGAAAGAAAAAAAAACTGTTGTGAGGAGCTGTCCCTTCTTTGACATTTCATTTCTAGTGATCAGTCCGTCAAGGTCAGATGCAAAAAAGGTATTGGATCTTGGTTAAAAAGGTATTGGATCTTGCATATCACTAGACCAAATGCAACATGAGACGTCTAAAAAACATAGACACAAAGAGATATAAGAGCTATGACAGAGGGCATGATAATAATTGGATGATAGTTTAAATCAGCTTAGATTTCAGTTTGCTTTCATAGGGTTTCAGGAATATATGTTACCAACCACTTTCCTTGTATTGAAAACATATGCTTTGACAGCTGCTGCATGGGTGTGTTATTAAATAATGACAACATTTTCATACATTAGACAAGCTGTCTAATATAGCTGGGCGCTGGAATTCAAATTTGATGACTTGCCATGTTACAAAGCATTTTCTTGACAATCCAGGGTTTGCTAATACCCTGATCACATTACGCAAAAATAATGAAGCTTTCCTGATTGTTTACACGCTATGGAGGACTCACATTGCATCATGCCTTAAAAACAAGATAAAAAAGGTCACAGTTCTTCTCAGTCTAAACAAACTTAAACTGTTGAGTGATGTACATTTGAGTAATCAAGTGAAGAAAGAAGTTGACTTTTTTCCACAGTCATCATGAAACACTCACAGAGCCACAGCAAAGGAAAGTCAATTTTATCTACACTACCATTCAAAACCCGAAGGTCAGTAAAATTTTGTCAACAAGGCTGCATTTATTTTTAAAAGGATACGTAAAAACAGTATTTCAATTGATACAATTAATTCAGTTTTTTAAATAGCTTACATTTATGCATTTGACAGACGCTTTTATCCGAAGCGACTTACATTGCACACAAGGAACACATTGAATCAGCTCTTGCTTTCCCTGGGATGGAACCCATGACCTTGGTGTTGTAAACACCAATGCTCTACTGGTTGAGCTAAAGGAAAGCTGATGACTTTTTAGTCTTCACTGTCACATGATCCTTAAAAATCATTCAAATATGCTGCTTTGCTGCTTAAGAAACATTTCTGATTATTATCTATGTTAAAAAGGTTTTGTTGCTAAATACATTTCGCATTTAGTCTTTAAAGATGCAAATTTCAAATTTTATTTGAAACGGGAATCTTTTGTAACATTACAAATGTCTACAAATTTCTTTCAAAAAAGCAGTTGATTTAAAAACTCTTTCCATTACTGTCACAAGAATCTATCATAATTATCTTAGCTCATACAGTTTGAAGAATGACATTGAAATTAAAAGATTCCAATTAAAATGGAAAAGATCCAAAAGATTCTAATTCCATCCTGAAATAACTGACACTCTCCCACCTCAAAGGCCTTCTAAAGCTTCTCTCCTTTTTTTCCTTTTCACTCACTCTGTTTGACTCTGGCACCAAGAGTTGGAGACATGGGTCAGAGTAATATTTATTTCGAATGTTGTCTGGTACAAGGCGGGGGGCACGCTTTTGAAGGCAGCGGGATGGGAAACAGTGGGACGGCCCTGTAAAAGATACAGTAAAACTCCTCGAGGGTAAACGGACCCTCAAACGAAGCGGTGTAGCTTTGGGGAGGGTCGAGCAGGGCAAAGCTCGTTCTTCCACCCGTTATGTGCTGTCTGGATTTTCGGGACACCCTGGGTGTGAGCACCCAGCATCACGGCAGGCTGTTTAAACACTGGCGACCAGGTGGGACTGTGCAATAGCAAAGTTGACACCGCGCGAACATATGAGACACAGCTGTGAAAAGGGGAAGCAAGAAAAAAGAAAACGTGGCTTCAGATCTCTGTCCTTTCTCACATGCAACAACTGTAGCTCTGCATTTCTGCCGTGTGTTTTACATATTTGTGCAAGATGGCCACTCGGGCAGCTGTTTAACAGCTTGGAGACATTCTTGTTTCCACTCATGTGTTTGTATGTTATCTCTGATCTGTAGTTTCCTACGCTCTTGACAATTTTTACAAAACGATTTGAACTCTGTATACTTGCACTTTTATGCCTTTCTGGCCTACGTTCTAACTTTGTTTTGCAGTACAATGCTTTATGCTTACACTATGATCCTCATTTACGGTGGTTTTTGAAAGCATTTGCCAAATGAAACAATCAGCCAGTTAATTGTCTTTGTTACTCCCAACACAATATCATGGCAATTTTTAATTAATTTGCATTTTGTCAAATTTCATACGATCTTATGCACTTGTGACTGGTGTATTTAGGGGTGAGGTTAGGGGCGGACCTTCATGCTTACTTTTTTCTAATAACCTTTAGTTTTTGTATGAATTTGTACGATGTGAATCCTGGCAACAGCCTAGCAACCACCCCAGATACCCTAGCAACCACCCAGAACACCTTAGCAACATGTTAGTTTTTGATCATTCATGGCAGCGACTTCGTAGTTAAAGCTAAATCGTACTACCAACATGCTAGATTACATTTTCTGGTCCGACTTTCTCAAGTAAACTTCTAAAGTTTGTCTCGACGAACTATATTCTCTAGTTGTCTTTGTTACTCCCAACACAATATCATGGCAATTCGTAACTAATTTGCATTTTGTCAAATTTCATATGATCTTATGCACTCGTGACAGGTGTGTTTAGGGGTGAGGTTAGGGGCCTTCATGCTTTTTCATGAATCTTTTTTCTAATAATCTGAAGTTTTTGTATGAATTTGTACGATGTATGATGTAAATCTTATGTAAATCTACAGCTCATTTTCGCTTGAGATCAGGTTGTTACTCCCCCAAAGACTCACATTATTCAAAAACTACAGTATGTTGAGGTTCAGAATGGCATCCCAGTGACAGACACACTGTATAAGAAAAGCCAACACAATGCATTAAGAGCCAGTGAAACATTTTGAATAAAATCATCTGAGTAAATGTTACTTCTGTCCTTGAAATGTAAGTATTTTATTTAGACTTACTTCTAAAAGTCAGTACTATTTCCCACTATTATTTCCTCTTATTTTGTTATCATTAATCTACATTAGGGTGCTTTTTGTAGTGCCGTGTGTTACCCTGATGTTATTTGAACTTTGTGTGAGTGACCCTGTCCACCGGCTGTAAGTATTGGTCATATTTTATGGTCAGGCCTCTTACGATGAGCTCTGATTCATCATGTGGCTTGCTATTGTACCACCTGTATCTTTATTGTAGTTATCAGTAAACTTTAAGGTTAAAAGCAGATATGCTCCAGATGACATTTTAACATTAAATTACTTAATGAAATATGTACAGGCATCCCATAATAGCAAAAACATTGTAACAGTATTTGCATGGTGAATTTCTGGCAATCACAGCTGCAAGTTATTTTACCATAAACATATTTAATTTATATTTTAAAAAATTAAAGTGAACAGTTTGCATATTTTATAATCCCTCTTAGTTTGCTAAAATGAACATTTGGCTAATTCTGTAAGGTTCATGCCTTATGGGACCACGACCAGTAATGAACCAGCAACTCGAGTTACGTAACCAGATTACTTTTTTCAGGTAGCTAATAAAGTAACACATTTTTAAATGTAACAAAATGTCTTAGTTACTTTTTCAAATAATTTGAAGTTACTGTGTTTCCCCAGGGAAAGCAAGAACTGATTAGAATATCAATGTGTATCAAGTCGAATATGAATATAATATCAAGTCGCTTTGGATTAAAACGTCTGTCAAATGCATAAATGTAAATGTAAAATTAAATATATTGACTGACGGCTCTCCTGTCCCAAGTTGAAAGAAATTGTGAGTAAGTGTGTTGTGTGTGAATACAATGGTTATTGTAGTTCTAGACTAAATGTCAACATTTATTAATTTACTTTGCTGCTGTCCTTAGATTCAATTCAACCATACTAATAAGCAAAAATGACTTTAGAGCAGGGGTGCTCAAAGCAGTCGATCTCCAAGGTACTATTGGTAGATCGCATGACTGTCAGGGTTCTGTCACTCCAGTTTGGGTTTCTAGTGTGTTGCTTGACAGAGCTCTGACACTGCCCCTTTGTGTCTTGTGATTGTAAGCCCCACCCATCTTGTTCCCTCGTTTCCCTTAATTGATCCCATCTGTCTCTACTCGTTACCTTCCTCATGTGTTCCCTATTTAATCCTTGTGTGTTTGCTGTCCTGTGTGGGTCGTTGTCATTCCATGTCTGTGCCTGAATTCCCTGGTTCTGATTTCCCGGTCCATCTGGTTTGTTTGTGTTCTTAGTTTCTGTTTAGTTATGTTAAGTTTATGTTTTCCCCCACGTGGGTGTTTTCTTTTGTGTGTTTGTTTATTTTGTTATCATTAATAAACCCACTTTTCCCTGCATTTGAGTCCTCCCTTAATGATCCGTGACAATGACAAGGTGAGGTGACATTGTCATGAACTGATTTTAACTTGATTGATACACAGGACAACCAGTACCAAAGAAGGGAAATGTGGAGCGTCATTTTCGGACTCTTCATGGAAAATACGACACTGAATTCCCACTGAAAAGCGAGCTGAGAAAGACAAAGGTGAAGGAGCTAAAATCCCAGTTAATGGGATGTACAAAAAATGTACATAATTATGTTGTGTTGTGCAACATATGTGGTTATACTTCAACATAAGTTGTAAGAATCCTCAATATATTTCTCAATAAATATAATGGGTAGATCATTTTGACTTGGTCATTTCAAAAGTAGCTCCCATGCTGAAAAAATGTGAGCACCCCTGCTTTAGAGCAACAAAATCTATAGGTAAGCGTAGCCTTTTCTTTCTTTTTTTTGCTGAAGAGTCTGCATCCGAAATCGCATACTTCCCTATTAAATTGCAGGTGAAAAACAGTATGTGACCAAAGAATTATGTCCGAATTCAGTGTTCATAAAAGAGTAACCAAAAAGTACCTGGATGACCTGCTACTTCCGGTGAGATTCTGAAGTTTGCATCCCATGAGTTTGTATGTCCGTATTACATTCAGATTACACATTAATATTCAATTCAAAATAATTCCTTTCTCAGGAGAGCATGCAAGTGTTGAACTTTTTTTCTCCTGCTCCTATTATTATACAATCCAGAATGGCAGCACAGCTGAAAGGTTTGTTTGAGCAACGCCCTCTACTGTACAGCCATGATTTATTTAAAAAAAATTATGTAATAAAACAAGCATGCCCATGCACAATATGGAATATTGTAATTATTTTTTAAAGTAACTTCCCCCAACACTGACCGCAACTATTCATACTAGTGTAAACAGCAGGTTGGTGGTAAGTTACTCAGCCGAGGGCCTTCGGGGCCGCACAGCTCTCATCACTAAAGACAAAGCCCTCCTACATTCTTTATCTCATCACCCTGTGAGGTTATGCAGAGTTGTCCATTACTGCCAGGGCCAATCAGTCACTTCCTCCTTTGGGATGCTTCTCTGGGTCCCATTAACAGGCTGAGGGCAAGCAGTGTTTAGCAAAGGGCAGATGTGAAAGAGGAAGCAGTGGTGGGGTATGTGCCAAATGAGAGCGAGAGAGGCAAAGCCGAGGCAGCTCTGTTTTCTATTTGTGGGGATTAGACTGACAGATCTGTATTTGGTTTCGGAGGGGCCTCTGGCTTCAACTAATCCTCATCACCTGCAGCCCCACCTCACTTCAAAAAGCCTCGAACTCCCCCCATCTGCGGCCTTATAGCCCTGCACTTCGGCGCAATAAAGCAAACACTCACCCTGAGACGCAAGCCTCGCACTACGTGAGGTTCACTACTACCTCAGCTCAGAGGAAGAGAGATAGTCTGCCTCTTTGTACCCTTTCACAGTCTATTAGAGCAGGCTGTGAGGTGTTGCTGTGTTGGTTTTGGAGAGATAGCAATTATCTGCAGATTAAACTCAAGTGTTACGGAAACTGCTTGTCAGTGTCACTCAAGAAAAGAGGAGAAGATGCCCAGATGCTCCGTGAGGAGCCGTATGGAGGTTTTCAGGTCAGGTCGGGGGCAAGGACCTTCTGTCTCCTTTAGTCTCACAACTTTTTCACACATTGTCAACAAGATCAGATCCTTTTCTTGACGACCTAATTAACAATTTTCAATTCTGATACGCGTTTCAAACTAGCTTCATACATCGCACATAACATGAAACAGCAGCCCTGCTTTCAAAGAACAGATCAAAACATATTTTAGATGAATTATTGCTTTCATAATTTTTTTAAACTTGCAGATAATATAATATTAATGAAATGAGAGTATTAGAGAGTGCACTTTCAAGACTTTTTAACACAAAATACTTTTGTTGATAACTTCAAAACAAATATTTCATTTTACAAAACATTTTACATCATGTTTTGGTTATAATTTATAATTAATTTAAGTTACAGTTAAAAATATATTTAGTCAGGCCATAAATTAATTATATTTAGCAAATATTAATAGCAACTGACATTAAAAATATGTAATTACAAATATATTTCGTCATGTACATTTTTAATGACAAAAGCATTATTAAATTAGGTTATTACTTAAGTCCTATATGCAGATGAGAAACTCTCTAGTTCAACTAATTGCATTTAATATGAATTTAACCTATAATACATTTTCATTTAATTGCAAATAACATACAATGAAGTGTCCAAAAACGTGTAGTTCACACTTGATTAGGCTATATTCGTTTAAATGCCTTTTATTTTCGTAATAAGCAGCCTAATCTTTTTAAAAGTATTTTAAAGTGTACTTTATCAAACTTTACGATGTTCTGAACCTGTCTTTCCTCCAAAAGACGTTCTTTCCTCTGTATAACACAAAAAGTGAGCTTTTAAAGAATATATGTGTATTTTTCAGTCGCTTGTGCGAAATATCTTTGCAGGCGCGCGACAGGCGGGGGCGGGAGCGCGCACAGCCGTTATCTGCTCACACCTGACGGGTTGATTAGTGGATTATTTTAACTGAATACATACTAAAATACCTCGATTATCATATTTATTGGTTTTACTTCGAGTATTTTATCACTTAACCGTTAATACTCTTGAAAGTGACACCCTTTCCTGTGACGAGTTTCATCACTTCTGACGCTAATCCGCTAACTCGATCCCTGAAGCTACACTGTTTTACACAGACAGACAGACAGACAGACAGGCCTGCAGCTGAGAGAGCGGGTGTGAATGGCGGGCCGGCTTCCTGAGGCGGATGATTTGGGAGAGGCGCTGCGAGAGAGCCGGGAAAGTGATGACGTCATCAGCAGGTGAGAGGAGCAGGAGTTTTATCTTTAACCAATAAGCTTAAAGTTTGCCTCTACTCTTGCCTGTTTGAATGTAACTTCATCCACAGACAGGATGTTTTGACGCGCATTGAGAGCGTCATTCAAGCGATAGTCATCGGTGTGTCTGCAGGTGAAGCTCCTGCGCTGAGAGTGATGAACAGATCCAGCTGGACCAATGTCAGGTATCTATCTATCTATCTATCTATCTATCTATCTATCTATCTATCTATCTATCTATCTATCTATCTATCTCTTTCATACTTTTTCTTTTCAAGTAACTTTCTGACTCTGAATTCTGCCCCACACTCTCTCTCTCTCTCTCTCTCTCCCTCTCCCTCTCTCGCTCACTCACTCACACTCTCTCTCTCTCTCTCTCTCTCTCTCTCTCTCATACACACTTACAATCCTCTGAAGAGGTTTTCACTGTGCATAGTGCAATAGCTCTTGTGCAGAACAAAGAAAACTGTCTGGTCAGATCTACATCAAACCTCCCTAAAGCTTAGAGGCTGTTTCATCTGGGCCCCTCTAAGGCCAGGGACCTGACAACTTGGAGAATGACTTGGCTTTTTTCTTATTGCAGTTATAAAGGTATACTTAGTGCTAGCAAAATGACTGATAGTTTTAATAGCATTTAAGAGAATGAAACACTCATTTAAATGAATAATTTCATCCCCCACAACAATAAAACCTCACAGTACTTAGATTTCTCAGAGCAACATTTGGTTATGATCATCATAAGATTGCTCAGATGAGACATCAAGATGTTTCCCCCCCCAAAACATTTCACCCGTACACTCCGACGTGAAGTAAGTCCTGAAGTCATCTTCATTTCTTGTGCATATTTCAGGGCATGTTATGACTTTCTGGATATTAGTTTGAAAAAAAAACTGTATAAATGGAAATGGTTTTATTCTAAATGGTTTTATTCTCAGATTTCAGAAGTCTGTTGGTTTGGTACTGAAGGCAGATGTATCTCTAATGCCTCTCCGATGTGACTGCCCTTCATCAGCCACCAAGTTTGGTAAGATCACCATGGGGTACTTGTTTTTGCATATACAGTGGAACCCACTTATCTCGATCTTGGTTATCTCGCCAACCCTGTTATGTCGACGTTTTTTAAGTGGAACCGCCAAACTCCCTTTTTTTCTTAGCATTTTCTTATCGGTTATGACGATTCTTTTATGTCGCCAAACCCTAATATCTCGAGCACAAAAGAGGGACAAAGTCGCCACTTAACATCTGTTATCTTGATCCCCGTGACTAATGATAGTACCGAGTTCACTGCGCATGTGCTGAGTTCACGTTGCACGTGCATCACGGTCTGTACGGTCGCTCACTCTTGTGCTGCAGTGTCGTGCAGCCGCAAAACCATAGTAACCGCATGTGCAATACTATTCAGAACAGAAGCGAAATGATTGTGTTATGAAAGAATAAGGTTTGTATCGAGATTTGAAGGTGGTTTTTATTGTATATTGGTAAATCTTGCACCGGCTGTCAGAGTGGTAGATGACTGCCCAGATGACGAGTTTTATCGATGGGCTTCTACCAGTACACTCTTCTCAAACTTGTAAAGAGCATAAGTACGAATCAGGAAAGAGAAAACACTCTGACAAACATCACAAATAAAAGAAGGAAAATAGAAACAGTAGATTATGCTATATAACAGTCAGCAGTCAACAGTTATCTCTCCTCACTCAAAAACACTCTCCTCCCAGTGCGCACTCACACCAGAACAACATGCACACAACATATGCATGAGGCCGTCGACATAACCGGGTTCCACTGAACATATTTACAGATAATTAAATAGTACTTATTGTCAAGGATGTGCTGGACTCAGTAGCAGGCTCAAAATGAAAGTTTATTTAAACAAGGAGAATATCTCCAAGGCAAAAGGAAAAACAAGTCCCAGGCAAAATCCAGTCCTGCAGCCTGTAGACAGGGAATGGGACGCAAGCAGACCCCGAAAGGCAGCGGGTTGAAAACAGCTGATTGCCTTTGGGGGAAACAGCGGTGATCGTGAGCCTGCTTGGCTGACGAACAGGGTGAAACCGGGTGAACACGGCCAAGCGTAGGGGGAAGCTTGAAACGATCCGCCATTGGACTCAGAACCTTAGTGATGCAGAATTGCCCAATGAACTTGGGGGCCAACTTATGAGAGGCAGGTCCTTGGTAGGTAGCAATACCTTTTGCCCACATACATAACGAAGTGCAGGAGTTCGCAGATGATCGGCTGCTGCCTTAGTACGTCTGGAAGTCTGGGCCAGGACCCACTCAGCCCTCTTCCGTCAACTGGAAGGCCATGAATCCGAAAGACGTGGTCAATCACCACTTGTTTCCTTGGCTGAGGGGATTTTGGGCGAAGTAATGAAATGGGCTGTCCTAGAGAAGCGGTCCACCACCATCAAGACCACAGTGTTACCTCTCGAGGGTGGAAGGCCAGTGACAAAATCAAGGGCCAAATGTGACCAAGGGTAGGGGCTGGAGCAGACCAACGGGTGGACAGTTAGAAGTCTTGTTCTGGGCACAAGTAGAGCAAGCCAATACAAACTGCCTGACGTGTGGACCAATGGAGGGCCACCAAAATCGCTGGCGGATGGCAGCTAACGATCTCCAAATTCCTGGGTGACAGGTCAGCCTGGACCAGTGTCCTCACTAGAGGACCTCAGTGCGCAGCGCAGCAGGCACAAATAACTGACCATTGGGGCACTGCTCAGGCACGTCACACCAGCCTCCTCCACTCGCCGCTCGATATCCCAGGAAAGAGACCCCACCACCACCCCCTTAGGGAGAATGGTCTCGGTCCGGGGCATCTCCCCAGGGGTACCGAACAGTCGAGAGAAGGCATTGGGGTTTACATTTTTGGATCCCGGCCGGTGCAACAGCGTGAAGCTAAATCGGCCAAAAAAAGAGTGCCCAACGGGCCTGACGGGAGTTCAATCTTTTGGCTGAACGAATTCTAAGTTCTTGTGGTAAGTCCAAACCAAAAAGTGCTGCGCTGCACCCTCCAACCAGTGGCACCTCAGCCAAAGCCAACCTGACCGTCAACAGCTCCCTGTTACCAATGTCATAGTTACGCTCAGCTGGGCTTAGTCGATGGGAGAAGTAGGCACAGGGGTGTACCCTCCCAGCCTTAGGGGACCGCTAAGACAGGACCGTGCCTACTCCAACATCAGATGCATCCACCTCGACAATAAACTGCCGTTCGGGATCTGGAAAAGAGAGAACAGGGGTATAGGTGAAACGGGACTTTAATTCATCAAAGGACTTCTGAGCCTCATTATTCCAGCCAAACGGTACCTTGGTGGAGGTGAGAGAAATTAAAGGGGCAGCAATCTGACTAAAGTTCCTGATGAATTCCCTGTAGAAGTTGGCAAATCCCAGGAACCGCTGCACAGCCTAATGGGTTGGGGACTGGCCACTCGGCCACGGCCCTTACCTTAGCGGGATCAGCTTCCACCCCACCGGCTGAGATGGCATACCCCAGGAAAATTACTGACTAAACAAAGAGCTGGTTCTCAAGTAGCCGTAGAAAAACCTGGCGAACATGATGAGTGTGAACCTGAAGAGAGGTAGAAAAGCTCAGTATATCATCCAGGTATACAAAGACAAACGTATGAATCATGTCTCTCAGCACATCGTTAACCAGGCCCTGGAAGACAGCTGGTGCATTGGTCAGACTGAAAGGTAGGACCAAGTACTCATAGTTTCCCGTGGCTGTATGGAATGATGTCTTCCACTCATCTCCCCCACGAATCCGCACCACGTGGTAAGCGTTGCGGAGGTCTAACTTGGTGAAGACCTTGGCTCTCTGCAGCAATTCAAAGGCAGACGACATGAGAGGTAGGGAATACCTGTTCTTGATTTTTGATGCCATTAAGACCCCTATAATCTATACAGGGTTGCAGGGACCCATCCTTCTTCTTGACAAAGAAGAATCCCGCACCCGCCGGTGACGAAGAGGGACGAATGAGGCGGCCCTTGAGTGCATCACTGATATACTTGTCAATAGACTCTCTTTCTGGACCAGACAGGAAATAAAGCTGACCTTGGGGTGGATCAGGAGCGAGCTCAGGAGTTTGAGAGAGTTAGGAGTGGGTTCAGGGTCTGTCGAGAGTTCAGGAGCGTGATTAGGGGCTTGAAAGAGTTCAGAAGCGGGCTCAGGGTAGAGCAATGAGGTGCAAGACTCTGGTGTGGCTGTATGTAAAGCCAACACACAGTAGTGCAGTGAACATCACAGTCATCACCACTTCCTCTGGAGAGCGTTCAGGGACTTGTCTCATGGCTGCGGTGACTGATCTGATCTCCGATTCCCTCTTCTTGGCCAAAGAAGTCGTTCTGATCTCCGTTCCCTCATCTTAACCAAGGAGTCCAAGCAGCCGGCCCCACCCTGGAGATCTCCTGTTATGGCATGCTAACCCTTGTCACCCAAGTGGAAGCATTGTGGTGCAAGGAGGAGCCTTCTGGAGGGCTTTATGTCACAGTTTGAGTTTGTTTTCATTTATGTTTTCCCATGTGGTTAATTTATTTCTTACTAGTCACCTGTGTCCTGTTAATCACCTTTTTAATAATCTAATTCACTTGTCCCTTGTTCATTAGCTCTTTAGTTCCCTTTGTTTGGTCAATGTATTTATACCCTGAGTGTGTAACGCTGATATTTCCCTAGTCTCCTGAGTTTTGTCATTAAAGTACTTGTTATCTTTATGCTGCTTTGTCTTTGTGCTGCTTACATGCAATCTTGTATGTTCTTATTTTACAGCCCTGATTCTGAAGCTTTTGTCTGTTATTTACAAACTTGTACAAAGTGACTCCTATGCGACTAAAAGGTACGTTACAGTTCAGGTCCACAAACTCTATCGGTTAAAATATGATTAAAACTTTACACCTTCGAGATCATTTTGCTTGCTTGGTTGTATAAAAATGATAAAAGTAAAATGTTGTTTAAAATAGTTTTAGATGGAGATCAACAAGTCAAACTGCGGGACTATATTTTGACAAGTTTTTCTCCAACGCCTTTTAGATATTCACTGTTTCATGTCTAAATATTTAACATTTTTGTCAGATGTGGCAGACCTCAAAATTTCATTCAAACCATCTGGATATAAGTGATGATGTGATTATAAATCAGCAAACCGTGTCATAAATCTTCTGATATAGGGAGCAGGTGGAACCTTTGATTTTTATTTTTATGACGTGATTTGTCAAGTGCACCTGTGCACTGAAATGTTTTCTCTTCTATCCATCAGGGACATATACTATAATGATCCACAGCTGTTTGGGTCACAGAGGACCTTGGATTGCATCGTGGATGACATCTCGTGCTTGCTAAAAGTTCCTCGTAGGAGTCTGCATGTTGTATGTGCATATGGCTCTTGTGTGAAATATAGACTATTACTCACATCAAAGCAAAAAGAAAAACATCAGTGTAATTTATTATGTAAAGTCCCCTGCAGTCAGTAATTTTAATCCTTAAAACTCATCTTTGATCACCAAAATGACATATTTAACAATTGTTTCCTGTGAAATAGAAATAATGATTAGTCTTTTTTCTTGACTACATTATCAAGCATCTAATAATGTGTTGTTAATGTTGCACAAACCATGTTCTCGTTCTCCATCTCAGGGTCAGAACTGCCTATTAACAATCAGAGTCCTTAGAAACACTTTGAACAGTTCAGAATATCAGTGGAGAAAGGCATATAGTTCATCATAACGTTGTAATAAACATCATATATATAATTCACCTGCTATATTGCTAATTGTGACTGATTTATCATAGTCACCTACACATTTATGTGATTTGTTACAATGTAGAGAGAGAAAGAGTGTCTTTTTTAGCCACAGTTAAGCTGCAGAGAAAATACTCAGCAGTGGTGTTGACATGAATTTGCACATGGTTTGTATTAAAAACACCACATAGGCAAATAAATAACATTAAAAACTAGATTTTCACCACAGGGGGCTCTATAAGGTCTCATTTGCATAGTTGCATATGCACTAAAGAGAATAAATCATTTCTTTTAATAATCCTCACAGCTTGCAACATCTAAAGGCTTCATCTCAGGTGATCTGTGTTATTTGGAGGAAGATGGCACAAAGATGGACTGCAATTCCAGCTCCGCAGTGAGTCTAGATCGCCAGGCATCCTTTCTGTAAAGCTCACTCAATGCCAGAGCATGATTTATATAATTCCCTTCTGCCCAAAGCCATTCATCTGTAATTCGACTGGCAACATTTTTAACCCTAACCCAACATTCACATCAGCATAACTCAAATGTTGTCAGACCACTGGTCTGACACGCCATTCTGAATGTACCCAGTCATTTTGTCTCTTTGAAGTTATTACTTTGTTTTTCCCATGCAAGACTATGATTTAAAATGTTTTCTGTCCTTTTTTTTAGGCTGTTCCTGTGTCTTCCAATGTTAACGGGATCAGAAGTATCCTTCCTGTTTACTTAAACCATGTAAAAGGAACGCAACCCTAATCCCTTGAAAGGGTCAAGCCACCTTGTTTGCTTCAAAATAGCTTCACATTAATAAACAGTAAAATAACAGAATGAATTATGCAAACTACAGATTCAACTTTAAAAAAGACATTGGTGTCATTATCCAACTTGAGTTGGTTCAATGTTGATTCAATTCGGTTTCACAAGTGTCGCTACTGCAAAATTGGTCAATTATTAAATGAATTCAGTTCGGCTGTAAGTAACTTTACAGTATAATTTTTATTTCAATTGAAGTTATTTTAGTACTTTGGTACAACTTAAACCTAATTTCAGTTAGATGCAACTTTTCTTATTTTGTTTGATTTTGTTATGTTTAATTTTATTTAAAAAATCCTTAAATGTTTTATATTTGTTTTCAGTTTTATTTCAATGACTAACACCAGAGTCAAATAATAATTAAATTCAATAAAAGACAGAATTAAACCATAGCATGATTTGGAGATCCTTTCTAAGTTCCTCATGGTTGTGCTGAACAGTAATGTGTGGGATTTTTGGCACAAAGGAGGCTGTTAAATCACAGAAATGTTTAAAGCTATTTAAATTAATAAAGTTATGTCACTGCTAAAAGGGATAGTTGAAGAGGGATGGGGATAGTAATGAAAATACTGTCATCATTTACTCAGCCTTATGTTGTTCCAAATCTGTATGATTTTCTGATGAAAGCAAAAGTTATTGTGAAGAAACTGTTGATGAGTCCAATTGACTTCCATACTATTGATTTATTTTTTCAATGGAGCCCCATCAACTGTTTTAGTTACCCATATTTTTCAAAATATAATCTTTTGTGTTTGGCAGAAAGAAAGAATTCATACAGGTTTGAAGGCGAGTGAATGATGACAGTATTTTCATTTTTGGATGAACTATCCATTTAAGAAAGCAGAGACAAATTACATGTTTTAATTCATGAATGTGTAGTATAAACATTAAAATATAAAAATGTGATAAATTATATTAAATTTGAAGGTCTAAATGAACTTCATACTGTCTGTTGTATTATCAGTTACATTCCTCAGCAACATAAGACATTGTATCATCTGCAAAATTCATTCTGGTAGTGGAGAAAGATGCAACTTTCCAGAGACTACTGGACGATGATTTTTGTACCAGACTTTCGCCCTGCATCATCATAACCGTAAGTGTCTTTGTTAGATCAGTGCTAGTGTGTTTTCAAGGCCTGAGTGTTTGGTTTTATGTGTTCATCAGGGTAAAGGGATGCCTGATGTCAACAGCAGACTGATGGTGAGGAAACTGTGGGATGCACTAAACATCCCAGTTTTTGCTCTGGTGGATGCAGATCCTTATGGTACACACACACACACATACACACAAACACACGTATTATGTTTTATGGCAAATGTAAAGGCCCTTTCACACCAGAATTGAAATAATCCTGTGCAGCTCAAACAAACCTTTCGGCTGTGCTGCCATTCTGGATCACAGGAGAAGAAAGTTCAATACTCATAGGCCCTGTCCCAAATGGACTTAACGGATATGCGCAACCGGCAGCCAGTGTAAGTCCACAAGACCCTAAGTGTATAAGAAGCATGTCCTTTGGGACAAGGCCTATGAGAAAAACAAATTTGGTGTTGATCTAAAGTCATTTTTGCTTATGAGTATGGTTGAATTGAAAGATAGCAGTTAATAAAGTGAGATTAAATTAATAAAATACTTTTGCGTTATTTCAGATATTATTGTAGGTTTACATAAGAATCGGAGTTTGAATTTCACTATTTTTAATCATTTTGAGCAATACTGAATCTTTTTTGTGCAAGTCAGATGTTCAACCAACGCCTCTTACGATCTTTTGTTCAAATTTAAAAGTAATACGTTACTTTACTTTGCGAAACTCTCATTATAAAACCCACAACACCCATAGCATCCCTGTGTAAAGTGTACTTAATTGTATTGAATGTGCACTTGTAATGTACTTCAAGTCTTTAAAGTATATTGTAACAAAGTTCAACGTGTGGGTAGGAAGAAGGAGGCAGGGTCGACATTGGCTGAGGCTCGAGAATGTTTATTGACTCTTATGACTTAAAACTCAAAGAACTGAAATAATAACAGTGGCAATCAGAAGTCTCTGCTGTTGCTGTTGCTGCTGCGCACTTCACTCTCGCTTCCTTCTTTCACTTTTGTGCTCTTTCGGAACTCGCGTCCGTCCTTTTCGCTTCCCGAGCCTCAGCCGCGAACTCTCTCAAACTCACTTCCGCTCCCGGGCTGCTTTTATCCGGTCTCTCCATGCTAGTTACTGCAACAAGACACAGGTGTTTGTAATTATGCTCATGATCCACTTACGCCCGCTCGGCTCTGGTCTCTCTCTCTCTCACCGCAGACTCCGCTGAGCCCCGCCCCCCCTTGCCACATATATATTTTTCAAAAATTTGTACTTGCAGATAATAAAATAGGAATGAAATAAAACACTGTCCTGATACTTTTACACTTTTAAAAAGTGCAGTTTCTAAAAACGTCAAATCAAAAGTTTTACTTAAAAAATATATATTAAATCACTGTTTTAATAATCTTTTGTTGTTTTAAAGAAGTGCAACTAAAGCACATGTAAAGTACTTACTTTTAATAGGTAGTGGGTTATTCAATATTACAGGTAAACTTAATATATTTTTTATATTCTTCATTGCAATTGTGTGATTACAAATATATTTAAATACATGATACGTGTTTTAATAGAAATTACATTAATGTATATCTCTCAAAGTGTCAATGAAAAGGCCCAAATTATTCATTACACTTCAAAAATGTCATGTTCCCTGAAAAATGTAATTTATACTGAGTGAAATAAGAACGCATGCATTTCACGCAAAGACAACAAATGCAGGTCCGGTACAGTTTAAGATGAACATGAAGGGTCCTGCTATTTCTGACATTGGGGTTATCAATGACTCCAGCGCTGTCTGTGCTTGTGTAATGCTTTACTTTCTTCTCAGACTAATTAAATTGTCCCAAAGGATAATTGGAAGGGTATGGTGGTGATTGTACAATCAGTCGCTCTCTCTCTCTCTCTCTCTTTTCCCAGGCATCGAGATCATGTGCATCTACAAGTATGGTTCACTGGTAAGTCCTGTTTCCTACTATTCCTGTGCAATTTCCAGTGAGGCTTGCACAGAGTTTTGCATTGCGGCAACATGTAATTATTCGTCTCTCTTTGTGGCAAAACAAAAAAGAGGAAGCACTCATTCATGAACTTAAAATGTAGCCTGTGGAAAAAGTAAAGCGTTTCTACATGTGTATGTGTGACACATCTGCAGAGTATGTGCTGCATTTTGGCTGTTTATCTCTCTTTTCAGTATTTTTGTCATTTTCCAGTTTAAAATCTATAAACTATATATCATATAAATGAAGGAATAATAAGAAATGTATAAGAAATGAAATTATATACTTAATAAATAAATACTTGCATACTATAAAATATTTACTTGTGAAGCAAAATTGTGTTAAATTGGACTATATATATATATAGTATATATATATATATATATATATATATATATATATATTCTCTCCAAGGCTGCATTTATTTGATCAAATGCCCAAATGCCCGTCTTGTCGAGTATCCTCGCAAGCAGTTAAATGAGTAGAATGAAGAGTTAAACGAACGTAAAGAGTTGTGAGATAATGTGTGTCAGGTCTTAAAGTGACAGTAATAAACTGACGTGACGTCTGCAATTAATGAAAACCATCACTGCTCTTGACTTTGTGCATTTAGACAGAGCAAGTTTAAACTGATCTGATGGCCGAAAGAAAAAACTGAGCCCTGATCTATTGAAGGGCACAGATAAATAAATAAATATTTGTATCTTTTAAAGCATAATAAATGTTAAAATTTATATCTTTGTATTGATTCTGAAAATATATACTGTAATGCTAAATGCCTATAGTTGCTAAAATTGAG
This sequence comes from Rhodeus uyekii, assembly GCA_037043235.1. Classification (NCBI taxonomy): domain Eukaryota; kingdom Metazoa; phylum Chordata; class Actinopteri; order Cypriniformes; family Acheilognathidae; genus Rhodeus; species Rhodeus uyekii. The sequence continues at coordinate 2,006,367 of JAWRVZ010000071.1, read as the reverse complement.
AAAAAAATTCACAGAAGCATCAGTATTATTATAAATTGTTACAATATAAATGTATAGTAAAAACTATTTACAGACAATGTGTGATTAATTAGTGTTTTTTTATTGATTGACAGCACTAATAGTATTATGAGATTTTATGAATATTATTAACATTTCAAAATAACTTTTCTGTTTTCAAATTAAATGTCACTTTAATATATTAAAATGTAAGGATTTGTGGCTCAAGACAAATGTCTTATTATTAATATTGAAAACAGTTAATTTTTTCAGGATTACTTGATGATTCGAAAGGTTTATTTGAGATAGAAACCTTCTGTAAAATTATAAATGTCTTCACTGTCACATTTGATCAATTTAATGTCTTTTCTGAATAAAGTATTCATTAAAAAACAAAATCTCTTTGACACCAAACCTAAACCATTTTGCTTCTTAGTTACAATTTTATTGTTAATTTTGATCAAATTTGATATTGAAAAAAGACAAAAATTCTGATTACATTTCAAATAAAGCATCCAGCACATTGAAACGCATACATGCAGTGACTGTAACATTTCATATACTGAACCCTAAACATATAGTTAGTAAATCATGTGGGCTTGTTTAATGTCTGTTGGCCGTCCAGCTTCAGGAACTCTAACTGTCGTTTGTTCGCAGTCAATGGCCTTCGAGGCTCACAGTCTGACTGTCCCCAGTGTGCTGTGGTTGGGCATCCTGCCTTCAGACATCCAGAGGTTTGGGAAAATCAACTCATTACTGTGCTCTGTGGTTTGTGATTGAGGCTGGGCTTGCTCTGGTTTCCGTTTTCTGGGTTTTTTTGTTTTGGTTTTTGTTGCTGTTGCTGTTCTTTATTTCCTTCCTTTTGAAAGCTATTTTTAAGTGGATGTGTCAACTATCGTGGACTTCAGAAATCAGAACCTGTTTTTAATAGAGTAAACTACAGACGAAAGAAATGCTAACTGATGGTGTATGTGATATGTTAAACACTGGACACTTTACAAGGTGTTTTAAATGTGTTTTAAACATTTTAAATGTTTCTTTTGTGCTTTTAAAAGGGGAATTAATGCCACACTACTAAACATTGGCAATTTCCCATCTTTCAGCCCAGTTCTGAGCTGTAGCTTGTTGAGAATATAGCAGACCACTATGATCTGGTATACTTGTTCTGTACTACATCAACCCAGAAAACTGACTCGGCTTTTTCAAATGCCTAAAGTGAACCTTGTTATACTGCGTATCTGGATATACAGTGATCCCTCGTTTATCGCGGTTAATGGGGACCGGAACCCCCGCGATAGGTGAAAATCCGCGAAACAGGGACAATCCTTAGGAATTTCTGTATATGTGTGTGTAGGTACCAGAATGTTTAAAATATGTATATTTACACTTTATATATATTTTGCTTAAATCTATTTAATTATAAAACCTTAATATTATACATTTACTCTCTCTCTCATGATACGTATTATGGAGCTCTACACTCATCAATAACAGTAGTATCTTGAGACTTGACTTCAATAATAACGACGATGACAGACCTGTGCGGTTCATGAATGTGACGATGATGATGATGATGTTACTGCACTGGTATAATGAGGCCTTTAAATCAGTGCGGGAAGTGCCTCATCGTCAGATATCGGCGCTGGATCGTAAAAATTTGCTTCTGAGAGAGGTGAAGAGGCTCCCACTCCACTCATTGGTCGCTCTCATTGGTCGAACTCGCGCCGGGACCCAATCACGTGTCTTGTCTGAGTGCTGTGTGTGTGTACAAAGCCTCTGAGAGTTTTTCTCTTTGTCTGGCATCCTGGGAAACAATACAGCTTTCCGCAATACAGCTGCCGATATGGCGGTATTTTTGAATTTTTATTTTTCAACAAATATTTTTGAAAAATCCGCGACGCACTGAGGCTGCGAAACTTGAACCGCGAAGTGGCAAGGGATTACTTTAGACCCAGTTAAGAATTCATTGTGATGGCTTTTATTTAATTATGGTCATTATTGTAACACAGAGGGTGCGATATGCGATGCGGGAGTCACATGTGCAAAACTCTAACTACAGTCTGCAATACCAACATCACCTGAGCTGAACAGTTCACATCACCTGCAAAACCCATTCCAAGCAACACAACTCTTAACACACGGCTCAAAACAGCCTCATGCAGCCAAACACTGTGCACAACCCTCGCTGAGATAACACACGCTGTCACTCAGAACACACTGAGAGTAAAAACACTAGCTTCAAACACCAATACAGAAAATACTAACTTTTCTGTACAGTTTGAACAATTTCACTGACTGCATACAAAGTAATATTTTCTTCAAAGAACAGAGTGACTCTTTCACATGATTCACAGCATTTACATTTTTAAAACATAACAATTCCTTAACGTAAATGAAAATCAGCAGTTTGCTTCAATAGTCAGTAATGAGAAAAAAGGTAGAAACTAAAAATACATACTGTAATTCGAACAAATAATTGAAGCACTAATCCTGCCTACAGAGACTAATCCTAATCTCTGTAGCATCAGCCACAGGTTTTCATCAACATCACATCTAATGTTCTCTCTCATGCACCTGCAGAAGAACCAGGTCCGTAACATTTCCAAATATCATTATCAGCCAGCATTCTATCTTGGTTATCCCACAGTTTTACAGTATTGCATTGGTGACCATAATCATGCCAACAATAGCATTTTCCTGCGCATCTGAAAATAATATTTCTCTTCCTCCTGTTGGGGGCAGCCTTTGGGTCCCGTTGTAAAAATGTTACAGTCAAACTTACTGTAATGTATATATGTGTAAATATTCTATAATTGCAATACAAAATAAATTCCTGTTATGTTTTCATTTACTGTAAGGATGCAACCTGTTTGTATGCTGGAAAATTTGCATGACAGATGCCACTGTGGATCTTTGCAGATTGGGTTTCACCCTCAACCCTTCCTCTCTCAATGAGAGACCTTGATTCATGACATTTCTATAAGTTTAGCACTTATTTCATCTGAAATAACAGCTCTTTGTCTTCTTTGTCTTCCTCCACGCATCCACCCTCTCCATGCCACCGTTCTTCCTTCACAAACCTGTCTTCCGTGTTCCATTTCCAAATTTAGTTTTTCTGAGCTCTACCTATATAGGTAGAGCTTAGAAAGACTAATTCATGACTCATATATATATATATATATATATTTATACATATGTGTGTGTGTGTGTTTTCACCTACAAGTCTAAAACACCTGCTTAACCTTTCAGCTGAAATTGCAATCAGCCGTGTTTGAAAGGCACAAGGCTGAAATCAATTTTTTGATTGAAATGTTATATAAATAAATATTATATAATATTATATATATTGGATTTTTTTTTTTTTTTTGAATGATAATAGTTTTGATTGTGTGGTTCACAGTTTTGACAGCAGTGTGTTAGCATTTGAACAAAATGCTGTAAATCTGTAGTGTTGTGCAGGTTGTGGTTAAAGTCATGGGATGAGTGTGTAGAGTTTTGAAAACTGTGTACTAGCAATGAAAATTAGCTTGAGTTTGGTCCACATGAACTGCTGCTGTGCACACTGTAGTTAGAGTTTTGCACATGTGACTACAGATCTGCCCACTACTGCTTAGCAATCGTAAAAAACTGTAATACAAACAAACAAAACGGCACACTGCAAAATTCTAGGAGTACACGGAGACAAACATCCACACATGGCTATAGCAGGTGAAAATCCAGTTATTCTACTCATAAAGTAGAACTGAAGTTAAATTTGTTACAAGATAGCTCTGTCACGATTCCTTGATTAAATTTGAGTACTCAATTTTTTTTAAATCCTTTATTGGAATTTACCCATGATGTTTAATCAGAAAAAACACCGGAAGTGGTGCGTTCCACGGACGGGAATCAGTGGACCACATTATTTGACTGTTTTTCACAAGGCTTCAGCTGCTGCACAGTATATTAAAACCGTTTCATAGTGTTAATGTGAAATCACAAAAGTGTTTGATTCAATTAGATAAATACAAGTCAGCCTAAGCTTTATTTAGGCAGGAAAGGAGCACTGACCTGATTTTTATACCGTTTAGACCGTTTGCACCAAAAAGCTATGTTTGCAACCAAAGTTGCAAATTGACCTTGTGTGCAAAATTTGATTATCGCATAAAACATTTGTGAATTATGCAGCGTTTCCATATGTTCAAGAGAACAAATTCATCACTTCCTGGGAAATTGTCACAAAAATCTTTGTAATAAAAATAAAAGTTGGGAAAACCACTGGCTCTTTTTTCCTACATCATAAAGGACCTGCGCCTCAGAACATGCTGACAAAACGCAATAACACTGTCATGTGATCTTGATCGCAATTGTTTAAGGTCATTATACCAAATCATTCTGATGACAGACTTTGGATATTGCATTTCAGGATTACTAAAACAACCTTTGAGATGCTGTGGCATAAAATTGTACCTTTGGTTATTCCAGTTATCCAATCATCCTGCTGAGGTTTTTTTGTGGCGCATGAGGGATTTATTTGTTAAATGTGTTTCCATCATAGCAAGTACGCTTTTCTTTTTTATTTATGCTCGTCTTGACGTTTCCATCCAGTTTTTTTAATGATGTATCCCAAAGTTTTTTTTTGGGGGGGGGAATAAGTGGATGGAATTCTAGCTAACTGACTTTGGATCTGGATTGTACTTTATTTTTTATTGTTATTGAAATGTACAAACAGCAAAAATCTGAATGACAGGATGCATTGAAAAAAGCACTGGAAACATCCTCAGGTATTTTCGTTCTGATTCCGACAGCATCAGCACATTCATGCTGCCAGCTTCCTGCTCCACCTCATCCCAAAAACACTGCTGGACTGAGATCCTGCGTGTGTGTGTGTGTGTGTGTGTGTGTGTGTGTGTGTGTGTGTGTGTGTGTGTGTGTGTGTGTGTGTGTGTGTGTGTGTGTGTGCGCTTGCAATGCACTGATGTCATGTTTGAAAAAGCAGGATTTGTAGAACAACACAATATCCTACGTGTATATTTTATAAAAACACATTTTTCTGTTACAAATTGTGTTATTTGAGCTGTTAAGTTCTCGTTATTTTTACAGTGTCTTAAATTATTATTTTTTTGTCATTGCTACAAAGTTGTAAAATTAGATGTAACTTTACACAGAAATGGTTAGTAACCCATTTTCTTTACCCTAGAATTATTTGAACGTGTTTTGTTTACGTCTTGTAGCTTAAACTATTAGCATTATTAGTACTAACATTTCTTTTTTAAAACCATCCTTGTGAAAACTTGCACTTAATTGTGCTGAATTGTACTAATTGTACTGAATTAAATACACCTACATTGTCCTTACAGTTACAGTTAATATAATATTAATGAAATAAATGGCAAGGAGTCTTAACAAGCACAATGTATTAATGTCAGATTAAAATTTTTACTGTAAAGTATATTTTAAATCATAATTTAATTATCTTATGTCGTGCTTTAAAGAACGTCTAGGTTACTAATGTAACCCCCGTTCCCTGAAGGACGGAACGGAGACATTACGTCGGACTGATGTCACTTGGCCTCGTCTGGGAGCCCAATCACTAGGGACCAACCAAATTCACGATTTCACGGCCGTGACATTTTCCGTGAAATCTGCCACTTTCCGTGAAAACACCCAACAAGCGTGAAATAGTGAAATTTTTATTGAAGATAAATATTTTTACTGATAAAGAGTATACCACGAGCAGATGATCGTAGCGTCTTAGCAGAGTTTGCAGCCTACAAAACAGCAGCAAAAGAAGTTCCGCCGGATACGAGTATAACAGCTTTCTGGCGTTCGCACAGCAGTTTCTTCTGCTGAGCCGGCTGCATTACGCTACCTTTCTGTACCAGCGAACAGCGTTGACGCGGAGAGAAGTTTCAGCCAGTACACAAACGTCAATGCACCGCAGCGACAGAATATGTCAGCATCCACGTTGGTCGGCCAAGTTTTGTCCACGAAAAACTAAACTATTTCATTAATGTCAATGTCACAGCAGATGGACTGATTGCAGTGATTGGTGCCTAAAAATTGTACCCGTGAATTTTCCGTGTAATCGAGTGTTTTTTTAAAAACCTTCCGTGAAATTGCGAGTTTTTACCCGTGAATTTGGTTGGTCCCTACCAATCACCTCCAAGTTTTGCAATACGTGGCAATGAACATTGGCTTGTGAAATTTGCATGCCGAGTCCCACCCACCCGGCATACAGGTATAAATAGGACCGGCATTACTCACTTCATTCATATTTTGCTGAGGAGCCGAGAGAGTATCCCGGCCATTCAGCAGTGGTTCAGGGCTGTGGCAGGGGGACGTAACGTCTCCGTTCCCTCCTTCAGGGAACGGGGGTTACATTAGTAACCTAGATGTTCCTTATCAGTCAGTCACGTTCGTGGGTACGTCGGAAAACGCCACAGGTACTGAACTGTGTTACGAGTATTGGAGATGCAGATGCTGGCAAGCCATGGCATGCCCTTAGGCAACTGCTCTCACTTAGTCGTAACCTACCCAGCGCCCCAAGTAAGATCGAGCTTAGTCCGCAATGCCAGATGGGATGGAAGAGACAGGACATACTGCAAGGATGGTCAAGCTGCTGTTCCTTACCGTGACATTTCACTGGGGAAGAGTGCTTGGGATCTCAATTCCCATTATTCAGCTCGATCAGTGTTATTAACGCTGGGAAACTGTCCAATGGGGGACGCTACGGAGACCACACCCTGCCCAGGGGGGAGGTTATGTGCGGTTATACACATATGGACTGACCCGAGGGGCAGTACAACATATGGAAAGTCTCTATGGTAGGTCCTACTCCCAGGAAGGAACACGTACCAAAGAGATCGGCACAGCAGAACTGCCGAGGGAAAGACACGGGTTTACCAAGAGGGAAACCATATCGTGAAGCGTACACATATGGGATTACCAAGAGGGAATCTCGCCATATAGTCATCTAGTCCAGTACAAGGGCTGACCACCGGGTTTTCGTCACACTGCTGAATGCGCCCTTACACCAGCTGAGAGAACCGTGGCGAGCTGTGTGAGAGCAATTAAAATTGCTGTTTGCAGAGATAACTCCTGATGCACAATCTGCTCTCTGTAGAGGTGATCAGAAAAGAGCGCTCAAATCTCGCGAACGCTCGCCTCCGAAGCAAAAGTATGAATGAAGTGAGTAATGCCGGTCCTATTTATACACGTATGCCAGGTGGGTGGGACTCGGCATGCAAATCTCACTAGCCAATGTTCATTGGCACGTTTTGTAAAACTTGGAGGTGATTGGGCTCCCAGGCGAGGACCCCATGACGTCAGTCCGACATAACATCGAACGTGACTGACTGATAGGGAACTCTTATTACTTATTTTGATGTGTTGACTATTTTATAGCACATTTACTTGATGATAATTTTAACTGTTGTGTGTTCTTTGATATTCCATTTAAAGTTCTTATATTTTCTAAATTGCAACTGCATCATATTAATGTGTAATTAATACACTATATTTAAATACATGACATACAATTTTTTATAGAAATGACAGTTAAGTATATTTTAGATTTCCATAAGTGCTAGTCAGTGTATTCAGGAGTAACTTTATCCATATTTCAAAAACAATAGAATTATGAAATGACATAAAGATGCACTTAAGTTCTAGTTAAGTAGGTAAAAAACACTCTAAAGTTTTTGAGTTTAGTTTTATAGCTTGCATTTTAATCAACATGCAGTTAGTTAAGTGTCTGAAAACACTACATTCAGTTCACACTTAAGTATATTATTTTTAAGTGTTTTATTTCTGTGATGAGTACGCTTTTTAAAACAGTGCTGAAGTTTTTTTTCACTTGGGAAGACCAAGTCATTTTTGTGCTAATTGTTAAGTACTGTTGTATTTATCCTGGATTAGTGCCAGTGACTTGTCACAGTCCAGCCTCAATCTGCTTCAACTAACGGCAGTACTAGATACGAGCATACCGGTAATCCGTTCCAGGATATTATATACAATATCTATGTTTATGGCGAACCAGGCATTTAAACAGTGCGCATCTCCTTGCCCTCGTTTCCTCTCGGGGGGTAATGAGCACTTGTTATGTGTAATGTGTCTGGGAGCGGAGCATGCTAGGTCAGCGCTCGTGAGCGCTGACTGTGATCACTGCAGCCAACTACCGCTGCGGGTGCTCCGCTCACGCCTGGCGGTTTTTGATTCTGAGACCGGCCAGGCTCGCGTTCCCCAGGGCTCGGGTCCCGCAGCAGCTGAGGCTCTGCGGCGATCTAGGTCATGGGGTTCGCAAATGGACCTGACGGCGGGGTCTGAGACGGGCGCTCCCCTATCTCAGCCCTTACCCGGTGGATCCAGTGCTTCATGCATGGTTTCGGAAGCACGCTCGAGGGCGGTTACTTCCGACCAAGCTGAAGCACCGGCACTGCAATTGTCTAGCTCCGAGGAGTTAGACGGTGCTAGTGTCGACGCGGAGAGTGAGGATTCGCCAACCTCCTCCCCAGCTTATGAGGAATTGCTCGAGGTGGTGACTCGCGCTGTGGCCACGTTAAGTATTGAGTGGCCAGCGGAAAGCACTGTCGTTCGTCCAAAGAGAAGCAAGTTGGATGAACGATTTCTGCCAGCGCGGGTCCCTCCCCCTCGCCGGGACCTGCCTTTTTTCCCGGATCTGCACACTGAGGTGTCTAGATCCTGGAAGAGGCCAGCCACCTCCAGAGTGTTTACGCCACAAAATAATATGTATGCCTCTCTGGTTGGTGCGCGAGAGTATGGTTATGGCGCGATGCCGAAGGTGGAGGAGGCGCTTGCGAGCCACCTCTCTCCGCCCTCGGTGTCATCGCTTAAAGTCCCGGTGCTGCCCACTAAACCTATGCGGGTTACATCAGCTCATGTGGGCAGAGCATATTCTGCAGCTAGCCAGGCAGCGGCGTGTCTTCACACCACCGCCCTGCTTCAGGCTTACCAAGCAGAATTGTTGGGGGACCTCGATGAGGGCGGAGGCATTGGTCCACAGGCTGTGGCTGAGCTACGTAAAGCCACAGATCTGTCCCTCCGGGCCACCAGGGAGACGGCCGCCTCTATTGGTCGTTCCATGGCAGCCTGTGTGGCCACGGAGAGGCAGCTGTGGTTAAATTTGACGTCTCTAAAGGACAAGGAGAAAAATTTTATGTTGGACGCCCCTCTGTCGCCTTCTGGGCTTTTCGGCGATTCGGTGAAAACGGTCGTCGAGACCTGATGCAAAGCAGCAGGTGGCGTTCAATGTACTCCTGCCTCGCCGCCCTCAGCCTGGGGCTGTGAGCCAGCCACAGCCCCAGGCCTCCTCATATGTGCAGCGGGCCGCTCAAAGGCAGAGCGTCTCAACCCGCCAACCTCCCCAGAAAACCGGGGGGTCGGGCAGGCGCTCCCAGCCTCAGCCTTCGGGCAGGAGGACGGATCTGAGGACCGTCATCCTCGCCAAGAAGGCTACCTCGAAGAGGTCCTGACGCCAGACGCGCCGGGCCTCTTGGAGGCGACCCTCCTCAGTTGCCGCCCGTTACACCGGTTGCACTGAGGAGGTCGCCCCCTCCAAGGAGGGTCCTAGAGCATTCACTCCAGGTGTTCCCCAGAAAACCGGGCCCTGGCGGGTGTGCTACACAGACACCAGAGGCCAGCCTCGAGAGGCTGGTTCCCCTAGTAGAATTTCTGCCGGCATGGACATGTCTTCCAGAGGTTTCTCAGTGGGTCCTGCGAATTATAAAGAAAGGGTATTCGATCCAGTTTGGGTCTCGCCCGCCCAGGTTCAATGGGGTTCTACCCATGGTGGTGGACCCCGAGCAGGCTCTGGTAATGGAGCAGGAGGTAGATTCTCTACTGAGGAAAGGGGCCATAGAACACGTACCCCTCTCAAACAGGGAGTCAGGCTTTTACAGCCGTTACTTCCTCGTTCCAAAGAAGGATGGAGGACTGCGGCCCATCCTGGATTTGCGCCTTCTGAATCGCTCGGTCATGAAGCTAAAATTCAAGATGCTGACTTTAAAACAAATAGTGGCACAGATCAGGTCCGAGGACTGGTTCGTCACTATCGATCTGAAGGACGCATATTTTCATATTTCCATCCTTCCACAGCACAGGAAGTACCTCAGGTTCGCCTTTGGGGGGAAGGCGTACCAATATCAAGTACTTCCATTCGGCCTGGCTTTATCACCCCGCACTTTCACGAAATGCATGGACGCAGCGCTAACCCCGTTGCGCCTCCAAGGCATAAGAGTTTTGAATTACATCGACGACTGGCTGATTCTTGCCCAGTCGCCGCAGTTAGCGGTTCAGCATCGAGATGTTGTTCTCGCACACATGAGAGTGCTGGGGTTGAGGTTGAACGCAAAGAAGAGTGTGCTTTCTCCTCTTCAGAGAACCACCTTCCTAGGCGTGATATGGGACTCGGTTTCAATGACGGCGCGGCTATCCCCCGCCCGCATCGATTCGATTCTGTCAACCGTGAAGAAAGTCAAAATAGGCCAGTCCATCACTGTAAAACACTTTCAACGAGTGCTGGGCCTCATGGCAGCAGCTTCCAGCGTCATCCCGTTCGGGCTGCTACACATGAGGCACAGTGGTGCACAGTACAGTGGTGGCTCAGAACCAAAGGGTTTTCCCCGAGGGGCAACCCTTTCCGCACTATCAAGGTCACGCGGCGATGCCTACGTGCCTTGGATATGTGGAAGAAACCCTGGTTTCTGTCTCAAGGACCTGCGTTGGGAGCTCCTTGTCGACGCGTCATGCTATCGACGGATGCTTCCCTCACAGGTTGGGGAGCGGTCCTGAGGGATCGCTCTGCCCAGGGTCTGTGGCACAAACACCAGTTGTCCTGGCACATAAACCTGCTGGAGATGATGGCTGTTTGGAGGGCGCTTCAAGCGTTCCTCCCAGACCTCAGGGGCCATTATGTGGTTGTTCAGACCGACAGCACCACTGTGGTCTCCTATATAAATCGTCAGGGGGGTCTACGTTCGCGACCACTATACAAACTGGCGCGGCAGATCCTCCTCTGGTCCCAAGGGAGACTGCTCCATCTACGGGCAGTTCACATCCCTGGGACCCAGAATGTGGGAGCAGACTTCCTGTCGAGACAGGGGCCGAGGCCCGGGGAATGGAGGCTCCACCCAGAGGTGGTGGAGCAGATTTGGTTCAGATTCGGCCGGGCACAAGTAGATCTGTTCGCGTCCGAGGAATCAACGCATTGCCCTCTGTGGTATTCACTACTGCATCCAGCCCCGCTCGGGCTGGATGCCATGGTCCAGACATGGCCGAGGCTATGTCTGTACGCTTTTCCCCCGATTGCTCTGCTCCCGGGAGTTCTGGAGAGAGTTCGCCGGGACAAGGTCCGTCTCACACTGGTTGCTCCACGTTGGCCAGGCAGAGTGTGGTTTGCGGATCTTGTTTCCCTGCTGGACGGGGTCCCCTGGGAGATCCCAGTTCGAGTGGACCTCCTGTCTCAGGCAGCGGGCTCGATTCTTCACCCCTGCCCAGAACTTTGGAAACTGTGGGCTTGGCCTCTGAGGGGGCCCAGCTCATAGATTCTGGTCTCTCGACCGAGGTTGTTGAGACCATCCTCCACTCCAGAGCTCCCTCCACGAGGAAGCTGTACGCCCTGAAGTGGAGACTTTTCACTTCTTGGTGTAGCGAGAAGCAGGTGAACCCAGTTACCTGTCACATTGGCAAAGTGCTAGAGTTCCTGCAAGATAGATTCGCTGCAGGGTTGTCCCCGTCCACCCTGAAGGTTTACGTGGCTGCCATTGCGGCTTACCACGTACCTCTGGGTGGCGTGTCCATTGGCCGTGACCCCCTCGTCACACGCTTCCTCCGTGGTACCATTAGGCTGAGGCCTGCAGTCCAGACCAAGGTTCCTGCCTGGGACTTATCCCTGGTACTCCAGGGGTTGTCCCAGGCACCCTTTGAACCGTTGGATGAGGTTCCACTAAAGTTCCTCACTTTAAAAACCTTATTCTTGTTAGCTATAACATCGCTAAAGAGAATTGGGGATCTACAGGCGCTTTCTGTAGCTCCCTCTTGCCTTGAGTTTGCGCCTGGGATGGTGAAAGCCTTCCTCCATCCCAGGCCAGGCCAGGCTATGTGCCCAAAGTGCCCACTCATGTGGCCAGGTCTATAGTACTGCAGGCCTTCTGCCCTCCCCCCTTCGGTGACCAGGACCAGGAATTTAAAAACAAGGTCTGTCCAGTGCGAGCACTGGACACTTATGTCCATAGGTCTGCCCCTTGGCGTAAGTCTGACCAGTTGTTTGTTGGCTTTGGGACCCCCAAGGGGGCCCCTGCATCCAAATCTACTTTAAGCAGGTGGATAGTTGAGGCTATCACCCTGGCTTACGAGTCGGCCGGATCCTCCTCGCCTCTGAGGGTCCGGGCCCACTCTACTAGGAGCGTGGCTGCCTCTAAGGCCCTTATATCTGGTGTGTCGTTATCTGATGTTTGTGATGCGGCGGGGTGGTCTTCCCCGCATACTTTTCTGAGGTTTTACCAGCTTGACCTCAACTCCGCTCCGGGAACACGGGTCCTCTCGTAGTGAGCTACGAGACACTCGTCGGCCTTCGTCACTGAGGTGGCGTTGGTATATCGTTCCCCAAGCGTTCGACGCAGCGCTAGTTCCCTTGAAAGGGAACGTCTCAGGTTACGTATGTAACCATAGTTCCCTGAAGAGGGAACGAGACGCTGCGTCTTTGGCCTCAGCTCCTCGCGCCTTCCGGGCTTGCTTCAGACAAACTCTAAGCTGCCGCTTCCGGGTTCCGGCGCTCTTTTATCAACTGGTTCGTGACGTCACCGATCTGCGTCTGTCACTCACGCACGCGCGCGCGCGCTCCGGAAGTTTACATATTGTGCTTCGCGCGGACATCATCCAAGGATTCCCCAAGCGTTCGACGCAGCGTCTCGTTCCCTCTTCAGGGAACTATGGTTACATACGTAACCTGAGACGTTTTCCCCATAAGAAATAGCAGGAAAACTCCATTATTAGTGCTAATAACAATGGAAAAAAACATGTTTAATTGCTATAGAGACATACACACACACACACACACACACACACACAAATGATAGTATATAAGGATTCCTGTAATATAAAATAAAATGTGTTTTCAATAATGAGTTTTTACCTTCAAGACAGACGATACAGTAGCAGAATGTGCGGAGGAGGAGGAGGGAGGGATTATGTAGATAATGCAAACACAATACGGAAGTGCAGTGTTCCCTGTCAAGGGAACTCAACACTGCGTCGAACGCATATGGGAATGCCTTAGCGTGATTGTCTCTTGAAGCGCAATTGAAACCAGGTGTGCTAGTGCACGTCGCCGAGGGTGACGTCATGAGCCAGGAATATATAAGCACACAGTGAACTAGAAGCCGCAGCTTTAGTGTCTTCAACAGCGCTCGAAGCTAACGTGTGTGTAAAGTGCACTTGCTGGCTGTAAGTTTGATTTTCTTTTTGATCACTTACCTGTGTTTTGACGGCGGTTACACAGATTTTCTGGCGTTGTGTCACTCCCTGCCCGCGTTTCATCACGGGCAGTGATACACACGCTCTCTGTGTCACATGTTTGGGCCGTGCACGCTCAGTGCTAGAGGGCTCTGAGTGTGCAGAGTGTTTGCGGCTGCCGCTGCGCACTCTCCGCTCACGCCTGGCAGTTTTTGAGGGAACTTTCACTCCTGGCAGTTTTTTTCGTGGTCATGGGGATCGCAACTGGGTTTAACAGCGGGGTTGGAGACGGGCGACGCCTTTCTTCTCCCTTACCTGCTAAATCTACCCTCACGCAGGACTCGGAAGCGCACCACGTTGTGATTACTTCTGACCTGGGTGAGGAAGCGTTGCTGAACCTCTCCAGTTCTGAGGAGCTGGAGGTGGATTTAGTCAGAGAACGGTTACGGGGCGATGCCTAGAGTGGAGATTGGCGAGTTATTTCGCCCACCACTCATCACCGCCCCTGAAAATCCTGACGATGCCCATATCCTCGATGGAGACAGGGGATGGCCATTAGGCAGTCGCCGAGCTGCGCAGGGCCACTGCTCTCTCTCTGCGCCATGGCAATTTGACCACACTGAGAGAGAGAGAGAGAGAGAGAGAGAGAGAGAGAGAGAGAGAGAGAGAGAGAGAGAGATAAGAATATCCTCTTTATGCCTCCTGGCCTCTTCGGCGATGCTATCGAGATGGCCGTCGAGAGGTTTCAGGAGGCTGCTAAGCGGGAGGTAGCATTCAGGAAAATTCTAGTCAAATTCGAGTCGAAATCCATCGCTCTCGAGCGTCTGGAACTGCGAGCCAGCCGCAGCCCAGCAGCGGCTCCTCCTACCGCGCTGCTCAGCGGCAGAGCGTTGTCATCCGACAGCCCCCTCTGTTGGGTGGCGGTGCGGGTTGTCATGCTCAGCCGCAGCCCTCTGGCAGGACAGATCTGAGGGCTGTCCTCCAGGCTAAGGAGGCAAAGAGCAGAAGGCCCTGACGCTAGCGTCCTTCGGCCTTGCAGGGGCCCCCCCGCTGGTCTACCTCGAGGGGTAGATCAGTGCCCTGTAAGCGCGGTAGCAGGCTAGGTAGCTCGAGCGGGCCGGGTCATGCTCTTCGGGCAGCCCCTTCCAGTTGCACTCCACACGGGGCGCACTGGACAGGTTGCCCCCTCTGAGGAGGGTTTTAGAGCATCCGCTCTGGCGGCTCTCTGGTATCTGCCAGGGCCCCGAGTGGAAAAATATATCTGTCCAGAGGTCAGTCTCGAGAGGCTGATACCCCTAGTAGATTTCATGGCAGCATGGTTACGTCTACCAGGTATCTCTCAGAGGGTCCTGCGTACCGTATCAGAAGGATACGCTACTTTGTTCCGGGTCCATCCACCCGGATTTTTCGGGGGTTCTGCCAACCTTGGTGGTCCTCGGGGAGGCTCTGGTCATGGGACAGGAAGTCGACTCATTGCTGGGGAAAGAGGCCATAGGGTATGTTCCTCTCTCAGCCAGAGGTCCGGGCTTTTACAGCCGATACTTCATCGTTCCGAGGAGGGATGGAGGCTTGCGTCCTACTTTAGATCTTCGCGCTCTGAACAAATCCATCAGGCAACTGAGATTCAGAGAGTTTGTAGTACAAACTCTGACTCTGAAGCAGTTTGTAGTACAAAGCGGGTCTGAGGACTGGCTTGTCACGATAGATCTGAAGGATGCATATTTCCACGTCTCTATCCTTCCACAGCACCGGAAGTTCCTCAGATTCGCCTTTGGGGACAAGGCTTATCTATACCAAGTTCTTCCGTTCAGCCTAGCTTGTCTCCTCGTACTTTCACCAAGATCTAGCTCCGCTTTCTGGGAGTTCTGGAGTAGATGCGCTCGGCCTCCGAGGGGGCCTAGCGCATGGTATTGATCTCACAACCGAGGTTGCTAAGATCGCTTTCCTCTCCAGAGCCCACCACTGGAAACCGTATATCCCTGCCGGCTGTTTCCGGTGGGCCATCTTGGCTTCAGGGCTCTCTCTTCCTGAGAGGTTTATGTGGCTACTCTGATAACCACATACCTCCGGGTGGTTCACCTTCGGTGACAGTTTCTCCGTAGCTCCCGTATCTTGATTCACTTCAACGACTGGCTCTTTCTGGCCCAGTCTCGGGAGATCACGGTGCGACATCGAGATGTCGTTCTCGCACACATGTAGGAGCTCGGGCTGAGACTGAATGCCGGGAGGAGTGTGCTCTTGCCAAGGCAGAGCACTACATCCCTCGGTGTTGTACAGGACTTTGTGTCAATCTTAGCACGGTTTCCCCCATTCGTATTGCCTCTATCCCGTCCACAGTCAAGAACATGACCAAGTCCAGGCCAGCCACTCATGGTCAGATGCTTCTAGGAAGTGTTACGTTTTGTGGCGGCAGTTCCCAGTGCTTTTCCACTAGGTCTGCGCCATTTGTGACCATTATAGTGGCTCAAACCAGGGGGTTTCCTCGAGGGGCAACGTTTCCCGCCTGATCAAGGTCTCAAGGCGATGCCTGCAGGTCTTGCATCAGTGGAAGAAAGCCTGGTTTCTTTCCCAAAGGCCCGCACTGGGATCACTCTGTCACCACGTGACACCCTTGACAGACGCCTCCCGCTCGGGTTGGGGGGTGTCCCTGAGGGGCCGCTTGACTTAGGGTCTGTGGAGCAGACACCACCTCTCCTGGCACATAGTATGCGCCGGAAGCGTGGCTGTCTGATTAGCACTTCAAGCTTTTCTCCCAGACCTCCTTTGGACCCATGGGAAACTCAGCTCCCTTCGAGCAGTTTACATCCTGGGGTCCCCAAATTCGGGGGCAGACTTCCTGTCGAGACAGGGGCCGAGGCCCGGGGAATAGGACTCCACACCGAGGTGTTGGAGCAGATGGGGGGAATTCTGGCCCGTTCCGTCTGGAGAGACGGCCCGCTGCCTGTTCTATTCCCCCCTGTTCTCCCAGCTTCTTTTCGGCTGGATGCGATACGAAATGAGTAGCTGAGGCTCCTCTTGTACACCTTTCCCCCGGTTGCTGTGCTCCCAGGGGTTCTAGAGAAAGTTCGCCAGGACAGGGTCCATCTCACCTTTATTGCCCCGCAGTGGCCGGGCAGGGTGTGGTTCTCGGACTTGGTGTCCCTCCTTGGAGGTTCTCGTCAGAGTGGACCTTCTGTTCCAGGCTCAGGGCAGGATACTTAATCCTCACCCGGAACTGTGGAATCTGTGGGTCTGTCCTCTGAGGGGGCCCGACTCATAGACTCAGGTCTCTAGACTGAGGTCATTGAGACCATTCTCCACTCTAGAGCCCCGGCCACGAGGAAGCTCTATGCTCGGAAGTGGAGTATCTTCACTTCCTGGTGCAGTGACAAACATTTAGAGCCAGTGACCTGCCATGTTGGTATCGTCCTGGAGTTTCTACAAGAAAAGTTTGTTGCCGGGCTGTTCCCTTCCACGCTTAAGGTGTACGTGGCTGCCATTACGGCTTACCACGTACTCCCAAGTGGTACCCCTCTGGGTCGGGACCCCCTAGTAGTGTGTTTCCTTCGTGGCACTTTGAGGCTAAGGCCTGCAGTATAGTAGGACCTGTACCTGTTTCTCCAGGCTCTGTCCCATGCACCCTTGAGCCACTCAAGGACATCTCGGAGAAATTTCTCACCTTTAAAACGGTGTTCCTTTTAACCATCTCCTCCTTTATGAGGGTTGGTGACCTTCAGGCCCTCTCAGTGGCCCCCTCCTGTTTGGAGTATGCTGCTGGTCTGGCGAAAGCCTTCCTCTTTCCCAGACCTGAATACGTTCCTAAAGTGCTTTCGAGCCCGGCTCGTCACACTATACTACAGGCCTTATGTCCTCCCCCCGGTCGTGACCAGGAGTCCAAGAACAAGGTCTGTCCAGTATGAGCACTGGACACCAACGTCCGCAGAGCGGTTTCATGGCGTAGGTCAGACCAACTCTTTGTATGCTTCGGGGCTCCTAAGGGAGCTCCAGCGTCAGAACTAACTCTGAGCAGGTGGATAGTCGAGACTATCTCACTGGCTTACGACTCGGCGGGTCAGCAGTTTCCACTGCATGTCCACGCCCACTCTACTCGGAGCATGGCTACCTCTAAAGCTTTTTGCGCATCTTGCTGAAACTTGTGATGCGGCTGGCTGGTCCTCACCGCATACTTTTATTAGGTTCTACCAGTTAGACCTTAACCCCGCTGTGGGAACCTTAGCCCTTTCGTAGTGAGCTAAGTTAGCTTGGCATACTCCGTTCGCTGAGGCAGCGTGGGTATTCTCGTTCCCATATGCGTTCGACGCAGTGTTGAGTTCCCTTGACAGGGAACGTCTCAGGTTACTTATGTAACCCTAGTTCCCTTAGAGGGAACGAGACACTGCGTCTCGTAGCCTCAGCTCCATCGCACGCCGGCTGTTTCAGACACTGGTCAAGCTGCGGCTTCTAGTTCACTGCGTGCTGATATACTACTGGCTCATGACATCACCCTCGGTGACGTGCACTCGCACACCTGGTTTCAATTGCACTTCAAGAGACAATCACGCTAAGGCGTTCCCATATATGTTCGACGCAGTGTCTCGTTCCCTCTAAGGGAACTAGGGTTACGTAAGTAACCTGAGACATTTCTTCTTATATGGGCCATTCTACAGAATTGGTGACATTTGGTGTCCCCCATCCAAAAAACACATTTGACAAGCATTTAAATATTCAAATCTTAGATGTTTTCTAAGATCCTTAAATTATTTATTGAAACGCAGAATAATATTTTTAATATTTAAAAGCTTTATATTTATAATATCATCATGTATTGGGTACTTTCAATTAGGAGGTGGCTGTCCCAAACCCTTACATGTAAATTTCAACTTGTGAAAATGATATTTAAATATTTTTTGCAATTTTTTATTTTCTTGTTTTTAAACGCATCTTTTTGTTTTGTTTTAAAAAATGAATTTGAAAAAAATTTAGATTTTTTGTTTTATTTTTAAATCATGAATTTTTATGTAAAAAAACATGTCCCATATTTTCATGTCACTACCAAAACACTGAATGTTTTAGTCCATTGGGTGAGACTGATTTTAACCACAGCCCTAAATTTTTGATCAGGAAATATTCCTACGTCCCTCTCTCTCATATGCTATATGGTGAGTAGATTGATCCCATCATTTTGAAGTAAATCTGTTCTAAAGTATGAAAATCTGTGTGTAACTTTAAGGAATGTCACTACCAAACACATTTTTTCTGCTATTAAGAAAACTTTTTGGGATGTTATTCCATAAAATATAGTTTTTATATGTGTACCACTGTTCTGACCAGTGATTGCTAACCATGTGCTGATTTGCATCTTCGAGCTAGGCTCAAAATTATCTAAAATTGTCACTACCAAAACAGTTACGACCGAAACATGTCTTGAAGTTTTGGTTGTGACATCATTGTTTTGGTAGTGACAAAAGGGAACACATAATTCTTTATTAATCCGTAATAAACAAAAATTTTGTACACTGTAAAAAATCCAACTTATGTTTTGTATGACAAATTCAGCTTTTAAAGTTTAATAAACTATTTAACAGGAATAAAAGTTGAGATAACTCAAACAAAGTTTGTACAACTATTGGCCCTAAGTTGAGAAAACTCAAAAATGTTCTGCAGCTGGTTGTCTTTAACTTTTAAGTTTTCTCAACTTTTTTTTTTTTTTTTTACAGTTATGCAAATCATTACTACTGTAGTATGTTTTAGTAGTGTTTTAGTATGCAAGTTAAAATTATGTAATGTGATAAGGTTACAATTGATTTACAATGTCAGAATGGGAAAGAAAGGTGATTTAAGCAGTTTTGAGCGTGGCATGGTTGTTGGTGCCAGACGGGCCGGTCTGAGTATTTCACAATCTGCTCAGTTACTGGGATTTTCACGCACAACCATTTCTAGGGTTTACAAAGAATGCTGTGAAAAGAGAAAAACATCCAGTATGCGGCAGTTCTGTGGGCGAAAATGCCTTGTTGATGCTAGAGGTCAGAGGAGAATGGGCCGACTGATTCAAGCTGATCGAAGAGCAACTTTGACTGAAATAACCCCTCGTTACAACTGAGGTTTCCAGCAAAGCATTTGTGAAGCCACAACACGCACAACCTTGAGGCGGATGGGCTGCAACAGCAGAACACCCCACTGGGTACCAATAGTATTGACAAGTCTCCACTACAAATAGGAAAAAGAGGCTACAGTTTGCATGAACTCATCAAAATTGGACAGTTGAAGACTGGAAAAATGTTGCCTGGTCTGATGAGTCTCGATTTCTGTTGAGACATTCAGATGGTAGAGTCAGAATTTGGCGTAAACAGAATGAGAACATGGATCCATCATGCCTTGTTACCACTGTGCAGGCTGGTGGTGGTGGTGTAATGGTATGGGGGATGTTTTCTTGGCACACTTTAGGCCCTTTAGTGCCAATTGGGTATCGTTTAAATGCCACGACCTGCCTGAGCATTGTTTTTGACCATGTCCATCCCTTTATGACCACCATGTACCCATCCTTTGATGCTGCTTCCAGCAGGATAATGCACCATGTCACAAAGCTCGAATCATTTCAAATTGGTTTCTTGAACATGACAATGAGTTCACTGCACTAAAATGGCCCCACAGTCACCAGATCTCAACCCAATAGAGCATCTTTGGGATGTGGTGGAACGGGCGCTTTGTGCCCTGGATGTGCATCCCACAAATCTCCAAATTTGTATTAACATAAAATGTTGAATGTCTGATTCAACTATGGCAAACTAAGTATTGGGGTCACTACCAAAACATTACTGTCACTACCGAAAATGTGCTGTCACTACCAAAACATGGAAAGTTTTGTCAAAAATAAAGTATATTGAATTATCAACTAAAACATTATGATAGTGTTTAGTTTAATGCATATTCAACCTAATGAATCCTTAACTTTGAAATCAGTATGATAAACTTTATGCCTTCTACAAAGAAAGATTGGGTTCAAAATACAACAAATCTCATAAATGACACTTAAAATATTATTAAATTTGTCATTTTTATTGATTTAACCTGTAAATATTTTTTTTTAAATAGAGAAAAAATATATTTACAAGGTTGATGTGAACAAAATCTTAATAGGCCTGCTTAATTTGTGATATATTGTTGTGTTTTGCTAGTGACAAATTTGGGGTGTATGAAAATATTCCAGCATTTTCTGAAAATACAATTTGAGAACTAACCGTACAATTACTAGAAATGTATACCTTGGATATTGTACAATTTGCATACGTGCAAAATTTGTGGGGGAAAAATTAAAAATTTCAAGATGTTTCCAACTCTGTTTTGTCACTAATTCTGTAGAATGGCCCTTATAGTGTTTTAGATAGATTACACACACAATAATGTATGCCTCAGAACCTCATATTTATTATTATTGAACACGCATAACTGCTGCTCCCAGCTTAATACTCATGAATCACTCGTCGCCCCGGTAACCTCCCACTGTAAAACCGCGTCTCTAAGCTGCTTGTATATCAAATCTTTATTCGTATATCAAAGCAAAAAATTGCTCGAAAGCTTGCTCGTATCTCGGAATACTCTTATGTCAGGACACTCATATCTCAAGGTATTACTGTGAAGTGGCCAGAGACTTTCCTCAGGTCATGTTTTTGTGTGTGTGTGTATTGTTGTGAATGCATTAGATCTCATGGTGTCTGTATGTGAATGGCTGTCACAGGTACAGAGTGCCAGAGGAAGCTATTATACCATTTTCTGAAGCAGATGAAAGGAAAATCAACAGCTTGAGGAAAAGGGACTACATCACCTGCCAACCTGCATGGGAGAAAGAGGTGCCTCATTCTATACTGTAAATTTAAGATATGACAAAGAAAAGACAATGAGGCCAAAAATGTTTTTGTGATATTAGTGTTTTGACAGATGTGTGCTGGGGCCAAGAATGTGAACGATGTTGTCTATTTTATGTGTTTATGTGATTATTCAGGTAGAAACGATGCAGAGACTGAAGCAGAAAGCTGAGATTCAGTCTCTGGCATCTATCGCTCCTCATTTCCTCACTCGAGTCTACCTGCCAAATAAACTGCGCTATGGAGGCTGGATATGATCATTTGCTGACCTCTGCTGGAATATATATGCTGCACACATAACGTGTTCCACATGAAGTGCACAACTGAATACTGTGCAGATGTTAGAGCGTGTTCTTACTTAATGTTAGATGAGCCGTTATATTGGATTCCTGTCACTGTAGACTATGAGTTATGAGATTCAACATGCCATAAATCTGAGCTGTTATGTTGAAGCTGTTCTGGACTGTCAAACTTGCATTGCCTGTGAATGTAATGGAATTAATAAACGAAACCAACCCTTCCCATCACTTTCCTGTAGTTCAAACAGTAGCGTGGGGTGCTTGCAACGCCAAGGTCATGGGTTTGATTCACAGGGAAAGCAAGAACTGATTAGAATGCCAATGTGTTCCTTAAATATAATGTAAGTTGCTTTAGATAAAAACTTCTGCCAAATTCATAAAAGTTAATCTCAAATTTTGGTTGATTACGTCATCAGTTCCTTTAAAAGTACAGGAAAAAGGAAATGTTTAAATCATGGTTATGGTGATTTAGCCCAGAAAGAGTGAGTGAGTTTAGCAATAGGCCGAAAGCAGAGGAAACTTCAAATAGTGGCATTAAAATCTTCCGCTATTTTAGCCTGTATCAATGGCTGTGCCCATAGCACAGGATTAGTGTGATTTATACCAAATTCAGCACAAATACTTCTAAAGAGAACGTCTCAGGTTACGTATGTACGAGGCGCTGCATCAAAGCGCTATGGGAACGCCTTAGCATAATCGTCTCTTGAAGCACAATAGAACAAAACTGTGTGAATGCAAACGGATGACGTCATGATCCAAGGAGTACGGAAGTACAAAAGGCTCGCCGTAACCGGGAAACGGAAGCTTGCCCAGTGTCTGAAACAAGCCCAGCATGCGCCGGAGTTACACACGTAACTCTGGGAGCTAGGGTTACTTTCTAGGGAACTTGAGCTGTGTCAAAGTGCTATGGGAATGAGATACCAACGCCGCCTCAGCAAACGAAGAATGTCGCCCGAAACGTGCTCCAGTAGAGAGGTTCTGGCCCAAGGGAAGGCCAGCCGCTCTCAGTAAGGGATAGTCTCGACTAAACTTGCATGAAAAAGGATCTGCATGATTCACAGGGCCTTAGCCGCTAATGGACATAAACGCCCAGTGCTTGCACTGGACTGCAGACCCTCCTGGCACCACGACGGGCGGAGAAATTCCCGCAGTCCAAGTACTAGCCGCAGAAAGTGGCCTAAGAACTTCTAAGGATAACGGAGAAGAGGGAGGGGGAAACCCTGGGCAGGCCCTAGCCAGGAACAAGACCCAGTTGAGACCCCAAGTACTGCAGGACTTCCTCAGAAGTAGAGACAGGGCTCAACAACCTCTGTTGATATCCGGTACTCCACAGGTACTCAGCTGGCCTGGCTAAACTGAGACGGGGAGGTAACGAAGTGCATGGAGAGACCCGTGCCAACAACGCTACCAAAAAAATGTATAAGGTCCTCAGGGAGGAGGCCCGAACGCACCCATACAAGGGGGTGCCTCACGCCCCCTAAACTATGCGTCCAAAAACATCCTATCTGTTCCTTAGAACAGATAGGGGGGGGTAGCACGGCGCACAGAACCATCCGTGCTGACGACACAACCGAGTCCCTAAGATGTCCCTAAGTCCCTAAGACGAGTCCCCAGCGGAGGTAGTGGTAGCGGAAAGAGGGGAGGTAGTGCGGCGCAGAGAACCATCCGTGCTGACCACACACCCAAGGGACCTACCACTCTGGGTAGGCACCCCGTATGTTTCTTGCAGGCCCCACTGAGAGAAGTCTGACAGCTGCCAGAAACACTAATAAGAGAACCAGCCCCTTGAGACTGGCTTCTGGTATTTCTTGAACATCCGCTCCAGGGCCCTGCCTGCAGGGGTGCTTGCTCTAAAACCCCCCTCAAAGGGGCGATTTCCCCAGTGCAACCCGCTCAAGGGCAGCAGCTAGGAAATCTTGCCCAGTGCAACCTGGCTCCCTCAGGATACCAGAGAGCACATGGTGGCGAATCTTCATATTGCTTTTTCAGTCTAGACCAGGCGTGGCCAACCCGCGGCTCGCGAGCCGCATGCGGCTCTTCGGTCCCCAAACCCGCGGAGACCTTTTTGTCTATGAAAAAATACATACATTTACGTGTGTCCTGCCAAGATCAGCCGCGCTTACGTGGCCGTTATGTTTTTACCAAATTCAAATAGAGGTGCGCAGAAGCGTGTTCTGTGGGAAGAGTGGGAACGAGATGTTGCAACGATGTTGCTCCTCCCCTTCACGTCATTTCTGAAACCTTATTGGATAACGCCAGTTGACAACTGGCCAATCGTACCGCGATGCGGATCTGGCAAACAGACGGTATAAATACCATACGCGCGTCAGAATAATTGACGTTCAATTCAATTGCGTCAGAATATTGACGTTCAATTCAATTGAGTCAACACTCTTTTATGCGGCTCTCCGCAGTCATGAGCTTTATTTTGTGGCTCGTCATGCTGAACAGGTTGGCCAACCCTGGTCTAGACGCTAACAAAATTCAGCTCTGAAGAAAAAAATATCTCACTGGGGCTCGAATTCCAGTCCTATGCATGAAAGGCAAACACAGTGTCTGCAGTACCACAGCAGATTGATTATGAATTGTCTTGAGGTGCGAACTTTTAGCTTTTTAGCAGTAGCTTACTTTATGGTTATAATTAGATGGAAATACATATGTTCTCAGGCAGGTAGGACATCCTGTAAGACATCCTGCAATGATTGGACTTCCACAGAATATATATGTGCATGTTTTAATATGTAGGCCACTTCTGTTTTTGATTACTATTAGGATGTGAAGAGAGTTTCAACCAATATAACAAATAGTATTTATGAAAAACATTGGCTACCCAACATTTAACTGTTAATAGGCTATATTGCCCAGTATCCGATATTGCAGTTTTTCTCAATTGCTTTGGATCAATTCTAGAATGAGATTTTTTGTTGTTGTTGTTGTTGTTGTTGTTACTCAAAACAAAAGTTCATATCTCTGACCAATTAATTTCTTGTTCACACCATGTTTTAATTTCATGTTGATTTCAGCAAATCGCGTGTGTTTTGGCACATGCGCTACAAAGCAGTCTATAATTGTCCCCAATTTGCACAATAACTAGATGCACACAGCTTGTTTATCAAAACTGATGAGTTGATTCTCAGTGAAATTGTCAAACACTTCACAACTTTTACTGTGTGAGCTACCATATGTGAAATTATCCATTCAATTATCAAAATCATGTCAACTGTTGCTGTCACAGGAAATGCCCTGCATTACGAGGTTCTGACCAGCAGATGTCAGTACGTCCTCCCACTTTGACTGATGTACATATGAGAAGCCCCTGAGTTACCATGACGACCGGCATCAGGATGACATAAGACAATGGATATTGACATGTTGACATTTTGAGATATGTGTGTGTAAACTGGCTTGGCAGTTATTATTTTAAAATATATTTATATATTATTTTTATACTCTTTAGAAGGATATAATTTGCCAAATATATACATACACCCACACACACACACACACACACACATATATATATATATAATAAAATAATAATATACAAATACTACTAATGCAGAGTGCCAAATAAAATTAATTATAGATTTTATACTAATATAGAATACAAAAATTAATTATAAATAGATGGCTCGTGAGTGAGAGTTTTAAAAAGGCTTTGTTTGTTTCTGTGTTTCGCTCCACTGACCTGCGTCTCATAACTTTAACCGTAAAACATGTTCTGCGTGAACCGGCCTTTAACATGTATTAAACTCAAACAGTAGAGTGTGGCGCTTGCAATGTCAAGGTCATGGGTTCGATTCCCAGGGAAAGCAAGAACTGATTAGAATGTCAATGTGTTTCTTGAATGAATAAATGTAAATGTAAGATCAACAGCAAAGGCTTCGCTCAGTTTCAGTAAGGCGTCTCGTGGGATTGCTGACTCACGTTCAGGAGCAAGTGTGAACTGGTTGGTGTTTGGCGCTGGTCCTCTTGGGGTTAGACCTCATTGAGGATCAGCGCCAGGGACTTCCCTGGTCACTTCGTGGAGCTGGAAGGAGGCCAACATCTGCCCGTGCGTGAAACAACAACAATTATATAAATAATTTTTTTTAGCTGTATATATATATATATATAGATAGATAGATAGATAGATAGATAGATAGATAGATAGATAGATAGATAGGTGGATGGATATAGATAGATATATATCAGGCATTTACTTCACTCCCACTGCCACATCGCTTCTCTTTTGATCTGCATAAAAAGAGAAGCGATGTGGCAGTGGGAGTGAAGTAAATGGACAGCCTAAAACAGTTGGAAAAAGAAGACAAAGAAGAACAAGTATAGTACAGAATAAACATATATTAAAATTAAAACTAAAATGCTAACAAATAATAATAATAAATGGAAATAACAATAATTGAATTAATGCATTCGACAAATAAAAAATAACTAGTCATTTTTCTTCTTTGTTTTTTCGTGTTGAGTGTGTGACTCATATCCTAAATGTTCACCAGCAGTAACAACCTCAAACATCTGCCTCACCTTAAATGGTGCAGAATATATTTCTGTTTATATATATATATATATTACTATTGGGTTAGGATTAGTGTTTGGCTTAGGGTTAGTTGTATTTTATTCTGCTCAATTTATAGTAATTACTATTGTAACAAGGACACTGTAAACCAGCACTGGTGAACTGATTTACTGTCTTGTGGGATAAAGGTGACCAGATTTCTGAAAATGAAGTTATGTCTTCAAAATGTCACTGTCTCTTGTTATCTATGAAATGATGTGTGTGTGGAGAAGGCTTAAATTGTGCGAATGTGATGGTGACTGAAAGAAATGACTGGAGATCGTGACAAGCGGGTGAGTTCATAGCATTTGTCATGAGGTTAGCAAAGGGACGAGGCAGAGACAAAGCATCCGACTGCAAATGTCACAGATAAAGATAGAAAAACAGGGAATTAATACAAACTAGGAAACAGGAACAAGATCCATGAAAGACAAGGACCAGAGCATCCGGACTAATCCCGACAATGACTCACAAAACAAGACTGAAACACAAATGGAAATCAGAGATGGTTCATGATAGGTGTAACTAAAAACATACAAAACAGAAGATAGAACCGGATCATGACAACTTTCACTGGCGTGGTAGAGTTAAGATATGCGTGGAAATGACTGTAAGATGCAAATAATTTCATCTAGGGTAATATTTGATCGCAATAGTCAATATTTGGCTGTCAAACTAGCGATTAAAGACTTCAGATTTTGGCCTAAAGGATTCCCAAAATTCGTCCCAGACAAATTCACAAAATCATACATTGTGCAGCCTGCTTTCCAGAAAACAATTTATTTTATGTTTTTCAAAAAAAACATTTTCTGTGCATCTTCAGACAAAACAATGGCCCTGACATATTTTTAACATCTTAAACCTTATCTGTCAAACTGTAAAAATGTCACTTATTTAGCGGGAGGGGGTGTGGTTTAGTCATTTTTGTTTTATTCAGAAAATATTAAATGACATGCTTCGCCTCACCATCTCTTAGAAGGTTTAATCTGTACCAATTGTCTCTAAATCATCTAAATTATAAAGTTTTTTACTGAAAAAGCTGTTGTAAACAATCCACTACTGGATTTCTGTTTTCCTGTAGCTCAAACAGTAAAGAGTGGCACTTGCAACGCCAAGGTCATGGGTTTGATTCCCAGGGAAAGCAAGAACTAGTTAGAATGCCATTGTGAACCTTGGATGCAATGCAAGTTGTGTAGGGTAAAAGCGTCTGCCAAATCTGATTGATTTGTTAGAAAATAAAATGCCTTTTAGTAGCCTATCATTATAAAAGGACATTGCAGAATACATGTGTATTTTTCCTGTGAAATCGTAATGATTTTTATGAAGTAAAGGTAGGAATTAATTTACAATTAGATTGAATTCGTGTAGGTTTACTTAATTATATCCATAGGGACTGTATCTGTTTTTTATGTGAGTACCAAATATGATCCATTAGGCTTTTGAAGAACTTTTATTCATTCACCTCTCAATCATCATTGCATTGCATTACATTATATGTTTTGACCTCCACAATAAAAACTACAGAGCTTTGATCATAAAACTGCATTTAAATATCATCTTAATAAGACAAATTATTGGAGAGCTGTAGACGCTGCCGCATCAGGATGAGCTGTGGCGAACAGCAACACCTCGGGAGGAGTTGAGATCAATGAGAGGAGGTGAGAGGTGGTGAGGTGATGCTTCTGCCTCGGGAGGAACAGGAGAATTATGTGTAGCCCACACACCCAAGATGGCGGTTGGCATTATAGGAAGCACAGCCAATGGCGCCAGAACCTCCAGGCCCACGGGACTTTTGGACTACCAGACTTGGATGTGCTGAGACCACAGGACTTGGAGACACTGTGAACCATGGCTGCATTTTTGTAGCCGAATGGACTGACATTATAGGGGAATCTGCCAGTATGGATGCCAGTCCCGACCACCTCACACTAGCTATAGAGGCCATGATGGCTGAGGGCTCTGGTATCTAGAGGTGAAGTCCATTTCCCTCACAGTGAAGGGGGAAGGACTTCTCCAAAGGGCATAATTTACATTTATTCATTTAGCAGACACTTTTATCCAAAGCAACTTACAATTGAGGAATACAGAAAGCGACTCGTCGTGCACAAAAAGTGCTCACAATGCAAAGTTTCAGACATTGCTTGGGGTAAAACAAGCCTGGAGAGGAGGGGCCAAAGGAAAGTGAAAGCATAGACATTTATTTTTATGTTATGTTATGTTAGGGGCTCATGGAAAAGATGAGTTTTTTTCAGCTGTCTTTTGAATACTGACAAGGATTCTGCATTCCGGATGAATGTAGGGAGATTGTTCCACCAGCAAGGAACAGTGAATGAAACTTGTTATTAACTGATGGTAGGTTTCTGTTAGGTGTGTTGTTTGTAGTAGCGAGTGGAAGTAGGAGGGTGATGAGCTTGAGGTAGAACTGTAAGCGTCAGATCTAAATGTCAATGCTTTGAATTTGATGTGAGCAGCAAGTGGTAGTCAGTGTAGAGACATAAAGAGAGGTGTTTTGGGGCTTGATGAAAACCAGACATGCTGCAGCGTTCTGGATCAGTTGTAGACTGGATCTAGGAACTCACTCAGCAATCTTCGAGAACCATCACGGATAATTGAGGATTATAACTGCTTATTTAGTCCATGGCAAAAGAAGTCGATCAGAGTAAAGTCCGGGAGGATAATTGAGATTAGCAATGTCCAGAAAGTCTCAGATGTGGTCCTTGAGTGAGCGAGTTCCTTGGCAAAGTCGAATTAAGGTGACTGCTGGATCCATCTTTACAGGGTCTGGTGTTCTGTATATGAGATGGTTCTGAAATTACAGAGAGGGGAATCCAGACGCAGTGACTTGCTTATTAAAACAACACAACAAAAGTAAATCAGGTAAGAAACAGGAGATTTCAAACATGAGATAAACAGAGCTCACATAACATCTGTCACAGAACATTTGTTTACTTCCTGGTTCCCCGTATGCTCTCCTGTTGTCATCGTAGTCACCTGTCTCAGCATCAATCACTTTGTTAGTCTTGTCAGGTGTGTAATCATCTCTGTAGTCATCCCCTATGTATTTATACCCTGTGTTTTCCCTCAGTCCTTGTCTGTTCTCGTCACTGCGTGAGTATTAGTATGGTTATCATTTGGATTGCTTGTATCACCCTTATACTCTGCATTTATCATTAAAAGACACTTTATGTTATTCCCTGCGTCTGTGTGCTTCTACACCACACCATACCTGTGATAACATCCACATAGGACAACACCAGTGTCAGGGTTCTGTCAGTCAGTTTCGGTTCCTAGGGTTTTGGTTGACAGAACCCTGACACTGCTTTTTCTTCGTGTCTGTGTGAGGATGTGTGACGTCTTGTGCGCGCTCTCGTGTCCACGTGCCTTTATGTTGTTTGTGTCGCGCGCAGTTGGTTGGTTACCAACTGCGCGTCGTCTCGTCTGCTTTGCGTGTTTGTGTCCTGTCAAGTGTCTGCCCCACCCTCTTTTCCCTTGAGTGTTGTCAGCTGTTTCTGATCACTACCTTCCCTCGTGTGCCTATATATACCCCGTCGTATTTGCTTATGTCCGTGCTTGTTGTATTCCTGGTTCCATTTTCCATGTAATCCGTCTTGTCCGGTTGGTTTGTGTTTGTTCTTGAAGTGTTTCGTTATCGTAGTTTCAGTTACAATGTTTCACCCTCGTGGGTGTTTTCTTTTGTATGTGTTATGTTTCTTTTGTTACAATGAATAATTCCTTATTTTGCCTGCATCTTGAGTCCTCCGGTTAGTATTCCGTGACAACCAGACACAGAATCGAAGAAACACAGGGGATTAAATGCATAAGGTAACAAGGAACAGGTGCAGGCAATGAGTAGCCATGGTAACAAATGAAGTAAACTAACAAGGCACAAAGCAAAAACAAGCTAAACACAGGAACAATTGGAACAAAACTACACATCAAAATACACAACATGAGACTGGGGAAACAAGACAGGAATATAACAGTTAAAGTATTGTGTTCTCATTTCCCCAGTTTACATACTGTCTAACTTGTACTGTTGCTCAGCTTTGTTTTAGAACATCTAAATGTTGCCTTTGTACTCCTTGATTAATGCCAAAACTTTGGGTCAAAAACCAATATATTAAAATCCACAATCCTATAAATAAGACCTATAGAGTGCTATTGAGTTGGGAGTTAAAGTCATTAGACAGAGGCATTTGTCTGCAGACAAAGGGTCTTTCAATTCCTTTCAGGTTTCGGAGGTGTGAACATCTGCACATTATAGTCTTTGAGGCTGGAGATGGTGTGAGATCTCGATCAATGTTCTAGCGCCAAAGCCTTAATACTCAGCAATAAAGTCACTCCTACATCTCGCTAGTCTCAACATATTTGTCAGAGCATTACTGTACTGGGCATAAAACCTCTCAAGAGGTTTTTTACTTGTCATCTTGCCTGTCTTCAAGAGCGCTGAGGTCAAAACAACTGGATTGTAATACACTGGTATGCTCAGGCAGGCAAGAGAGAAGCTGAATGCAGAACAATACGGTGGAGCCTGTCTGCGCCTCGCTGTGACTTGCACCATTGTTGCTGTGGCATATTAGACTGATAGATGTGTTGGACACTAGCACTTGGCATTGTGAGGGCAAGCGATGCAAAAGTACACTAAATGCTGTATAATAAAGAGATAGCTCACCCCTAAAAATTAAAAATCTGTCATCATTTAGTCACTCTAAACGTTTATGATTCATTCCTTTTTTTTCTGTGAAACAGAGAGGAAGATATTATGAAGGGTGGTTTGACTATTTCTCAAAGTTTTTTCAAATATCTTATTTTGTGCTCTACATTGAAACAAAAATCATACAGGTTTGGAACGACATGAGGGTGAATAAATGATGACACAAGTATAATTTCTGGGTGCACTGTCCAGCCTTTTAAAAATTGTTAATTAAAGCTGTGAATATAAGGTGGTTTTAATCAAAAGCCCAGATTTGCAATGTTGTTATTGTTAAAACTGAACAACTTTGAAATAAAGCTGAAATTAAATATAAATGTTAGATGAAACCATGGAAATTCGAAATTTTTCAAGAAAATTGACGTACAGCTGAAAAATGAACTAAATATATATATATATATATATTTTTTTTTTTTTAATGACAGGTAAATTACTAAAAATTAAAAATGACATTTCTTAAAACTGAAAATGAAAAAATAATATCTAATTCAAGATATGAAGAAATATTCTAATAGCATGCAAACAATAACAAAAATACAAATTTTGACATTAAATAAGAAATGTTTTGTCAAAAGTAAAGAAGTAATTGAAATCGCTTGTAGACCCAAAACAAATGCAACACATTTAGCACTAGGGCTGTTGTTGTTGTTCTGCCACTTAGACAAATGTCTTCCTAATATCACAAGAATGTACGCATAGAAATGACTCTTCTAATGTCTCATATCTGTCCTTCTTGTAACTATCTTCAAAAATGTGTTCCTTTTTCTTTCATCGCTCCCCCCTTCAGACTTGCTGGCTGCCGGCGTGAGAAACGTTTCCTTTACTAGCCTTCAGGCCAGAGCTGTAGTTCCTGTGACCGGAGTGTGAGGGGTGTTAATGTTCCCACATAAGGCTACACTGTAAATGTAAATGACAGTATGTGCGTGGCTGACAGATTGGTGTTGAGTTCTTTGATGCTGAGTGATCCCTTGATCAAGCATCACATGAAACTGTATCCAAGTAGATTGAGCAACAAACATATACATCCGTGGCTCAAAAAAAAGTACACAAAAAACCTTTGACCCTATACACATTTATATATTTTCTAAAATGAAAATTCATAAATATTGTTTTGGTAAACACTTTATTTCAATGGTTCGCTTTAGACATTCTTCTAACTATAAGTATGCTTTCCTGTACCTCAAACAGTGGCGCTTCCAAGGTCATGGGTTCGATTCCCAGGGAAAGCAAGAACTGATTAGAATGTCAGTGTGTTTGTTGAATTCAATGCAAGTCACTTTGGATAAAAGCATCTGCCTAACGCATAAATGTATCTCTGTAATGACATGTCATCCAACTCTCATTAGAGTATTAGTGACTTTCTGCTTAATATCTGATAACTCTTCTATTGTGATGCTCCTCCAAAAGATATTCAACTAACCATAAGTGACTTTGGAAGTACATGTAAACTTATTCAAACCCTAACGACTAACGCTAACCTAACAGTCTACTATTCTCTAATAAGAGTTAGTTGACATGTAGTTACAAAGTTACTTATAGTCAGTAGAAGGTCTAAAGTGGACCATCAAAATAAAGTGTTCGGCTTGTTTCTTCTTCAGCTTGTAGGTCTGTGGATGGTCAGGTCATCATGTTGGCTCTTGCCGCTGGCAGCGGGTCACCTGAGGTCACTTCCGGCTGGAGGGTCACGGCTGACACACGACACGCGAAAGTAGATCTTTTTTCTTCTCCGGCAAACCTGCTCCTGAGCCGCCGCTGCCCTCCTCACAAAACCATTCAAATCCACAGGCTGAGATCAGAGATCCAACTAGAGCCTGATTAGACCAGGCCGATCTTTGAGAATGCCTATATTGACCGTAAAAAAAGAAACTTGACCAGTGATGAATTGCGGTGCAGAGAGAGAGTTCCCTCTTGTTACCTTTCAAAATTTAGATTTACTCAAAAAAAACGTAGGTCCAAATTGGGTAAGATTTGTGTATTTGACTTGCATTTAAATTTCAATCAGTTTGGATTATACAGTTTCGACATAAACTACAAAACTTGATGTGAAGCACATCTGTCAGTCATACGTAAATGAAACCGGTGAGATTTCTGTTGTACTAATAAACTGAATTTGTTTTAAATACACAATAATCAGATTTCTATGTTTATCATCAATAAAACAATTTGTTTTCATTCTCACACATTTAAACAATTTCTTGCTCTTGTTACATCTTCCTACTTTATAACTGAATAAATGAAAAAAAGTGTTTTGACGATGAACGGATTTATGCAGAATAAATGCATTTTAATAAGATTATTAAATTAAATTAAATAGCTGCAAATAGTTGATCATAAACTGTGCCGTTTCTTTTTCTGAGTGCAGAAAAAAAAATATTTTACGATACGCTTTTCAAATGGATTGCCAATTTATAGACAATCCAAATAAATCGTATTTTAGGCCTAAATGTTTTTTTCCGAGAGCCGACAGACAAATGTTAGAATAACTGATGCGAACATAACCTTTGTATGTAACTTGAGTAACGTAATCAGATTACTAAGATAGTGGTAACTGGTGGAGAAATGCAAGTTACTATGATTTCCATGTACAGTGGAGTTCACTTATCTCGACTCACGGTTAACTCGCCAATCTTATTTTGTCAACGTTTTTGAAGTGGAACCGCCAAACTCCCTATTTGTCTTAGCATTTTCTTGTGGGTTACGTCGATTCTTTTACGTCGCTGAAATGATGACGTGATGACCTCACGAATATGTTGTGACTGTTTACGCTGTGAGCGAAATTGTGTTTGCAATGTTGGAGAATATAATTAAAGGTTTGTATCGAGAATGGAAGGTGTTTTTTATTGTATTCTGGTAAATCTCTGCTGTTAGTTCGTGCATATGCCTTGTTGTTAGAAAATATATACAGTGTATGTACATTTTTACAGCATGCCGATCGCTTCATCAAATAAATCGCCATATTTGCTGTTGGTTATCTCGATGCTTTTTTGCAACCCCAGAGGCCGTCGACATAACTGAACTCCACTGTATATCTGGCGCGTCTCCTGTCCTCATGTTAGGAGAAATCAGGAGGCGTGTGTGTGTGTGTGTGTGCGTGTGCGTGTGCGTGTGCGTGTGCGTGTGCGAGTGCGAGTGCGAGTGTGTGCGTGCGTGTGAACATGATTATTGTAGTTCTAGACTAAATGTGAGCATTTGATAATCTCACTCGCACAAAAACAGATTCAGTTTCCCTCAAAATTAATAAAGCCAGTGAAACGCAAAAATTACGCAAACATCAAATAATTTAATGTTAAACATTTATAAACATATATGTATTTATTTATTTATTTATTTATATGCATTTAATTTCACATTATTGACCGAGGCACTCGCTGCTGACTTTCGACGATTCAGTTCAACCACAAGCAGAAATGACTTTATCTTTTTGTTTTTAATGGAGAAGAGTTATTATTTAATTATCGCTCATTTAAGCCTTATTACTTACATTTTCGTATGAAAAGGTTTTTACATTTACATTTATTAAAAATCAAACAAACAAGCCCAGCCCAAGTGAGAAAAAGTAATGCAAAGTAACGCACTACTTTTCTTAAAAAATAACTAAGTAACGGAATTAGTTACTTTTTAAGGGAGTGACACAATATTGTAATCCATTACTTTTCAGAGTAACTTTCGCCAACACTGTTGATATTGTCAGTACCGTTTCTCTCCAGATAACGACACCTACCTCTCAAAAACACACAGGAAAGACCCGCAGGAGGAATCATGCGATCCCAAGTCAAAAAATCCTAAAGGATTCCAATGAGAAACTTGTACAAGCTTCTAATCATATTTTGGAAACATTTTTAAAGGATTCCGATTATAGGCCAATACATTAATATCCTTTAAGATCATTTCCGCAATATTTGAATGTGATCCGATTGGTTCCTTATCCAGGTTTATATGGGAATAGCTACTTCTCTTCTTTTTAAACTCTTTCAAGAATTTTTAGGAAAGTGAAGGTTTCCAATGTATTTCTTTTACTAACAAATAAATATTTAAATGTGAAAATTCTTATGTTAAGCTGCAGTCACATGCAGGAGAAACTGAAAAGACTTTAAAATAAATCGGAGTATCCAATAAGACAAAGTGAAATTCCAATAGGATTTGTTGACAAGGGTGTAAAGAAACAGTAACGCAGCAGGTTGATTAAACGTTTATTGCGCTCGCGGGATGCGAGCATGTTGAGCATCAGCGGATCGCGCGCAGGACAGAGGCAGGTGTGAGTGCGGAGGGGCGGGGCTGCGCGCGTCAGCGGCGCGAGGGAGGGTTTGACGCGCGTCGCACGCGGAGGCAGAAGGTGCGAGCGCCGTGGGTCGGTCACCTGCTGCCGTCATTGTGTCTACGGTCATGGACTAGAGCAGTAGTTCGGCTCATGACGGAGCGCAACGCCGCAGCTGTTCACCCGCAGGACTCGCTGCCGTCCAGCGCTGTTAAAGGACGCGTCGCTATCTATGTGTATTTATATTTATTAATAACCCGCGCGTTTTCTATCTACCCTGCACTGAATCTCGCGCCCCGATGCTTTTACATCAGTTCGTGAATGGGACGTTGGAAACGATGTATCCCAGTATTCAGAAAGACACGACTTTCACCAAGATGTTTGTCGGCGGGCTGCCGTATCACACGACCGACGCGTCGCTCCGCAAACACTTCCAGAGCTTCGGCGACATCGATGAGGCCGTGGTGATAACCGATCGGCAGACGGGCAAGTCCAGGGGATATGGCTTCGTGAGTACAACACTTGTTGTTTTTATAAATGTTTATTTATGCGTGTAAAATGAAGCGACTTTGTCTTCGCTGGGTTTTGTTTTCTACTCGGTCCGTTTAACTGTTTATAAACTGCCGTGTTAGCTGTTGTCATGGAAACCTAGAAAACACATTTGTTCTCACAAAGAATAACAAACACGACCTGTGGA
Source organism: Rhodeus uyekii (assembly GCA_037043235.1). Taxonomy (NCBI): domain Eukaryota; kingdom Metazoa; phylum Chordata; class Actinopteri; order Cypriniformes; family Acheilognathidae; genus Rhodeus; species Rhodeus uyekii. The sequence continues at coordinate 1,970,557 of JAWRVZ010000071.1, read as the reverse complement.
CCGACTCTTCAATGAGTTGTTCTTTAGAGTCGGTTCGTTTCAACGCATCGCATCCCGCTCACTGACTTGATGAATAAACGTCTCAAAGGACGTGTACGACTCGACACGAGACAAGAAGTGCGCTCATAGTACAAAAACTAATTTTCTTGACAGCTTTTTATCAACACGCATGCAGAATAAAGCTTTTTGTCATCGCTACATTAGATTTAAAAATGCCATGTCGTCATCATAACGGACCGTGATAAAAGAATCGCTGGATTTTGTCTCTCAATCGGCTCTTTGAAACGAACCGATTCGCAGGAGTGCGTCGAACTTCATTGGAGTGTGTCGCGCGCGGTCTCCAGGTGACAGAGCGAGCGTCGCGTGCCGGCGGCGCATGTCTTTTGTTACATTTCTGAGGAACAAAAGCAGTGCAGACCAACAGCAGAAACTCCGCCAGCACAATGAACTGCGTGTTTGAGCTCCAACAAGGCTCTAAATCGCCGTAAAACACATCCCAGTAACAAATGATGATCTGTATAGGCTTATTATGAGCCCTTTTTAATAGGCCTAAATGTTTTCCACCTAGTCCGATTTAGTGCTGAAGGATCTTAAATGTAATCCTTAGATATTGAGAGCCTTTCAGGGGCACAATATGTTCTTACTTTACATTGCTACACAAGTGTGTGTGTGTGTGTGTGTGCGTGATGTTGAGAGTCACATGTGGGACCATAAGTGGATTAATTGTAAAAAAGCATGTCATCAGTTATCTTATTCTCTTGGATGAAGTTTGGGAGCAGCGTCTCAGAAAGCCGACCTCTGCTCAGTTGATACGGAGGTAATGAGGCCCTAATGACGATCCTTCAGCCAAGCTCATCCGACGGCACTTATCACATCAAATGAGTGGCTTTCACTGCACACACACAAAAACCAAAACCGTGCAAATGCTTTGTCGCTCCAACTGTACCTTAGTAGGGTCCAGCAAAGCACCTCTGAACATTTTTCTACCTTCTTGTTTGTTCGTCTAAAAGAGCATTTATTTGATAGAAATGCACCTTTATGTCCTGGTATGGTTTTAAACCCTGGTAATACCAGGATGTCATTTTTAGGTGCATTCCTGTATCTTAATTTTCCTGTGTGTGTGTATTACAAGCCTTAAAGTCCCATGAAGTCAATACTGAAGTTTTTACTTAGTCTTTTAGTATGAATATGTTATTCTCACTGTTATCTATAATCTCGTGCTCCAAAACAATGACACAACTCACATTTAGAAGAAATAAGCGTTCAAAACTTACAGTCTCTCATTTCCGCCAATCGGGATCAGTGATTTTGATGACATCACTGCACTTCAGCTTCTCATCAGATGTTCTGTCCAATCAAAAGCTCTCTAGACTCTAAAGCCCCGCCCCCTGCATTATAAATAGACGCTGAAGCTGCGGCTGAAATCGGTCACTTGTTCACATGAACTATTGTCTACATGGTGAACAACTCATAGTGCACTATATAGGGGATAGGGAACGGCTCATAGTGCACTATATAGGGGATAGGGAACGGCTCATAGTGCACTATATAGGGGATAGGGAACGATTCACACAGTGTAAACGTGTAACACAAACCGCCGCAGAGACACGCTAACATCATATGATCGAGTCAGTAAAACCAGAAAACACATCAGACTCCTTTGAATCCTGTACAGAATGTTGTATTGTAAAGAGATATGGAGATTAGGAGGAAACTGCAGCTTTATTGAGCTCAACGGCTCTGGCCGAGCTGTGGTATAAACTAAACGCTATTGCTATTTTTAAAAAGGGAGGAGCTTTTTGATATGTCCTGTTACCCGTTTCAGTGGAAATGACCTCATCACATTAAATAATGAGTAATAACAATTAAAGGTACTTCAGCTGGCTTTTAAAATTGTATTGTGGCTGTAACATGTAACAGTAACATAGGATATAATATAATGCCGTGACGTAATTTGATAGAGAATATCTTAACATAACGCCTCATCAAATCACATCACGCATTCAATTCTACCATGATATTAAAATGATTATTTTATCTAAAATTATAATTGTCGAAATATTTTACTTAAAAGTTATTAGAACTTGTTCTTCCACATTTTATAAAAGCAAAATGTCATTTCTTTTCCTTTTGGTGTTTGAGGGTGAAACATGATCTGCGCGTGTTGACGGGTGTTGTGAGTTTCTCTCGCGCCTGTGTTCACTGGTACAGAACGGTATCGTGGTTTGCCTTCAAAAGCAGTTGGAAAGCACAGATAAGGCCGCACAGTTTCACTTCATGCTTATTTGGGGGGTGGGGGGGGGGAACATCATCTGCAAAGGTGTAAACATGCACATTAGATAAACCAAGGCAGTGAGAAAGGGAAGGAAATAAGCAAAACTGTGAGAGGGTGGGTTTGTCGTGAGCGATAGTCTTAAATATGCTGGCTGATACACTCCCTGTGTGGGAGGCCTCGTCTTAATAGCTGTGTTCTGGAATAAGAAAAAAAGAGGGAGGGTTCCCAGAAGAGTTCCCAGAAGATTACAACACAACCCTACTGTTTTCCCAACACGCTCACTGAGGCTTGTCGCCCTCGTTTGCTACCTCGTTTTGTGACTACTGAGATAATAACATAGTCGCAGCTATGAGTGTGTGTGCTTGTTTTGTTGGTGTTCGGTCTGAGTCGTTCTCCACACAAGGGCACTACAGAAGTGAAGCCTGCGCTCTGGTGTTTACCTGACAGAAACCAGATCCCATGAATTCTCTTCCTAACCGCTCCGCTACTGCTCTGGCTGTATTTCTAGTTCCACCAGCCCTGGGGAACACAGCTGCCACTGGGTCTCTACAGGGTGGGGCGCGTGTGTGTGTGTGTGAGAGAGAGAGTGAGTGTGTGAGAGTGAGTGTGTGTGTTTGTGAGAGTGAGTGTGTGTGTGAGATAGAGAGAGGGTGTGTGTGTGTGAGAGAGAGAGAGTGTGTTTGTGAGAGGGTGTGTGTGTGTGAGAGAGAGGGGGGGGTGTGTGTGTGAGAGAGAGAGTGTGTTTGTGAGAGTGAGTGTGTGTGTATGAGAGAGAGAGAGAGAGAGAGAGTGTGTGTGTGTGTGTGAGTGTGTGTGAGTGTGTGAGTGTGTGAGTGTGTGAGTGTGTGAGTGTGTGAGTGTGTGAGTGTGTGAGTGTGTCTGAGTGTCTGAGTGTGCAGTCATGACTATGCAACCATGACAAGCTCAAATCTAATATTGGATATAGAGATGTCACAGAGACCCGAGCTGTGAAAACAGATCAGCAGTTGAGGCCGCTTAACCGCCTCGATAAAACACCCATAAACCTTTTCTGCTTGGGCAAACTGGCATGGTGTTAATGCCATGCTGGTACTTGTAAGATGAATTCAGCAAAGAGTTATATGTGGTTTTAAAAAGCCTATAAACTAATTGTCAGTAGAACAATTAACAGTGTTTTTGATCGGTTGATAAGATGAACAGTTGATGTGTCAAACTATAGTTCTATACAATAATTTTGAAGAGTTTATTCTTTCTTTTTAACTCGGTTCAAGTTTATTTGTACAGCACTCTTCACAACACAGACAGAAAATGCATGTTTCACTGTTACAATCAGTGTATCCCGGTTATGTCGACGGCCTCGGCGGTTGCAAAAAACCGTTGAGATAACCGAGACTCGAGATAACCAACAGCCAATATGCTGATTTATTTGATGAAGTGATCGGCATGCTATAAAAATATACATTCACTGTATATGTTTGCTAACAACAAAAGGCATATGTGCACCAACTAACAGCAGAGATTGTATCGGCTACTCTGTTTATATTGGGAATACACCTTTAAGACGGAGTATGCTGTTGTTGCACGCAATTTTCCTTCTTTTATTTTTGATGTTTGTCAGAGTGTTTTCTTTTTCCTGGTTTGTACTTGCGCTCTTTACATGTTTGAGAAGAGTGTGCTGGTACGAAACCCATCTATAAAGCTTGTGTGACCAGTTTAATCGGCTCCAGTTTTCTGTCATTTCCATGTAACATCTGGGCAGTCGTCAACCACTCTGACAGCCGTTACAAGATTTACCAGTATACGATAAAAACCACTTGCGATTCTTGATTCAAACCTTTAATTATATCCTTCAACATTGCAAACACAATGATCGCTCACACACACATAAACACATTCACTCATAACACAGTCATTTCGCTCCGACACAGTTCTGAAAGTATTGCACGCGCGGCTACTATGGTTTCTGTTCAAAGTCTAAAATGCTTTGTTGCGTTTTGCCTTTAACGGTCTGCTTGAAAACAAATGCTTCTATCAGTAACGACGTCTTTGTCGATGTCTGTGTAATCTGGGAATTCCTGGACAGTGATGCTAACTCCTGCGCCTCCTCTTCCAGGATAGCATCTAGAACAGGGGTCGGGAACCTATGGCTCGCAAGCCAGACGTGGCTCTATTGATGGCTTTATCTGGCTCGCAGACAAATGTTCAAATTATAAATAAAAAAAATGAATTCCTCCCCTTCATGTAATTTCTGAAACCTTATAGGATAACGGCAGTTGACAACTGGCCAATTGTCATTGCGTCAGAATCATGACTGAACACGCACCGGTCAAGCGGCGGAAATTGCAACGGTTCATTCCCGTCTCTCAGGGAACCGAGGTTATGATAGTAACTGGAGACATTCCCTTTCAAGAGCAGGAACGAGACGTTGCAATGAAAAATGCATTTGGGAACGGGGTTTAATCCTGCCGTGAGGGAGACGCAGATCAGCCTAAACACAGGGAAACCATACACCAATCACTGCAAAGAGGCACACAGCTCAACCAATGGCAACGCCGTCAGGATAGGTGCATCCAAACCAATGAAATCAGTAGCTTAAGGTACGATCATTAGTCACGAGATATCCATGTGAAGTGGCGAATTTGTCCCTCTTTTGTGCTCGAGATGTTAGGGTTCGGCGACATAAAAGAATCGACATAACCGATAAGAAAATGAAAAATAGGGAGTTTGGCGGTTCAACTTCAAAAACGTCGACATAACAGGGTTGGCGAGTTAACCGAGCTCGAGATAAGTGGATTCCACTGTATTTCGTTGTCACAATTCTTAAGCTCAAGGATGACATGAGATGTTATCAAGGCTGAATTTATGAATTGGGTTTATAAATATGAACAGAAAGAACAGTGAGACATGAAGTTTGGAATGGAAAGTAAAAACAAATGAAAAAAAAATTGTTTTAATCATTGGCAAAAAACAAAATAATTGTGTGTGTGTGTGAGAGAGAGAGAGAGAGAGAGAGAGAGAGAGAGAATGTCTCAATTGATTGCACCTAACATCAACATTTGTAAAGTTTTTTAAATATTGTAATACATAACGCACACTTCAAGTCAAACACATCTAATTCTTAACGTCTGGTTGAATGTATGAGGCATACGGCACACCGAACTGCAAATACTTCAGGACTTTCACGAGTTCACACGTACACATAATCAGATTAAGTATTAAGAGTGAAGAATATGCGTATTTCACGTCTGTATGAGCTCAGAATCTGACCTGAACCCAGAATACAGAACATATTAATCACAGAAATAAATGTTATTTTTCACAGCCCTAATCAATATATCTAATTAATATAATAGTTATGTTAATATACAAGTTTTTGTTTATTAATATAAAATGTTAATAAGACACAGCGACCAGAAATTAGCTGTGTAATTCTAAAGCTAAGAGAGAGAGAGAGAGAGAGAGAGAGAGAGAGAAAGAGAGAGAGAGAGAATGGTCATACAATTATAAAACATTATGACAAAAAGAAAATAAGGGAGGAAAATGATACATATGATGTGACTCCTTTAAATATCAAACCAAACAGCACAGCCAATAAATTACACTCATTTATGAACTTGTGTCTCTGTATTTCCTTTTCAGGTCACAATGGTGGATAAAAGTGCGGCCGAGAGAGCTTGTAAAGATCCCAACCCTATTATTGATGGACGTAAAGCTAATGTGAACCTGGCGTACCTCGGGGCCAAACCACGCAGCCCACTGACAGGTAAAGACCAGACATGAGCCAAAGTAGGGTACTTGCCTTTAATCCTCTAGATAACGATTGTTCTCTGACGTTTAAAGGTGAAGCATATCATTTATGCATCGTTTTCCAAACCCTCCTCCCTCTTGCCATTGGTCCGTCCAACAGATAAGTTCTCCCCAAACTCGACACTATTGGTTGATTTTTAAACAAACTATCGTCATGTTCTTTTGAAAGTGATTTATTCTATTCAGCTGTAATAATTGTATACTTCTCCTTTAAGAAATGAATTCTGAAGTTGTGTGAAGTTCTTCTGCCCTTATATGGTCGAGCACTTGTTGCAGCTTTTTCTTGTTGACAGTTTCACTGTTTATTATTCACATTGGCAAAACTGATGTATGTTTTCATCATATCATGCCCTCAGTATTATAAGTGTTTGTACTTCACACAAATATGCTACACACACAAGAGTCACACTACTCCCTGTGGCACACACACATACACACATCTCACACTTATTTTAACAGGCTGTTTAACGGGTTAAGCCTGTCAAAAAAATTACTGCAATCCTTCATTTGCATCAATGCATGTGATAATGTGTTAGCAGAAAATGATGTGTTCACTCAGCATGTCTGTCTGTATGCTCGATCTCCAACTTTGCATTTCTGTGTGTGTGTGTGTGTTCTGTGGTTAATATGTCAGAAAAGAGGAAGGGTATTGTCAAGAGAACTTAAAGCATGTACACCTGTTCTAACACACCATGTTCACACAGGAACAGAGGATATTTTGGCCTCTACTCTTGTTCTCATCCAAACATGGCAGTCTCTCGCTCTCGCTCTCGCTCTCTCTCTCTCTCCTGCCATTATCATCATGTGACTCACGACTCAGTTTACTTTTTTCAGACTAATATGTTACTCTGAGAAGCATATTGTTCATGCACTTTTTAGGGGTTCAAACGCGAAGCGTTGAAAACCTATTGTAATTGTTAGGATTTTTATTATTATTATTATTATTCTGCCGTACTTCTTATCGTGCAGACCAAACCGTAATGTCTAGAGACTTGAAAGTTGGCCAGAAGGTAGGTCTCAATTTGGGGAGAACGTATCAAAATATGACCCCGATTGGCCAATAGGTGGCGCTACAGCGATCAAAATACCTAAATTGCTCATAACTCGTAAACCGTTTGTCGTACACTCAAGTGTCTTATATCCCTGGAATCCTTGGCTCAAGACTTAAAAAATGTATATCTCCGATTTCATTTCCGCCTATAAAAATTTTCCGCCATTTTGAATTTTCTGAAAAAAAAATTTTTCGAACTCCTCATAGGCCGTTTGTCCAAATAATGTGAAACTTCACACATATCATCTAGAGACTCTCCTGACCAAAAGTTATTCAAATAATTTCGATCGGTGATTCAGGCTTGCAACAACACGCTAAAACGTTCGCATAGTGCGGAGACACTTTTGCTAAAATCGTAATAACTCTGGAACGCAAAGAGATAATCTCAACAAACTTCATATAGTCATGTATAAGGTAATTTTGTGGTCACACCAAAAAAACTGGGCCAGTTGACCACTTGGTGGCGCTATATTGTGAAAAAAACACTAAATCACCGGTACAGGGTCACATGTTTGTCTGATTGTTCTGAAACTTGTCATGCACGGTCTTTGTCCAATGGGCCATGATGATCTATGAGGATATTGGCGTATCTCAAAAAACATGGCCGTTATCGGCCAATGAAGTTTAAGCATAAATTAGACCAGCTTACCGAAGGTCGATCGGAACGAAACTCGATGGGTGTGTTTGACTCATGGCCCTAGTGGTCTGTCAGAATTTTGAAAAAAATCGGATACTAGTTGGCGCTAACGAGTTTTTTGCGTCTCTACTCACGTGTTGTTTCACGCATCCACAAAATATTGATACCATATGATAGATCTCCTCATACTGAACAACTTTGCCTCAAGAACCACTGCTGTCAATCAAATTGTTTGTGAAATATTGGAGATTTTAGAAATTTCAACTTTTTCGAACTCGTCATAGGCCGTCACTACGATTGGCTTGAAAATTCACACGCATCATCTAGGGACACTCAAGGGAAAAAGTTATTCAAAGAATTTCGATTAGTTAAACCGTTCAGCAGATATAATTTTTCATATATTTCAGGTTTGGCCTATTGTGATTAAAATGTCTATATATCTTGTCCACAAACAAAAAACTTCACAAAACTGTGTAAATGTTAAGAACAAGTCGTTTTGAAGAAATGTGTTGGGTTTCATGTATTTCTGATGCTCATAGGGCTCACAATAAATTATAAACACTCTATATTTTAAAATCTTAGAAAAGCTGTAATACTAGTTTTGTCCACAAGAGGCGCCGTCAGGCTAGGAAATCTTTTTATGTGGAGAACAAGTCAGATTGACATAGACTGACATAACAGTTCAGATTACATGACATATGGTTTTAAACACATGCACGTAATATCAATATAATTTCATAGTTTTTCCCATTCTGAAAAAAATGTTTAACATGTATATATATATCGTTTACACAAACTAGAAACTTCATAAAGATGTGTTTATTTGGAGAACAAGTCAGATTGACATAACGGTTCAGATATTCAGTTCACAATATCAATATCATTTGATCTTCTCATTCTGAACATCTTTGAAAGATGTCTATACATTGTTTGCACAAAGTAGAAACTTCACAGAACTGTGCACATTAGGAGAACTAGTCAGATTGACCACAAACAGTCATGACAGCTCAGATGGTCCTGCTACGTTTGAACCCCGGTCATTGCTGCTTGCAGCTATATTTTTTTTTTTTTTTGTATAAAGATCAGTGATAATTCATATTATAATATATATTATAATAATTTTGGTTTTATATTCAAAGTTTTTCATTGAATATTTATATTTCATTTTATTTCAGCTTTGCTTCTAGTAAAAGAAAACAATGTTTAATTGTTGAAGTCTTATTAAACACTCATGTTGAGTATGTAGTACCTTGTTTTGCCGGATTTGTTTTTAAAATTTGAAAATAATTGGTAAAGACGTTTAGTTTTTTTAATCATTTTTACAAAGTTATGCCAGACTACTGGCGTCAAAGCCTTTTGCATCACCTAGACCAGAGGTTTTCAAAGTCTGAGACAGTGGGCCTCCCTTTTGACACAACTCACCCAATGCCGCCCCCCTCCAAAAGGCGCGATCGTTGACGGGTGGGGGGGGGGGGGCAGGGTGTTTGGGTGGACGCGATGCGCGATCGTTGACTGGGTGGACGCTATGCGCGATCGTTGACTGGGTGGACGCTATGCGCGATCGTTGACTGGGTGGACGCTATGCGCGATCGTTGACTGGGTGGACGCTATGCGCGATCGTTGACTGGGTGGACGCTATGCGCGATCGTTGACTGGGGGCGAGGGTTGAACGACGCGCTTGCAGCCGCAACAGAATGACATCACAGGGAAATGTAAAATGAAGGAGGTTTAATACAAGTTCTGCGAGTTATTATTAGACTATCTTTTTTTTACAACTCTCCGCGCCTCCCCTGGCATGCTCTGGCGCCCCCCAAGGGAGGCGCGCCCCACACTTTGAAAACCCTGGACCTACACAATTTTAAGCTTCACAAGAAAAAACGTCAAAATAAAATGTAATTTGTAATTTAGCTCTTTTCCCACCATTGATGGTATTTTCTGTTGTTTGTGAGAAAACGCTTTCCCTCCATTGACAGTATTTCCCTGCAATCCATGTATTTCCTGTTATATGTTGGGATATTACACATCTGAAAGAGTACAGAATCTACAGATCCAAAAAAAAGAATTGAGTGATATTTATGAAGATACAGTAATACCTCAGTTTACGAGTTTAATTCGTTCCAAGAGCGAGCTCGTAAACCAAAATGCTCGTACACCGAAACAAATTTCCCCATAAGAATGCACTAAAAATCAATTAATTCGTTCCACATGACCACAATTGCCCATTTTAAATATTTTTTTGATTTTACCCTATTAATTGCAGTTAAAATTGTAACCATTAAGATCTCATATAAATACTAATTAATAATTGACAATTAAACTCTAAAAATACTTGACAATTAACTGTAATGCACTTCAGGTTTTAGCAGCCTACTTGGAGGAGAGAGAGGGGGGAGCGGGGAAAGCAAGGATGAAAGAAAATGAGTGAATTTATTATAATAGTGCAGAAAACAAACAAAGTGATAATCCAGAGTTAAAGTCGTGGAACATGGGAGCCGCGAACGAACGAATTCGCGGGAGCCGCGAAAGCGGGGAGATAGGCAGATGATATGAGATTCAGGTGTTCAGTGACCACACACACATACACACTCAGGCAGAACTAGGAGACACTGAATTCATGAACTGTGACAGTTATTGCTTAGAGGTACTGCACGTGTATATTTCACTATGTGAACAATAGCGATCTCAATTAATTAATGTTTAGAATATGAAGGGGTTGAAACTTCCTGACTGTGTTATGAGAGGCTGTCATTAATATATTTCATGTAAAAATGCGCACAAGGATGCTGAGTGTCAGGACTTTTTCCACACAAAACTGCGCATGGGTGAGGGAAAAAAAAATTCTCGTATACCAAGTCGCTCGTAAACCGAGGTATTACTGTATATGTATGTTGATACAGTGTATGTAACCTAATACGATCATCAAACATTAAACGGCATTTAAATCAAAACTGCCAAAAGTTACTGAATGAAAAGTTCAGGTTCATAATAAATATAACCATGCTGTCACTGGCTGGCAAAAAATGGCGGAGAAAGAGTTAAAAACATCTTAAGTGAGGTGTATTCCATCCTTCTTCTGCATTTGTTTTAATCCATTAATCCAGACACAAACTTTGTCAAGCCATTGACTCGTGTTTAATGGACATGGACCAGTTATACTCAAACTGATCCGTGCGGGATTCAAACAGGGTCTCTGGTGTGGGAGGCGGCGGCGCACTATCAAGGTTTCACACAGCTCTTACTGGCCTGTGTCAGTTACACACACATAGACAAACACAAGCTGAATTATGATTACCATAAGGTTTGTGTTGGGAAAAGTGTGATTATGCAAATGCCGCAGTTCTGTATGTAGAGGCTGCTGAGCAGTGTGTGTGTGTGTGTGTGTGTGTGTGTGTGTGTGTGTGTGTGTGTGTGTGTGTGTGTGTGTGTGTGTGTGTGTGTGTGTTGAATGGGCATCCAGGCGAGAGATGTTTCTGATCTGTGTCTGGGCACATACACTGTTACGCTGGAGAACAGACAGCCTGGAGTTTTTCACATGAGTGACTTCATGAGAGCGTACAGAAAGGAAGAAAGGAAAAAACAAAAGTGCACAGTAAATGGAGAGAATGAGTGCCAATTAAAGTCGAAAAAATGCATGTTTGTGGAGGACACCGAATTATAAACATGCGTGAATGTCAAATACAGGGAACAATTGGAACAAGGAAAATTGTGACTCAAAGGACAATCATGTAGCGTTTGTCATCTGTTCCTTTCGATTCCTGCTAGTTAACAAACATAAACCTTAACTTACTGACAAGATGTCTGTAGAGTTTGGGTTCAAAATGTAAAATGAAGCTTTAGTGACTTAGTTTGTAAGCAACAAAAAGCACATGTACAGTAATGGACTTACAATGCAAGTCTATGGAGCAAGGGTTAAAAGCAGAAATGTGCAGCTGATTAATGGTCAACCAATATGGATTGTTTTATAGCCAATGCTATATATCTTAGATATCTTAGAGAGTAGGGTGGCCGATGAATGATGTATTTCATGTCATTTAGAAATAGTAAAACACATGCTGCACGGAGATTTAGTTTACATAATATTCAATGAATTAGAAATAAAGTAAAAAGTAATGTATTAGATTATTACTTATTAGCCAAACTGTAAAACAAAACAAAAAAGCCAAATATGGCCCAGTATATCAATCTCATATTTCAGGTGAGTTATTTCAGCTAAATCGTCCTTTCTGTGCTGGGACTGCTGTTGTAGGCAGATGAATGTCTGGTTATATTGTTCCTAACAACCCTTTTCTGCTGTCCTTGAGTTTTTATGTAGTCATTAAGTGATTTTATCACACTAGTTTCATGTTAACACAAATTAAACTCTGGTGGCTGTATTTGCCAAATAGCGTGTAATTAACATACCTTGCAATTTCTTGTCCCATAAACATCCAATATAAGTGCTTTACTGTACAAACAATGTTTGTTCATTTTTACAAACTAAAGAATGAGGTGAAATTTCCTGTGGTAATCGACAGTGTGCCATTAAAAGAGCTTAATTGCAAATCTGGGACATTCCTGTAAAGGCCGTGACACACCAAGCCGGAGTAAAAGAAGTAGTGGCGACGAAAGCCAATTGTGTTTTGAGCTTGAACACAGTAAAAAAAACTGCGTGTAAGGAAATAATGGTCTATAGCAGTGGTCCCCAACCATTTGGGGGGGGGGGGGTTGTTTAAACACACCTCCTCACCGCCAAAGCGGCAGCGTCGCAGCCTCTCACGAATTCGTTCCGCGGCCCGGTACCATTTCGTCCGCGGACCGGGGGTTGGGGACCACTGCTCTATAGCACCAAGGATCAATAATCTGAGCTGTAGTTCTTGTAGCCGTAGCTTAAACAGTAGAGAGTGGCGCTTGCAACACCAAGGTCATGGGTTTGATTCCCAGGGAAAGAAAGAACTGATTAGAATGTCAATGTGTTTCTTGAATGCGTCTGCCAGATGCGTAAATGTCCATTCATCGTTCAAAAGGGGACACTGAAACTAGGACTTTAGATATACAAAGCAGCGTTTGCTTAACATTTTTAATATCAATCACACACTGCTTTTCTTCATTCAAGGCGGCTCATGTTGTTATGCTAAATATTAAAACGCCTGGATAAGATGACAGTTATAACAGCCTTCTGTCTGTGTCGTCTTGACTCGCTTTCATCACTTTTGCTTTTGTTCTCATGATTCATTCGACAGCCAATCAGAGTTCTCTCTCTCTCTCACCGACGACCCGACGTGAAATATCAGTGTTTTGTATTTCACTGATATTTTCTGTACAATAAAAAAAGAAATTTGATTAAAATGGCATATTATAAGGAAAGATGGATCTTGACAGACTATAAACTGTCATTGTACTGAAAAAGCCAATATCTCAAAAAACTTTATTCTCTAGACATTTTTCATAATATAACCGTTTGTGTTCCGTGAAATAAAGAAAGTCTTGCGTTTGGAGCGACAGTATACTGTCATCATTACCTCGCCCTCATTTTTGGGTGAACTGTCGCTTTAACTCTGAAAACACTGGTGGTTCAATCTGATGTTTTTGTCTTTGTTGTCACAGGATACTCTTCTGGAGTACAGCAGGTTCATCCAGCCCTGATCCAGAGGCAGTATGGGTAAGCATCTCTTCTCATTCTGCTAATGTCAGGGTTGAGGGAGGACCGTTTGTGCATAAATAATATGAAATTCTAGCCTGACCCCCTCGGAAATAGTCCTGTCAAAACTGCAGTTTCATTTAACCCAAAACTGTCAGTTTTTCTTAATCTGCCTTCTTCTGCTCACATATCCCGTTTCAGCGCGTCTCACTCCCTCCCCGTGAACCTCAGATCTCAGGATATGAGCTGTGAGCGTCACTGCAGCGCTTCCTCAGCACCATTTGTCATGTGTTTACAGTGGCGGCTGCTTTTCTCTCTGCGGTTTATTTTCATCTCTCTCTCTCTCTCTCTCTCTCTCTCCCTCCCTCCCATATTCTGTCAGTGGCACTGTCTCGGTTTCTCACTTTTTAAGCTGTTCCCGTTTCTGTATTTCCCTCTTGGTTTCTTTCTGTCAGTGTTTCTCTTTCTTTTAGTTTTTCAACTCTCAGTCTCTCTTCCCTATCCTGTTTGACCTGTTTGTCTGTCAGTTAGGTCACCACCTGCCTCAAGTCTGCTAACCAGCCAGGTGTTATGCAAAACAAACCTTGATCTCTCTCTCTCTCTCTCTCTCTCTCTCTCTCTCTCTCTCTCTCTCTCTCTCTTTGTCTTTTTCTCTCTCTGCACACATCTTTCTTGTTCCCTATCCCACCCACACACATACTCAAACATCTGAATCATATTTTTGCCTTTAAATACATTTTAAAGCAATAGTTCATTAAAATAAACTCATTTATTACTCTCATTCCAAACCTGCAAGATTTATTTTTCTTAGTTGTTAGCAGAATCTGTCCTTATAACAGTGACCCTTTTATGACTTTTATGGTACTTTTTGGAGCTTGACAACTGTCACTGGACAGAAAGAACGACAGAAATATTCTTAAATTTATTCATTTAGCAGCATATTCTTAATTTCTATGCGAAAACATATCACTGTTTTTAACATTGATAATGATTTCTGAAGGACCATGTGACACTAAAGAGTAAGGAATAAATACAATTTTAAAATACAATCATACAGTCAATTGTTGGCACCCCTGAAATGTTTCCAGAAAATAAAGTATTGGATTAACATGTTTTGCTACACACATGCTTATTCCCTTTGTGTGTATTGGAACAATTTGACAATTTCACACAAAACTCCAAAAATGGGTTTGGACAAAATTATTGGCACCCTTACCTTAATATTTGGTTACACACCCTTTGAAAAAAATATCTGAAATCATTCTCTTCCTCTGTAAACTGCTCCAGGTCTCTCATATTGGAAGGGCGCCTTTTCCCAACAGCAATTTAAAGGTCTCTCCACAGGTGTTTAATGGGATTTAGATGTGGACTCATTGCTGGCCACTTCAGCTCTCCAGCGCTTTGTTTTCATCCATTTCTGGGTGCTTTTTGAAGTATGTTTTGGGTCATTGTCCTGCTGGAAGACCTACGATCTCAGACACTGGGTCCAACATTGAGACCCAAAATCCTATGGTAATCCTCAGATTTCATGATGCCTTGCACACAGTCAAGGGATCCAGTGCCAGAGGCAGCAAAACAACCCCAAAACATCTTTGAACCTCCACCATATTTGATTGTAGGTACTGAGTTCTTTTCTTTGTTGGCCTCATTCAGTTTTCGGTAAACAGTAGAATGATGTGCTTTACCAAAAAGCTCTATCTTGGTCTCGTCTGTCCTCAAGAGGTTTTCCCAGAAGGATTTTGGCTTGCTCAAGTACATTTTGGCAAACTTTAGTCTTTTTTTATGTCTCTGTCAGCAGTGGGTCCTCATGGGTCTCCTGCCATAGCCAAATGTCGATGGATAGTTCGCGCTGACACTGATGCACCCTGAGCCTGCAGGACAACTTGAATTTGTTTGAGTTTGTTTATCCACTATCCGGACTATCCTGCATTGCAACCTTTCATAAATTTGTCTCTTTCGTCCAAAGAGATTAGCTACAGTGCCATGGGTTGCATCTCAGGAGATGGACTTGTAATCTTGAGATTGTTTATATTTTTCCCCAATTTTGGTTCTCAAGTCGTCAGACAGTTCTCTTCTCTTCTTTCTGCAATAATTAGCTTTTTTTCTCCCTTTTTTTGTATTGGTCCAATACACACAAAGGGAATAAATGTGTTAATGCAATACTTGATTTTCTGGAAAAATGTCAGCGGTGCCAACAATTTTGGCCATGACTTTATATTAATGTAGAACAGTTATTAATTAGAATATTAAATAGCTGTTTTTAATGTATTTTTGATTAAATAAATTCAGCCTTTGTGAGAATAAGAGACTTCTTTCAAAAAACATGTAAAAAATTGTACCGACCCCAAACATATAAATGATCGTTTCAATTAATAATGTTTCTTATTGTTGTAGTATAAGAGGTGTTTGGTCACTGTGTCAAAAACACATGGATTATTGGACATGGAAACATAGTCAATCTTTCTTGTATCAGTTGTAAAATTAAATGCAAATACAATTCAACAACTGCCTGAATTTTTCAGATGTGAATGAGGTTGTAACTCTTGTAAAAAACCAATCTCTGTGTGTACAGAGTGAGATTTAGCTCTCAGAAGAGGAGTGTGTGTATATAGTGTAGCCCATTTGTCTTCTTTATGCTAAAGGTGGGGGTCTTGTCCATATCTGTGGGGTCTCCATTTAAACTTGCTGTCTAAGGGTTAATCTTTGGTTTGAGCAGGTGTCTTGTACCCATTGTGGTTCAGATAAAGGGATGGGTCACCAAAAACAGAAAATTCTGTCATCATTTCCATCATTTAGTAGTTTACCCTCAAGTTGTTCCAAGCCTGTATGAATTTCTGTCTTCTATGGAACACAAAAGAAGATATTTTGAAGAATGTGGGTAACTGGGTAACAGTTGATGGGCCCCATTGACTTCCATAGTATTTTTTGGTGACCCGTATTCTTCAAAATAGATTCAATTAAGTCAGTCTCTCTACGCTTTCCTGTAGCTCTAACAGTAGAGAGGGACGCTTGCACCGTCAAGGTCATGGGTTCGATTCCCAGGGAAAGAAAGAACTGATTAGAATATCAATGTGTTTCTTGAATGCAATGAAAGATGCTTTGGATAAAAACGTCTGCCAAATGCATAAATGCAAATGTACACTCTGTATATTATTTAAAATACAATGGAGTTCGGTTATGTCGATGGGGTTTGCAAAAAAGCATCGAGATAACCCATATATTACCGATTTTCCCACATATAATATATATATTTCCCACAAACGCAGATAAATCCGCACACTCATATAGCCAGCGGGTTTTGGGTTTTGTGTAAAAAATCGTTGGCATAACCCGCACCCATAGATTGATCAACTTTTTTGTGTAAGATCACATTTCGAATTTCAAATGTTACTCGCATGACGTCAATTATCCCTAACTGTTCAGGCTCGGTTCACAGTTCTTGTGCGTGAAATTCACACAATAAGAACACAAACACAAGTCAGAATCAAAAGAAAAAGCAGTCTCTCCCACTGTGCAGCAGCTCGTCCCTTTAAGAAGTGTGTTGTGTTGATCATCGGATGAGATGAGAAGAGCCCGCCCTCATGCAGCACAGCCAATCACGTCTTCTTGCATGATTGACAGGTCAGACAGCCTATCAGCGCCAGCTGTCAGAGTGATAGTACAAGCGAAGCGTCAGCTGTCAGAGCACCAAAGATGACAACCCTCGCAAGAAAGAAAAATGAAAATGTATTGATGTACATGATGTGAGTTATTAAATGAGAATGTAGATGCTCGTGTTTTTGGTGTCTTTTTACACAACAGTGTTGCCGTGATTTGTTTAATGAAGTGATCGGCATTCATCTAAAAAAAATGTACATACTCTGTACTGTGTTTGCTGACAACAAAAGGCATATTGTAAAACCACCACAATAAAACCACCTTTGATTCTTGACACAAACCTTTAATTATATTCTCCAACAATGCAAACACAAAGATTGCTCACAAAATCACAAAAACCGTGCGGGATGCTACAGCGTGTTATCCCTTAGATGAGATCAACATCAGGGAGTGAACCGTCATTGGAGTGAGAGGACTGCGATCCACATGCAAGGCAAACTCAGTGCATGCGCAGTGAACTCGGTACGTTAATTAGTCACGAGATAACCATGTGAAGTGGCGATTTTGTCCTTTTATGCTAGAGATATTAGAGATATTATATCCTGCAACATTAAAGAATCGACATAACCCACAAGAAAATGCTAAGACAAATAGGGAGTTTGGCGGTTCCACTTCAAAAACGTCAACATAATAGGATTGGCGAGTTAACCGTGAGTCGAGATAAGTGAATTCCACTTTATGTTGTTTTCATATAATCAATATTTTTAAAGGAGAACTTTAATTTGGCTTAAATGGATTATAGTTCTTTCCCTCAATAAAGCTGTTAACTACTCAGTTTTGTACTTTTTTGCTTCAAATAAAACTGTGTTGTTGTGATTGACCTTGTAGCTGGTAGGCTCGCTTCATGGCTTATAACGTTTTGAGGAAGATTTTTTTAATAAACCGTACATGTATCCCTATGGCATAAATGAGTGGAAAAACTACTTTAAAAATAGGGCTGGCACCAATGATAAATTATATATATTTTTCTTTAGTAAACTATACCTTTAAGTAAACTAAAGATTGTTTGAGGAGCATCCATTGTCAGTGTTGGGTTGTCACTACTCGGGTAGTTTAGTTAGTGATTTGTACATCCTCGTAAGAGGAAGAGGGCTGGGTTGGCACTCTTGCCATCTGTTGGCTGGCCTTAGAGGGATTTTTTTCGTCTGGGGAATAGGGTGTTGGTGTTGGGGGCTTCCTGAGGTTGAAGGCTTTGGCAGGGTGCTAGAGATGGGGATTACGGAAGTGGAGGGTGCTGCTAACATTGGGGATTGGGGGTTGGGTGTTGGCAAACACACGGCATTCTGGGAGGTCTGCAGGTTTAGGGAGCTCTGCTGAAGTAGCACAATGAGGATCAAACTACTTGAGCATCTGAGATACACATGTCTCTCTTACACCGTTGGCTGGTCCCGTGCCCCAAGTCTAACCCTGCATCCCAATGTACATACTAGCCTTCCTAAATATTATGTGAGATTAGAATAAGTGTGTCCCAAAGCATAGTATGTTGAAAAGAGTAGGAGTCTGCCGATTGACTACCATTTCTGATAGATCAGTGCACACTCTAACGTCTATTGCTAATATTTGGAGGATGATTTGGTTCAGAACTACAAACAAAATTAAAACGTGTTATATAAAAATAAAAAAAGATAAATTTTCAGCATCATTACTCATTTTATGCACAAAATAATTTTTTATTATTTTCAATGTTGAAAACAGTTGTGATGCTTCATATTTTTGTGGAAACCAATTAAATTTTTTCAGGATTCTATGATGAAAAGAAAGTCTTTTCTGACACTTTTAATCAATTTAATCCCTCCTTGCTGAATAAAAGTATACATTTAAAAAAAAATGAATCCATTTTCCAGATAGATTTATCTTTAGGATTCAGTAATGTCATACAAGCGCTCATTTTAGCAGCGCTGCATTTAGTAGGAGTGACGTCAAACGGGTGGCCCTCGCCCAAATTGCCCCTTCACTAATTTGTCAGTAGTTTAGTGATTCCACTGTTTGTTTCTGTGTTTGCCTGGTAAGACATGACCTTTAAAACCCTCTGTCTCTGTCTCTTCTCGTCTCTGCCCCCACCCAACAGCTGCGGCTGCTAAAAGTGATATTCTGCTCTGGGCACGTAAGATCATGCGTCCTTCCTCTATGTCGTCATCATTTTCTCTCCCTTCCGTTGCATCTTTTTAATTCTCTTTGTGATTCTGTTCTTTGTTGCTCTTATGCACAGGCAAAAGACGTCCTGCATCCTCACATCAATAAAACCACAGAAATAACAGATTACTGATGCCTGAAAAAAGCTCAAAACTACTAAAATGTACAGAATGAACTATATCACAGTGTTTTTTAATACTCTTAGATAAAATTGTAAGGGTCTACTTTCAACCCATTGATTGTTGATTGGATGGAGGCAGATGTGAATATGAACTTGCAGTTGTTTGTAAGAAAGGAGGAGATTTAAGTGGGCAAAAGGATTGGAGAAGTTCGGCATACATCACTAGAGGGAAACCTGTTGTTTGACCGAATTAAGCATGTTACATTTTGATTGAATATTCTGAAGTAATGCATATACGCATGGATGAATTGTCTGTAACATGCATTTAGAAAATGGATACAGTAGGTTCAAGTTCATGCCAAATTTTAAGGTATCCTGTAGATGTGAGCCGTAATTGTACTTCCCTCAAAAATATATATTTTTGACTAAATTATAAGGTATTTAATTTTTTCGTGCAATCCATAATGCTTTGTAATAGTTTGCAGAATTGCACCAAAAATAGATAAAATTAGATCGCTTTAATTTTTATCCCAGATTTTTCATGTGAATGCATTTTTATGCTTATTAGGGAATCATGCTGTTAGCTTAGCGACATGCTACCACTAAAAAGCTATTGAAATCAATTGAGAGTGCAGTGTGTTTTATAGTGGAGTCAGAGTTCCAAAATCAGTCGCTGTTGAGGTTACAGCTCAATCAATTCCTTGAGTGCACCAGCAATGCATTTTGCATTATTTAACTCTTTCCCTGCCACTGACAGAAATATCTGTCATTTATGACGCATCTTCTGAAAGCCAAATGTGTAAGCGATAGCGTATGTAAGCAGATGCATATGTTATCTTTAAAGGACGTAAGTTTTTTTTTTGCGGTATTTTCTTTCTGTTTTTCGCTCTTGCGAGGGTTGTTGTCTCTGGCGCTTGTACTGTCACTCTGACAGCTGCCGCTGATAGGCTGCTTGACCTGTCAATCATGCAAGAAAACGTGATTGGCTGTGCTGCATGAGGGCGGGCTCTTCTCATCTCATCCAATGATCAACACCTGTAGAATCGCTCCTTAAGGGACGTGCTGCTTTTTCTTTTTGTTCTGATTCTGACTTTTTGCGAATTGTGAATTTCACGCACAAGCACTGTGTATCGAGTCTGAACAGTTATGGATAATTGACGTCATGCGAGTAACATTTGAAATTCGAAATGTGAACTTACACAAAAAAGGTCATCAATCTATGGGTGCGGGTTAAACCGTTCTTTTTTTTTTAAACCCCAAACCCCGCGGGTAATATGGGGGTGCGGATTATCTGCATCTGTGGGTTATATGCGGGAAAATACGGTAATATGATTATCAACATTAAACAGCCTTTAAATCAAAGCGGTCTAATGTTATGGAATGAAATGTCGATCCAGGAAGAGTTTTAGGGTTGTGAAGCTTTGCGGGGTGTCTTCAATACTGGTGTCATGTTTACGCCTTTGCGCTCATGATGAAGACAGGAGAGCTGTCAGACAATACATGGGAAAACTCTATAGATTACTTTAGTTACTTGAAAAACGTAATCTGATTTACGCAACTCAAATTACTTGTAATGCGTTTCCCCCAACTGACAAGGCTGACACTGTTTTTCATGTTTAATGCTGTAAAGCTGCATCCCGAAGAACAAAAAAGTGATTATATCAGGACCTTTAAACAGGATAAATGATTGGAGAAATCTGTCATTTCACCCAAACATGATGTTATTATATTTTGATTCAAACCTACAAGGTCAGAAATGAAACAATGCATGGTGGAATCTTTTTCACAATAAGAGCAAAAACATTTAAAGAACATTTCACGCCCTAATTTCCTAACCAACTCATTTAAGACTCCTAGACTTAATAAGGACAAATAAAGATTAGAAGGCATCTGTCTATGTAAGCGGCACACTCATTTTCAGCTAATTTATAGCAATGGGTTTGCCCTACTTTGTCAGTCCTCACACCCTTGTCAACTTTGGTCTTCTTTATTTTGCCTTGTCTCTCTGTTTCTCTCTCTCCTCTTCCTTGTCTCTCTCAATCCCTTTATTTCCCTGTCTGCATTAGCATTTGCTAGGATGAATAGGGTCAGTAAGGACGGCGGACTCGGTTGATTTGCCTACTCCACAAAGCCACTGTCAGTCCCTATAAATCATCCTTCAGCCCAGGACGGCAGCAAGGGAATGGCAGACGAATGACACTGCAGCTGTGTATGCGTGTGTGCATGAAAGGAAGTGTACGCTGCTGCAGATGTGTGAGTGTGTTTGTGTTTTCAATATGTCGAGCTCCGTGTCGGCGGCCCCTCTGGGTTCCTCTTTGTTTCTGAGGGTGGTTCATGGGTCTGGTCATAGCCTGAGCTGTGGGGAGCAGCCTCTAGTCTCTCTCTTTCTCTCTGTTTTCTGTGATGTTTGGCCGTGATATCATCAGTCAGAAACTTATAAGAAACATTAATGAGGTCAATGAGCAGGTCAGTTGACACAACAGAGTAACGCCATGTTTATTTATGTTAAGTTAAAAGTTTGGGCTCAGGATAATATCAATGAATAAGTTGTGGTGTGCCTCAGGGCTCAGTGCTGGGGCCAGTACAGTTTTCACTGTTTTCCACTTTCTAAACTCAGGTAAAACAGATGTTGTTTTAGTCATTAAAGTGATCAACATATATTCAGTTATATTTCTGGACAGCTTTGTAATATGGTTAATATACTTGGGGTCTTTTTAGACAAACTGCTTTAAGAAGTGAATGCATCAAACGTGATTGTTTTGAACTTCCTGTTCTTCAAATAATCTTGAAACGAATGCATTGTGGTTTTCACAAAAAACAGTTTTCAACATTGACTGTACGATGAAAAACATTTTATTCTAGCTTCAAGCATTTTTTTTAATCAACCCTTGAATGTGGGTTAAGTGTCATTAACAAAACAGCATTAAATGCATGTTAAAGCGATTCAGATCAGATTCTGGGTTTGTGACGAGCAGCTTTTACTGTGAATCAAGTGGATCTGAGATGCTGCAAACACAGTGTCACACTTCCCTCTGTAACTCACAGCGCATGCATTTAATCAGCCTTTGCGATTTGATAATTGCACTTTTCCATTTCGATCAGGGATGCATCCCTGGTTAAATAGTTAACACTCTCTCTCTCTCTGTGTGTGTTTCTCTTCGCAGACTCAGCCAGCCATATGTTTACCCTCAGGCCTTCCTGCAGCCCAGTCTGGTTCTGCCAGCACAGGCCACCTCCTCCACCGCCACGACTCCTTACCTTGACTTCACCACTGCCTACAACCAGTACGCCTCCTCTGCCTTCGAGCAGTATCCCTACTCCCCCTCGCCAGGCTTCCTGAGCTACATGTACCCTCCGGGCACCCCCGGGCCCTCCTCCGCCACCTCCACCCCCCTCTCCGTGGGAGGCGCCCCCACCGCTGCCTTCATCCAGCTTCCCCCTCATCAGCTCCACACCGACCGCCTGTAGGACGGGCTACAAGGACCAACCGAGTATGCTGAAATTGCACTAGAACATCATCATTATGGGACAGGGAATTGTGACATCATCAGCCTGTGACTGGGGTCGCATACAAAGGGCTTTGAGATTTTCTGCTTTTCGTTATCCTTCAGTTTAGGGACTTTTTCTCTGATATGGTTACTCTATGATTCATTTTTATATTATTCTTATTATTGGTAGAAGATTGTTGAAGAACCGATATTAGATTGCAGTTCAGATGGAACGATTCTACAAACACTACTGTTCAAAAGTTTAGATGCAGTAAGCTTTTTTTTATGTTTTTGAAAGAAGTCTCTTATGCTCACCA
This sequence comes from Rhodeus uyekii, assembly GCA_037043235.1. Taxonomy (NCBI): domain Eukaryota; kingdom Metazoa; phylum Chordata; class Actinopteri; order Cypriniformes; family Acheilognathidae; genus Rhodeus; species Rhodeus uyekii. The sequence continues at coordinate 1,947,475 of JAWRVZ010000071.1, read as the reverse complement.
AGGCTGCATTTATTTACATTTTTCCAAGTGTTTTCTATTGTAATATCTATTAAAACGTAATGTATTCCTGTGGTAAAGTTGTATTTTCAGCATAATTCCAGCAGTCCTCAGTGTCACATGATCCTTCACTAATCATTCTGATTCACTAATCAATAATTATTTCTAATTATTATCATTCTGCTTTATTTCTTTGTGGAATAATTGAAAAGGACACCATTCATTAATAGAAATAGACATTTTTATAACATTCTAAAAGTCTCTACTGTCACTTTTAATCCATTTAATGCATCCTTGATGAGTAAAAGTTTTCATTTCTTTCAAAAGAAAAGAAGAAACCTACTTTAATCCAAACTTTTGAGCGGTAGTCCATATGCACTGCTCATAAGAGTGTGAGTTTTGTGAGGTTGGATGTTGTGCTCCTCTGCAGGAAGATCTATCAAGCACAAAGCCTTAGAGACTTATCCATTTTTCTTTTATATAGCTGTTCTGACGACACAAATGTGCTTCCCTCTCCCTGAGCAAAAAATCTGTGAATTTTTTAACCAGACATTTTCCAAGAATAGATAACTTTTCTAGTAATGTAGCATTGCATAGGATTTGTAATTCTGCTTGTGTATCGCCTCCGTCGAAGGTCTCTTCAGTTTTTGTAGCTCCTCTTTCCTTAAGATTCCTGGCGATCTTAAGTAGTTCCCCTTAGATTGTTACAACATTCAGTAACACACGGATTCAAGATGCGCTGTAGCTCGCCTGCGAATAATCGTGAGGGAACAGATGTTGAAATATTGAGTATTAATCATATTCTAATCTTGACTTATACGTGATGTGTTTTGGTCTGCTGAAAGGACAAAAGAAAGAGTATTGTAACAAACGTCATTAGTATCACTCACAAATGACACTACAGGACAAAATGCCAGCAGGAACATGGGAAGCGTCTCGATCGAGGGGACGTTTGGACAGCACAAGACGATATATTGCCAGGACAATCCGTTTGTTTTCACAAGAACAGTGTTGTCATTCATTTCCCCTGCGACACTCCACTCCAAATATGAAAATACCTTACAGTGAAAGCCATAAGACCAGAACATGCAAAACAAGTAATAAAGTCATTTACAAAATCTGAGCTTCATTAGTGTGATTGCTTTCTGATGTGTTATTATAGGGTTCATTCATATGCTTATGTTTTGTCTGTTCCTCAACTTTTTTCAACTTGTCAGTTGAGTTTGTTTGTCTTCTTTGTCTGTTTCTTCAGACAAGTTCACGGAGAAACACGGAAGTATAGATGTGCTTACGACGAATAACCAAAGGCAGTTTAACAACCATTTATGGCTGGTTCAATGGAAGAGCTGGAGCGAATCCAAGAGTTCATGGACATGCAAACAAACCTATGCAAATGAAGGGAACGGAGGGCGTCAGGGCTTTATGTTGGGGTTTATATATGTTTGCGAGTAGGCAAACGATCACTATGGAAACTACAGGACGTTTTATGCTCGGGGCCTCAGACCTCAATCCAAATGAGCACCTGTAAACGACTTCACAAACAGACGAGTGAACCGCGTGCGACGTTCCCATTATCTCCTGCAGGAGGATGACTGAACATAATAGGCCTTCCTTTCAAGCATGTCAAGTTGAAAAAAGCAAACACGAACTGATTATGAACACATTAATAACCCTGACCGTATTAAATTAGGCGCATGTGATACCAACAGTTCAGGCTTTTAGTTGGTCATCTTATTAAAAATACATAATGAAGTCATCATTTGCTCAGACCACAAAAGGAGAATAACTTCTTTTTTTTAAAGTCCCTCATTCATTTAATGCCAGCATCAAAGCTTTTTTTTTAAAAGACACTAAAGTGTCACAGAATAAGCAACACGTGTCATGTCTTAAGCGCTTGGAAGGGTCTATGATAGGCTTTGCTGGAAAACAAAACAACAGTTAATGTATGTTCCTATACAATCCTTACTTTTGGTCTTCTGAGCTCGACTGCACATTCATTACGTTATTGCCTCCACGGTTAATTCCTACTCAGAAGAGAAAAACACATGTTGTGAGAAATCAAGATTAGTTCAATACAACTAGAAATCCCCAAAAAGCATCCGTGTACTTTCTTCACCGGGTTGAATGTCTCCAGACAGGAGCTCCGTTTGTCAGATGACAGTCACAATCACTGTGAACTCATCAGATGTATTCACCTCAGAGAAGAAAGTACATGTTGTGTTTTATTAATCTTGATTTCTTTTTCTGCCCGTCTCTAATAGAGTCTCACACACGCAGTGCACAGAAGACCAAAGCTCAGGGTCATAGGTCATACAATAACTTTTGTTTTGTTTTTTAAATAGCTTAATGCTGCTCGCTCTTCACTGCCATTATATGGCTGAGGGAGTTTTTTTTTTTGTTTTTTTTTGTGGTCTGAAAAAGATCAGCATATGCATATGAGTAAACGGTCCCTTTAAGTTTATTTTTGCTCTATCTACAACATTATGGGTGTAAAACATTGCATTCAGGGTCATCCAAAAGTAGGTGTGTGTGCTGATTAAACATGCATGCAAATTATAAATGCATAAAAAAATGAATTACTCTAGATTAGATGCCTCATGTGTGAAACTACAACGTCTAATCTCGCTTACTTTAAAATAAACCTGCTCCCGCATTATGGGAATATGGCACACAATTTTACTCAACATGGCATACGGTCTGGTGATACAGAGATTGTATATGATCATTCCCAGCTAACAAATGTATGACAAAGCAAACAAATGTATAGCCGTTTTAATATCAACTGCAGTGACACAAGAAGGATCTCGCTTTATAAAAATGATTTGTGTATGGTGACATTTTATGCTAAGCATTCAAGCATACAAAGTATTTTTAAGTACACTAAGGGAGAGCATTGTGCGCTTGCGTGTACAGTAAGTCCATGTGATGCAATCAGTGTGTTTATAATTAAAATAATATGGTAAGAAATAGCAGTTTGCAATATCAAGCTGTTTTGTACACCTAAAAATAACTGGAAGTAAATAACACTGGAAACCAGACATGAACTCTCTCACCACTTCATTAAATTCTGTTCTACTGAAAGCAAATACTAGGTAATTTTTTTAAAGTCTCATTAAACCATAATAAATCCCTAATCTCTGAATATTAGGAGTTATACACCGTACAAACAGTTGTACAGCGCCATCTAGTGTTAATATTCATTCCTGCATAGTTCGTGATGATATAGCTATACAAAGACCCTCTTGTTTTTCATGCATTTATTTGCATTCAGATATACGGTAATTCATATTGATTTAGATTTTTTTTACCCAGTCATGGATGTTATCCTCAAACAAGATTTAATGAAAGGCAACACAGACACTGTAAACTTGAGAAGTAATTGCAATGACTGGCGGCAAGGACTGGTGTCTTTAAAACAGCTCGGTCCATGGGTGGTTTGTGTGAAAGTTAAGAGGAATGGAATATCATTGCAAACAATACAGTTTGGGGTGTCTTAGAGTCCCGTAAAAATAAGAAAAAAACATAAGCATGGTACAAACACGAGCGAGCTGTAATGATAAAAACCCAAAGTTAATGCTCAGTCGACAGATACACAAACACTTGGTGTCATGCACAAGCTAAACACACGTAGCTTACACACCTGTGCATGTTCTGCCTCACACTCACGCACAAACACACACTCACTCACACACAAAGACTCACGCAGTTGCACTCACTTTCACACCCACATGAACTCTCACGGAAATAAAATAAAAAATATATGAAAAAAATGGTGAAACCCTGGTTAAGTTGCATACATCCAAATTCTTGGTGTTGTAGAAAACGAAACTGAAAATGAATTGTGAAAGTGAAATCAGATGAAAAGTGAAAAGCATGCCTAAATAAACTGCTTTAACCCGTCCCACACCATAACCCCCCGCCCACATCCACCCGAACCCCTGCCTCAACACCGCCCTCTGCCCTGCACTCACATTACCAACAAACCTAGAGTATAAGACCGAGTTCTGCACTCATTTCAGCTCCCTTCATGAGTTTAGTGTAGATATGCGACCCTGTGTGTGTGTTTTTATTTTTATGTCATGATGTGTGTGTTGGTTTTGGCTGTTGCTTGGGGCGGTGGGATGGTCCAGTGAGGTAGAGCCAGATTTCGGTCCACAGATTCTCAGCAGGTTTATAGGGTTTGAGTCTTCAGCTCGATGGGCTCTCCGCGGAGCTCCTGCTGGTTCTCGGTCTCTGGGGGTCGGGTGCCCTTGAGAGTGGCTAGCCGCTCAGAGAAACCCCGCATGCGGGGAAACAGCATGAAATCGTACAGGATGGCACCCATGGCACCACCAATCATGGGCCCCACCCAGTACACCTGACAGAAGAGAGAAAGATGCTTACTAGAAGTGTATTCAAGTGTGCTATTAGTACATTTCATTTTAAACTAAAAATAAGAAAGTATTTGTTCAGTATCGGCCTAAACTTGTGTTCAATATTTTGATCGATATATACAAGATACACAGATATGTTCCTAATTCTGAGTGTCTGATTGTTTGTGTAAGTCAGTCACTGATAGAAATTGACTTCCAAACATATCTGTTTTCACTGCACTGTTATACGGTAAGAGGATCGAGCAGCTTCAGAATCTCCGGATCAAAACACATGAGAAGAAGAAGCAGAAACAAGTGATGGAGGATTGTTTACGCAGATGTAAAACAACGTGATTATCAAACGTTAAACAGCTCATAAATCACAACATGAAATGTGGAGCGGGACGGAGACGCTTTGAGATTTATCATCGTTCTGAATCCCATTCGGATATCAAAACATGATTTCCTCTGCTTTTTCTTTCAAATGTTGCTTTTTTATGAAACTGACCCACATTAAAGTGTTGATCAAAATGATGCTTGAATGAAATGTTTTCAAATAGAAAGAGCTAAAGTTCAGCTAAAGGAATATTTCAAGTATAAAAATTAACACCTAGATAGGAATATAGTAGTTTACCTAAAGTGTAAAAATATTATATAAGTAGTAAACTATAAGTATGATGTCATGTTCACTTAAAAACTCACACGAATACTCGCAGTGTCAAGAATATGTGTCAGTAAAGTGTAGCTACTCTCATAAAAACACTACAAGTATTTGACTAGTAAACTCTCAGTATAAGTTCACTGGTAGTGTAGTTACAATACAAACAAAAATCTTAGTTGTAAACTACTTTACTCAAAGTTTTCTACTGTTGCACTTAAAAAATGCTTAAAAGTAGACCAATTTAATCCCTTAATAGTATTGAAACAGTACAATTACAAGTATATCAATTACATTGATATATACTTACAACATAAAGTATACTTATACTTAAACATATACTTGAAGTGTACTTAATTTTTGTAAAGCTTATCTATCTATCTATCTATCTGCTTAATATTTATGTGATCTATAGTACGGGACAGTTTCACTGTTTTATGGATCCTCTGTTTTTTTTTCTTACCCAGTGGTTGATGAAATTCCTCATGATAACAGCAGGAGCGAAAGACCTGGCAGGGTTCATTCCAGCGCCAGTGTAGTACATCTGATTCAAAGACAAATAACATGGTACAGTTTTAATGTACTGCACACTTTAAACAAAAAATGCATAAAAAAGTCTATTCAAACATGTTTCTCACCCCCATCAGATGGCCCATGGTTATAGAGAAGCCAATGGACAGAGCGGCAGAACCCAGACGCCCCTGTCGTCTCTCATCTGTGACGGCGAAGACGCAGACCACCAGCTGCATGGTGAGAAACACCTCCACTGTGGTCGCCATTCCCAGACTGATGCCGGGCTGCAGCTGCACACACATGAACGGAGGAGAAGAAGAGTCCTCTTTCTGTTAGCGCACTACTGCGTACTTCTATAGCGTAACACTTACAGTAAGCAAACAACACATAGAAACTAAATACATTGTATTAAATTATTTTCCATTATGGAGTGCTCTTTCAAACATATAGACTCTGGTAAAAACCCATCAATATGTGCACTCATAAAATACTCGCTTTTTTATGAAGCAAAAACTAAACTAAAACAAACAAAAGCACGTAATCTAGTTCTTGTTGTTGGAGTCTCTCCTACCGTGTTCAGTGCCAGTGTGCCCCTCATGTTGTTGGGTGTAACTCCATACAGGGCCGCGGCCCCTGCCATGGCCCCCAGACACTGCGCACAAATGTAGAAGAAAGCTCGGAACAGGGACATCTGAGAGCCGACTAAGTATGCGAAGGTGACGGCCGGATTGATGTGTCCTCCGCTGATGTGGCCGATGGATTGGATTAGTGTGGCAGCAGCAAAGCCGAAGCAGAGGGCGGTGTGGAAGACGTGGTACGGCCCGGAGGTCCAGCGCAACGCTGCGCCCATCCCGAAGAACACGAAGAACATGGTGCCGAAAAACTCGGCAAACACCGCCCGCCAGAACATCATAGAGCGGAACTCCCACATCGTGACTTATGAGATCCAACTACAACAAAAACCCAAGCTTTTTTAATGAAGAAAAAAAAATGGAATTGTCCTTGTTAACGAGTAAACAAAAAGTTAAATCCTGTGTGACTTTAGCTAGATGAGCTGATGCTGGCGCAAAAAAATAGATAAAAAGGGATACGATGGCAAAAATAGCGATGAAAGTCCACCTAATAGATCTAGCCGTTAGCTGAGGCGGTGTGGGAAGCCGCGAGTAAACGGTCACACATGTAGCCGCACACAGGACGTCTCTGCCAACGTTGCTTCTCTTCGCCTGCACAACACCCAGACTGCTAAAGGAACATGAGGTGTGTGGTTGTGTGTGTATGCGAAGAAAATTTGGAGGGTTTTGTCAGAGAAACCTGAACATCGATGCTAAAGGCTAAATCTACAAGGCTAATTCTAGTTGAGCGACACAGAAGAGGTTACGGAGCATATCCTGCCCACACCAAGTAGAGCTGGTCTGACGGACCACAAAGGGGCCATGGGGGCATTTATAATGGCCTCGGGGCCCAGCGTGACGACATAATCCCCCCCGAGAGGCAGAAGCTAAAGGGGGCATCCCATATCAAGCACACTTCACTCACTGCTCTCTCCATTAAACTCAATCAGAGTGAGATTAAGACAGGAACATCAGGGCTCCAGGTAAAGGGGTGCATGTTTCTGAGGCGAAGGGACACCTGTGGTGCTCGGGTTTTATTGAGGCACACTTTGAGATCATGACATTGCCTTTCTAAAAGGATCTGAGCTTATAACAGCTCAGATGTCTAAAATCAGGAAAGGGTTGTAGATTTTCATCGAAACTTGAATGTTTTGCGGCAGGTTTAACAGGCGAGTTAGTGCTGACATGAACACACACACACACACACACAAGGCACATCCTCGGAATAATGTCACACATCCGCACACGCACAATGTGCTTCCATCCCTGTGGCTCAAGAGAGGCCCTGTGCTGAGAGATAGAGCCGGCCGTGTTCAGATACATCCATGGAAATCCCTGAGCACA